>JADBJO010000106.1:582500-595000 GCA_016801955.1 Conus betulinus | reverse complement strand
GAGAGAGAGAGAGAGGGATGACAGTTTGTTCTTTTAGACTCCGAGTTCTTCACGACCTGTGGTTTCAGAATTCAGTTGTTTCTTTAACTCCGCAGTGAATAATCTGTCCAGTTCTCCACGACCTGTGGTTTCAGAATTCTGTATTGTATTTTGTGCATGTGTGTGAGTGTGTGTGTGAATAATACGTCCGTGCGTGCGTCCAGCGTGCGTGTGTGTATGTGTGCGTCTTCACGAGCATCAGTGTGTGTGTGTGTGTGTGTGTGTGTGTGTGTGATGAAAGTTGTGTGTGACCAGTATTGCAAGATGCACAACTTGTGAGGTGTTTATGCACCACCATTGACCGCAGACGAATGGATATATTTTAAGTGTAGCATTTTGAGTTAGCGTACAGACATCAGCGTCAGCGTCACTGAGCTAGCGTATAGTTAGCTTGATGAAGAACAAACACTTTGACGAAGCATAAACGGCACGAAGTGTAAACATTTTTATTCTGTCAATTTTGTAGTGTCTGTAATTGCCTTTTTGGCCTTTTCATTCACGTTTTATTGCATAAGATTGCATAATACATAAAATTTCGGCTCGACTTTTTTGCTTTTCACCGTGGGCGAAAAATCAACGGTGATAACTGACGTGCTCAGTTCGACCTCGTTTTATTTCCATTGACGATATCAACAGTTCAGCTCTTTTGGCATGAATCGCGCGTGCACGCGCGTGTGTGTGAGGATGTGCGCACGCGCGACCGTATGTGTGTGTGTGTGTGTGTGTGTTAGAGAGCGTGTGTGTAGAGAGAGAGAGAGAGAGAGAGGGGGGGGGGGGGGGGGGGGGGGGGGGGGGGGGAGATATTCTGGGGGAAAAAAATCAGGGGAAGATAATGGCTTCTTCCCATTGCAAGTAGAGTTACCTTTTCGTAGTGTGTGGGTAGAGATCATTATTTTTTGCAAATTGTGCATGCATCATTCGCTTACAAAAATTTCATATCAAACCAATATATGTACTAGATGTAGATTTGAACTGCTCGATGAGCTGTTTTGAAACACTGTGTCTGCATTGTATGCGCACTGTTTCACACTCATGTTTCAGCATTTTCTCTCTCCGATTGGACTGCCTTGACGCGGCAAAATAGACATGTTCCCGAGAAAAAAGAAAAAAAAAAAAGGGGCGGACCAGGGGAAGATAACTCCCATTTTTCCAAATAGAGTTAGCTTAGCTTTCCTCAGTTTAAAGGCCAAGCAAAACAGTTCTAAAGTTAATATTTGTCTTGAAGCGCGCGCCAGGATAAAGATTAGGATATCGAAGGTTTATGGACATACAGATAGCGCAGAATGCTAGTAAGACTTGAAATCCACGTTTCAACATTTTTGCCTAGTTTTATAACTGTATCCCCGATGAATCAATGCATTCATGTGATATTATGGTATTTTTTGTTATTTTCTTTCTTCCTCGTTCCTCCCCCCCCCCCCCCCCCCCCCCCCCCCCCCTCCCTTTTTATTTTCTTAATCTTTGCAAAGTCATTAATATAATGACGGATGAAATGTTAGCCTGCACTTGGTTTCCCCACGACTAAATTGTTTAACATACTGTTATTGTATTACGGTAGAGAATGAAACCCAGACAAAAACAAAAGGGAAAAAAAAAACTGTATTAAACGAATGAGAGGGCTCCAGGGAGTGGTTTCACTGCGATGTGCAGCATGGTAGCCAGTCGAGCACCTGTTTTTGTTTTCGCTTCATATAATTTACAACGTGTTCTCATTTTTAGCGACAGGTGTTCTCATGGTTTTTAAGTGCGTGCGTGCAGGGCGAGCGCGCATGTTCATTTATTTAAGTGTGTGTGTGTGTGTGTGTGTGTGTGTGTGTGTGTGTGTGTGACATTCTTTGGATAAATTAAGTGCCATGATTTCAGTGAAGAGTTATGATTGAGAAGTCCCAATTAAATTATTTTCTAAATCAGCTCGCCGCCTTTTCTAAAACAAGACCAGGTGAGAGCTTCTACCATTGTTTTCGCCCTAATCCATCCTCATATTGGTAAACAGCCTGTGTTACAATTGTTTTGAGTAGCCGTGTTTGCGTGCGTCTGATACTGCAATACACAGTACTTAGGGGCTGTCACATGAGGTAACCCATGGCGATAAGTTTTTTTTAAGAGTCGAATATATGCTTAATATCACACACACTGAATATCATTCAGCCTTGTGTACCTGGGTAGAGCCGACTGAAACTGTCTGCTGGGGTCAGTCATTCGTTTCCTGTGTCATTCGATCTAATATCAGTCACTCAGACTTTCGTTCATTCTTCTTATAGTTATGGATGTATGCCGTGTGAATACGTGTTGTTCGTAACAAAGGTCTTTTCTTTCTTTCTTTCTGCGTACGCAGGCTCGTACTCCTGCGGACACAGCCTGTATTGGCAGGCAGTGGAGTTTTGTGTGTATGACCGTTTTTTTTTTTTTTTTATCCCGCCATTAAGGCAGCCATACGCCATCTTCGGGGAAGGTGCATGCTATGTGTAACGTGTCATCCATACCAACAGCCAAACTGGCCTTTTCTTCCGAAAGTTGGTGATGGGATTTTACGTGTGAGCAAGATGTTATGCGTGCGTTCTCACATGGAACCTCGATTTATAGTCTCATTCGAAGGACTGTATGGAAAATGGGGAGTCAGAACCAATGTTAACCCCGAGCGAAAAATCCCCCTGTACCGAACCCCAAGATCACGAGTCAGCCGCTTTACCAACTGAGCTATTCCGGACCCCATACCAAAGGTCAAACTGACCTCCCCTTCCAAAAAATGTGTGCACAGGTGTTATTAGTTCACACGCGGGACTTCGTTTTATAGTCTCTCATTCGAAAGACATTTCGGGAAATGAAGTCAGAATCAATGTTAACTGCGAGGAAAAATTCCCCCTGTTCCAAAACCGCCCAGCGAAATTTCTACCCCGTAACTCCAAGATCACCAGACTCACTAGTTCGGCGCTCTTCCAACTGAGCCATTCCGGCTCCCATGATTGCTGATTGAATTTGTCATTTACAGTCAATGAAATAAAATGGTGAAAATGTTTTGAAGTATATCAAGCAATCTAATCTTATTCATTGAAAAAATAAACAAAAACTTAGAAGAAGAAAAAAAAAAAAATACACGGACACGTGGTACACGTGACGCTGTTGTCAAAATGGCGGAAGAAGGGGACAATCCAAGAAGGTAAATCTCCTTGGGACAATCTAAAATGGGCGCACCAAATGAAACTAGATGTCACATGTGTTATGTAAAACTAAGACATCAAGCACAGTCACGTCAAAATTTGCTCATGACGTACATTTTGAACAGATTGTTTGCACCAATAGTTAAGAAAAAAGGGACGAAGAAAAAAAAAAAAACCTGCCGGAAATGGGTGTTTGTGTGACCTTTCCCCGTTTTCCATCACCACTCCCCCTTCGCCATCACCCTTCTACTTCTTCCCCCTCCCCAACCTCATGAAATAACTGAGATTATGTTGCAGATGATGGCCTCTCTCTCTCTCTCTCTCTCTCTCTCTCTCTCTCTCTCTCATCCCGTTGATGCGATAAACGCTGACGTTGCACGCGGTTTTCGACTCTTTCCCAAAGGAAATGCTGTGTAGCTGTCTGTATGGATTGCGTTTTTCATTACGCAAAGAACATTTGCATCTCTCTCTCTCTCTCTCTCTCTCTCTCTCTCTCTCTCTCTCTCTCTCTCTCCATTTGTTAATAAAACCCACCCTTTGGGCATGCTATTCCTGCAGTATGCGCTCAACACATAAATTTACGATGACATGTTTCTGAGCGCAGGCCATTGAAACTTCTCATCAATTCAGGATGAGAGACATGAAATACACCACTCTCTCTTTTGCATTTTCCGTATGAATTACGAAAGGATAGAGACAACAGAAAAGATGCTTTTACACTGAACTGGTCAAAAGCGCTCAACGGACCACGATAACGACAGTTCCTTTACATAATGTTGCAACGATAAATAAGGCGCCGTGGTTTATGTTTCTTCAACTATTCTGACCATCCGAAAAAAGAAAAAAATTAAGAGTTAACCACTAGAAAATAGTATATATATATATATATATATGTGTGTGTGTGTGTGTGTGTGTGTGTGTGTGTGTGTGTGTGTGTGTGTGTGTGTGAAATTGCTGGTAGAACAGAAAAGAAAGTAGAAAGGTGATGGTGATGGTGATGGGGGGGGGGGGGGGGGGGGGGTAGAGGGGGGTATTGACGATCGAGTGGGCAATGGTGGATTCCGGAGGAAAAGTGGCTGTTCAGTCGTACATAGTCACAATATTGCACTGGCTGTCGTGGCACACTGATAAAAGTTTCATCATACAGGTGCCCTCCTGCTGACAGGTAACAGTACGACACGAAATGAAACTCCTATTATGCGCTCGGAGAAAATTCACACACACATAATTATGTGCCCGCGCGCGCGCGTGCAAGAGAGAGAGAGAGAGAGAGAGAGAAAGCACGCACAGGCGTGCTTGCACACACACACACACACACACACACACACACACACACACACACACGCACACACGCACACAGAAGCTGAGTAGAAGAGAGAGTGTGTGTGGAGATAAATGCTCGATCTGCAATCGACCGACAATACCCATAAGCCTGCATGCTCCGTGCCATTCCCCCTCTCCCCCTTTCCCATCTTTTTGTTTGTTTATTTGTTTGTTTTTGTTTTGCTTTCCCCTCACCACGCGTTTTTTGAAAGCGAGGTAGCCATGGTAATGAGATTGAATCCCAATCCTTTATTCATTATGAATATGGTTTCCAGAGGGCAAAACGGCGTGTGCTTCGTCAGACCCCGATTATTCGCTGTTCAACCTGTCGGGGCCTGTGTATGGTTGAAGGTAAGAGTGTGTAGACTTTGTATACATCCTGCCGCAACCAAGAGTCCATTTTATGAATTCTTCACGTTTACTTGCAAATCTCTTCCGTCAGCAGCGAGCGATATATACTTGTAAATGTTTACGATTAAAGACCACAAGAGCTTTGGTTACAATCAAAGGGAAAAGAAAGCGCGAACAACAGATATAGTCCAGGAAGACAAACTGTTTATTTACTGTGAAAACCGAGAACATGATTTGCGTGTATGTTTGTTTATTTTGCAAGAAGCTCAAAGTAATTCAGACACTGGACTATAAACTTAAGAAGTAATAACTAGCCGGACTAATAAGCAACTACAGAAGAAAAAAAAAAAAGGCAAAACAGCGACGACCTTGAATGGAAGGCGATGAAAATACGGTAAGAGGGGAAGAGAAACCAGCAGCATTTCAAACGCGACTTTACACTGGAAAAAAAAAAAAAACAAACAAACAACAACAACAAAAAAACTTACCATATACTGCAGGGAACTGATGACGTAAAGTCGCATTATCACGCCTACTTGACCAAGAATCGGGTGATAATACCGGCGATTCTTTCTGCTAGTCAGAGCACATTATCGTGTTTGGTGTATGGGTTAAAAAAAAAATGATGGCTATACATAATGTTTTTACCTTTATCCCTTTACGACAACATTGCCCTTGGCCATACTGAAGTGGATTTGAAACGGAAAGACGGTGCTTAAGAAAAAAAAAAATCATTTTTTCATCTCTGGTCTTCTATATCTAGATCTTGAAACAAATGCCGGGATGCGTGATTCGTCGAATTCAGTAAACTTCATCGCGATTGGCAAGAAAAGCCATAGGTACTGGCCTCTTGGTCTTCACAAAGAGCGGCATGAGACCGGAGATGACCTTGTACTCCACTCAAGTTTATCAAAACAAATGATTCTGTTCGAATTCACTGTGCATATGTTAAAAAAAAAAAAAAAAAAAGGGGGGGGGGGGGGGGGGGGGGGTGAACCTCACGTCTACACAAGTGAGAAATATGGCAGGCAGCTGATTGAGAAAATCTGGCTTCGGAACACAGAACCTCGCCATAGATGTTGGAGCACTGGTGTTTATGCGCGCATTTGTCTTAGGACCTAATGAAGCAGCTCTCAAGAGGAGGAGGATAGAGCCTTAAAAGTAATGAAAAAAGCAGCTGAAAAGAATTCCAGCCGAGTTCAGTCTAGCACACACACACACACACACACACACACACACACACACACACACACACACACACACACACACACAATCAAACGTGAATTTCATAGAGCTTCAATATATCAATTTACAACAGGTGTTCCATTAGAAACGTAGTTATAGACTCAGAATCAAAAACTTACTTGGAGAATATTTCGACAGGGTCGCCCGCCCTGTCTTCTTCAGCTCACTGTTGCTGTTGTGACAGCGAGACATGGTGGGACGACTGTTGTGTGGGGTGAACGGTTGTCAGAATCTGATTGTAGATGGGGGGAGTTCAAAGCCTTGATCTCTGTTCAGGCTAGGGCGTCTGGTCTTAATTTCGACAGGCTTCTTTAACTTTTCTTTTTGTGAGGAAGGGCTCTGTAGATAAGATCTTGGTTTCTTGGGGGCTGAAACTGTGGCCTGTGGCTTGTAGATGTTCATGTATGGCAGAAGTAGATCGGTTTTGGTGTTCCTGTAGACGGGTGGTGAGTGGTCTTGCTGTCTCGCCAATGTAGGTATGGGTACAGTCTTGACACCCTACCTGGTACACTACACCACACTGCTTGAGGGGGTCCGTTTTGTCTTTGACATGGGTCAGTTGCTGGCGTAGGGAGTTGGTGGGTTTGTGGAACACTTTGCATCCATGTTGTTGGAAGGTCCTGGCTAGACGCTCTGAGACTCCTTTAATGTAAGGGATCCCCACTTTCACACTGTCCGTATCTGTAGAAGAAGGGTAGCGAACTCGAGGGTTGTGTCCACATCCATGCAGGGTATCCATTAGCGGAAAGGGCAGTCTTGATGTGTTCTTCTTCTTTCAGCTCTTCCTCCTTAGTGGAACACAGCACAGAGGCTCTGTGCATGAGGGTGTTGACAACATATCACTTGTGCTGGAGGGGGTGGTTAGAGTGAAAGTTCAGATATTGGTCAGTGGGGGTGGGTTTCCTATAGATGGTGGTCTCCACCCTGTCGTCATGGGTTCGAGTGATGAGAGTGTCCAGGAACAGGATCTTCCCTTCTGCTTCAGTTTACGAAGTGAATTGGATACTGTCGTCAATGGAATTCAGGTGAGTGGTGAAGAAGCTGTCAACCTCTGTCTCCTGTATATGCGGGTCATGGTGTCATCAACATAGCGGTACCAAATGTTGGGAGGGTTGGCAGCGGTCTCAAGGGCTACTTTTTCGAAATGTTCCATGTACAGGTTGGCTACCTCTGGAGATACTGGCGAAGCCATGGCAGCTCCTTGTTTCTGCTGGTAGAACTCATGGTTGAACGAAAAGTAGGTGCTAGTGAGGCATAGTTCCAACAGTTCTAGCACCTGTTCTGTAGTGAGTTTCACACCGGTGACGAAGGTGGTAGTCATCCTCAATCTTCTCCCGAATGACTTGGAGAGCCTTGGGTACAGGGATACTAGTGAAAAGTGCACAAACATCATAGGTGACAAGTTTCTCCCCTGGAGCCAATTGCTGGTTTTTCCGTCTTCTGTACAAAATCTGTGCTGTTGACTATGTGGTGCTCGGTCTGCCCAACTGAAGGTCCCAATATTTGTGTCAGGAATTTTGGAGGCATTGTACATGACACTGCCACAGCTGGGCCCAATGGGGCGTTCCATAGCTGTGTGGGAAAGAAATCCGTCTTGATTTATTGGCCGGATAGGTGTGGAGGAAATAATCAGCAACATGGAGGCAACGGTCGTCCTCAGGTATGTCCGTCAAACTGTAACAAAGCAAGCTGTGAGTGATATCAGTCTGTGTGAAAATGTATCTGAAAAATGAAGGAAAGGAAAAAGCGACAGTGATCATTCTATTTCTGCGTGTCTGTCTTTGTGGTGTGGTCGAAAGCCCAAGACTGGATTTTTCTGTCCAAAATGAAACCTGCAGCACATGGCTTCGCTTGAAAAAAAAAAAAAGAACAAATTCATTCCCGTTTTACAACAAAACATCACAGCAGTTAAGATATCTTGCCTTGTAGTAAAGTACGTGTTTTAGGCAATTAATATTTTCCTATTTGCTCTGCACTACAAGCACACAATAATACAGTTATTTTGCACAGTATCGAAGCGTTTACTGGTCACATGGCTACAAGGAGAAAAAAACAACAACAACAACAACAACATATAAAAATGTTAGACGCCCCGCTTTGTTGCAGAACTTGCCTGGGCAATGTCAGCACGGCAAGACGACCAGGTGACGAAGACCGAGTCTCCTCCCTTGTCCAGACTTCTGCGGGAGGAGTCGGCCGCCTTCCTGTCGGAAACCACGCTTCATGGCGCACAGCACATCATGAAAGCAAAACGTCACGAAATTTGGAGGTAACGCGGCCCAACTCTGTTGCCGATATCCAACCATCTGAATGAGGCCCAGATAGTAAATTACCGCCAAGGACACACACAGACACAGTACAGGAATACACTCTGTTTGTCTGTGTCCTTGGCGGTAACTCACCCCCCACCCCCTCTCTTTTCAAATTTTGCTTCATTTTCCGCCCTCAGTCATTCCGTTTTGAAAACTCAAATAGTAAAGGTTTAGTCCTAGCTGAAGTGCACAACTTTAAAAGAGACGTACATGTATTTATGGTGAAGAGGGCACGAGACGTAATCTCTCACTGGTGTGTGCTCTCTTGGTTTTGTTGTCCCTCCAATGTGTAGGTCAGCAGGACCATTAATTAAGCGACCATTGTTTCGTTTTGTGAAGAACCCAGCAGGCTTGCTGTTGGATTCTGGTGATCTGCTGATGAGAAGCACTTTCAAACGAATCAAAAGGAAACTCCAAAAATCGAGTAGATTCTCTGCGTATACAAGAAGTGTCTAAAAACGAATGAACAAATAAACACAAACACTCAACGATGGGGAAAGTAAATTTTTTTAGAAAAATCAAATAAAACGATGATTGAATAAAGTTTCAAAAAAAAAAAATAAAAGACGGAAAATAAAAGATGTAACCCTGTGACTGATGATTAAAAATACCTACTGGCATGTGTGTGTGTGTGTGTGTGTGTGTGTGTGGTGTGTGTGTGTGTGTGTGTGTATCAAACGCGTTTTTATGCATATTTACACCTTTTGTTTAGCAATGCCACAATGTTATGCAGTGCGTGGGTCATGCTAATTATCACCAACATCATCAACATTGTCAATCAATATCAGTATTTTCTCATCATTATCATCATCATCATCATCATCATCATCATCAATTATCATTTAATAGTCGTAGTAGAATTAGTTTTGTTGTTCTTGTTGTTATAGTTATTATCACCATCATTTTCATGATTGTTATCATTACCATTCTTATCATTACATACATCACTGTTGTTGTTGTTGTTTGTTTGGGTTTGGTTTGGTTTGGTTATATATGTCACAGTAAACACTTCCTCAGACCATTCTCTTCGGTCAACAAACCCACATGTCACTGTTTGTCGATGCACGTTTTTTTCTTTTTTCTTTTTTCTTTTTTTTTCTTTCTTTCTTTCTTTCTTTCTTTCTTTCTTTCTCCTTTATCATCTTTTTGGGTTTTTTTTTTTTGAAAATCCTGTAAAGACAGTTGCAATCTATAAGAAATAGTGGAATATTTAAGTATTGCGCAGAGTTTATGCTCACAACACGATTTTTGCCAACATCATTTTCTTGTGTGTGTGTGTGTGTGTGTGTGTGTGTGTGTGTGTGTGTGTGTGCGTGTGCGTGCGTGCGTGCGAGCGCGTGCATTTTTTCGCATTTGTGTGTGTGTGTGTGTGTGTGTGTTGTGTGTGTGTGTGTGTGTGTGTGTACGTGCGTGTGTGCGTGCGTGCGCACGCATGTATGTATGTGTATGTGCATGCGCGCGTGCGCTCGTGTGTTAGCAGAATGATGTGGCTGCTGTTTGTGCTGTCCATGGCAGGCTTCTTGATCTACACGCTGAGTAGTCAGTTCCAGCGTTACTTCAGTTACCCGCACACCACCAGAGTCACCGCGTCCCAGGGCAATGGCCTCCTCTTCCCCGCGGTCTCCATCTGCCTCAAGGACCCTCTGGACCGTCAGCGTCTCCAGACCTTGCCACAGCCGCTCCTCTTGGAGCAGTTCTTCTCCAACAGGTCCTCGTTGAACTGGAGCGACCCGCACGTGCAACGCGTCATGAGCAACGTAACGCTGCAGCAAGTCATGGCCGCCGCCAGTTTCTCACCTGAGGAAGTTATCGCTGTGGCAGATCAACTCTCGTGGACCGTGTCCGAAGGGAATGTAACGACCGAGATTTGGGACACGTTTTGGGCTGGTTTTCCTTCACGCTGTTACACGATTAAGAGACCAACGAGGTAAGCTATAATGTATTGGAGCCAGTGTCATCATCTAACCCGTGTCTGAGGAACACCAGATTTGGGACACGTTTTGGGGCTGGTTTTCCTTCACGCTGTTACACCATTAAGAGACCAACGAGGTAAGCTATAATGTATTGGAGCCAGTGTCATCATCTCCTAACTGTGTCTGAAGAACACCGAGATTTGGGACATGTTTTGGACTGGTTTTCTTCAAGCTGTTACACCATTAAGAGACCAAGGTAAGCTATAATGTATTGGAGCCAGTGTCATCATCTCAGCTGTGTCTGAAGAGCATGCACAGACCGAGATTTGGGACATGTATTGGGCTGGTCCTCCCTCACGATGCTCCACCCTCAAGAGAAGCAAGGGATACGATTTAGTTATCGCGAGCCTGAAGGAACGGGGAAATGAAAATGGGGTATGACATTTTGTTCAAAATGTGTTCGTGGGAAAGAATATGTGATAAGAGAAAAAACATGCCTACGAGGGTATCTGGTCAATGTTACAACTCCAGTTACAATTAAATTTCAAATCAAAATTTCAAATTTCATGTTCGATTTAAACCCTCAACACACTTTTGTAAATTCTTGTTATGCATCACACAATATTTACACAAACCTTCAACTCAAAACATAGATTTACTTGTCGGTCCTAAGTTAAAGGGGGGAAAAAAACTGCTTATAAGCCAACGAATGACCAGCCAACTAACCAACCAGCCACCTCACAGTACAAAGGGTAAGGAAGCTGTATAAAATATCAGATTAAAATACATCAAAACAACAACAACAATAACCAAAAAAACACATCAGTTGTTCATTGCAAATTAAGTCAAAGATGTCATGCTCATTCGTGAATATAATGCAAAAGCTTATAGTTCTGTTTCCTGTTACTTTTCTTCCAGATAAAAGGGTATGGTTTATCTTGTGGACTTTGGTTTCAGTTTACTATTCATAGCAATATCAGTCTTCATAAAAGTTGACAGGTTTCAACAACTATAGCAATATATTCTTCTAAGGCATTTCTTCTTTTGCGTTGTAAAAGGTCTTAAGACCTTTTTTTTTTTTTTTTTTTTTTTTTAGTAAAGATTGTGAGAAAGAATATGTCACTTTTCGCCATGCTCCGACACTATAGTTAGTTGATCGGTGCTGAATTAGATGATTAATGCCGGTGTGTGTGTGTGTGTTGCAAGAAAAGATGTGTATAACCAGGTTTCAACAGGAACCATAAATAGAATGGAGGCGCTCCAGGGAAGAGATCATTTAAGTTGTTTAATGATCATAAAAATGATTTTAACGCAAAACATTCAATGAATTATTTTCCGTAAAAAAAATAAATGAATAAAAGAAATCAATGTTGATTACAGAGTAAATTTTTATTCATGAATACATTAAAGATTGAAACAAATAAAACCAAAGAGTTGTATATTTTATGCTCATTGATAAACAGAATTCAATACTTACTTTTGTACATTTTGGCGTTCTGATTAAAAAAAAAAAAAAAATCGGTGTTATAAAGATGTCCCGGCATGGTAGATTTGGTTGTTAACATAGATACTGTGCTTGACAAAATCTAATGAGAGTTAACTGAAAAATGAACTGCACTCGTCGTTAGCAGTGATAGCCTTTTCATGCTTACGTTTTTTAACCCGCTTATGGTGCAATATCATACTGGCTCATGGTATGAGGTCAAAGCAACTGCATGTGTTGGTAGTATAACGGAAACATGATGGTTGAAAAATAGCATATGTCTTTGATTGTCAACAGAGTGTTTTACTGGTTAAATATTGACATGTATTATTAATTGTAAATAAGTATGCATGTCCTGGTGTTACTTTTGGAAATCTAACCGGTTGTAGGTAGAGCTTTAAGACTGCTGAATAACTCTTGATGGAAAGAATGCATGCCAAAGCTGTGCCATTAACATATAAGAGTGTGTGTGTGTGTGTGAGAGAGAGAGAGAGAGAGAGAGAGAGAGGAGAGAGAGAGAGAGAGAGAGGAGAACGCAGTGAACGCAGTACTTCATTTATGGGCGAACTTACATCTAAAAGTTTCTTGAATCTTAAATATGTCTCAACTTCAAAATCATCCCCATTGTTGTCTTTGTGTCATCCTCGTGGTTGCAACGTTTCGTCTCCTGTGCATT
>JADBJO010000106.1:557500-572500 GCA_016801955.1 Conus betulinus | reverse complement strand
ACAGAACCAGACAGGGCAACAAAGAACACAGTGGAAAGTTTGAAGCCAGTCTGTACAGAACCAGATAGGACAACAAAGAACACGGTGGAAAGTTTGAAGCCAGTCTGTACAGAACTAGATAGGACAACAAAGAACAGGGTGGAAAGTTTGAAGCCAGTCTGCACAGAACCAGGCAGGACAACAAAGAACACAAGCCAGTCTCCACAGAATCAGATAGGACAACAAAGAACACGGTGGAACGGTGGAAAGTTTGAAGCCAGTCTGTACAGAACCAGATAGGACAACAAAGAACAGGGTGGACAGTTTTGAAGCCAGTCTGTACAGAACCAGATAGGACAACAAAGAACAGGGTGGAAAGTTGGAAGCCAGTCTATACAGAACCAGATAGGACAACAAAGAACAGGGTGGAAAGTTGGAAGTCAGTCTGCACAGAACCAGACAGGACAACAAAGGCCACGGTGAAAAGTTTGAAGCTAATCCTGAAAATGGCAGCCAGTTGACTTTATTGAGATACAGAGGCGACATTGCATGTTCATCCAACTCAGAGAAACTGTATACTAGTCTGTCAGCGTTGTTTTGGATTCTTTGAAGTCCGTTAAGAAGACGCTTAGGAAGACCAACAAGAAGAGTGTTACAATGATCTACTCCACTGATAGTGGCGAACAGAATTTGTTTAACAGAAAAATTATTATCATTCATTCCGCCGAACGAAAAGGACAAAGAAATTACAAGACAAAACACGACGCGTTTTGACGTCGTTGGTCTCCTTCAGACAAGATGGATAATATTCAGGACAATGAAAACGAAGAACGAGTAATCACTCACCTTCTCGAGCTGGGGCAAACTGGATGTTGAATGAAAACGAGGCTGTTGGGAAAAGAAGCATTGCGAGTTGAAACAATAATCATGATACTAATGATAATGATATTAATAGTAACAATTATAATGATGATGATAATAAAGAGAGGAGGATGAGGATAAAAATGTTTTTCGAAAATAATAAAAAGGATTACTACCACTTTTAGTTATAATGTGGCGATAGTTATAGTTAACAAACTTGGTTTTCAAAGCTGAAGATGGGCAGATCTACAGATGTTAGATTTTTTTTTTTCAAAGAAAGGCTTTAATCTAGCCTAGCGTGATGCCAAGACTTAAGGCCTGAAGAAATGCGGGGGGGGGGGGGGGGGGGGGGGGGGGGGGGGGGGGGGGGGGGGGGGGGCAGAAGTGGTGTTGATTTCTACAAGACCTGGTAGAGAAGGATGATGACGTCATTTCTTTGGACAATCCAGCATTTCGTCAGTCTCATCTTGATCTTTGCCTCGTATCTGCACAGGCACATGGTGTAGGCAGTTGGTGCCACCAGCAGTAGGTCTACTAGTCTGGAATAAAGAACGTGGGATTGTTTTGTTAGGTCTATGGAGCACTGGTGATTACGCCTGTAAGCTTAGGCGGATTTCATACAGATAAGAAGAAGACATTTTATTTGAAGTTCAAACCAAGGTGACAGTCAGAACTAGCAGTGAACGTCATGCACTGTTAACACTTAAATGAAAACAGTCAAGGCATGTTTTTTTTTTTTCAAAGTTAAACGAATCTTAAGTTTGTACAAGGTACGGAATAGGCGACATTTGAAAAAATGTATTTAATTCCAGATGCGCTGCGCGTCACAAGACTGGTTCATAAGAATTCCTCTTAGATTATATTTTGACTTACTGTTATTCATCCCGGCGTAGCACCGAATGACCTGTTTGGGATGGAGTTCACGAAGAAGAAGAAGAAGAGAGAAGAAGAAGAAGAAGAAGAAGAAGAACACATTGAAGAAGAGGAAGAAGAAGAAGAAGAAACATACACATTGAAGAAGAGGGAGAGAAGAGAAGAAGAAGAGAAAAAGACACATTGAAGAAGAAGAAACATACACATTGAAGAAGAAGAAGAAGAAGAAGAAACATACACATTGGAAGAGAAGAAGAAGAAAGAAAAGATACACATGGGAGAAGAAGAAGAAGAAGAGGAGGAGGAGAAGAGAAGAAAGAAGAAGAAGAAGAAGTGAGAAGAAGAAGAAGAAGAAACATACACATTGGAAGAAACATACATACACATTGTGAGAAGAAGAAGAAGAAGAGGAGGAGGAAGAAGAAGAAGAAGAAAAGAAAAACATACACACAAGGGTGAAAACCATCGCTGGGTGAAAACCTCTCTGTATAAAACAATGATTAAGATATCCGATTTCATAACAAAATGACTGGTTGTTTGTGCGTTTCTGCACACAGCTCTCTTTTATCATGATTTAGTTGATATGATCTGGTAGCTGCACCCATTTCATAACCGCGAGAACTTGGGCTGAGAATAACATGATTTGCGGGTGAGGTTTGAAGCAAGAGAATGAATGCTTAGTTCTAGCAATGAGTTTACGGACTGAATCATTGGCTGTAGAGCGCGGAACGAATTGGGGGGAAGGAGAGGGAATAGTTTAGCAGAGGGGGCAAAGAACTTTAGGTGTATGAGAGCTTACTATTGTAAAAGCTTTTATTTTCTTAGTAGATCCTTGTTGCACATACTCTGTGTAAGCCGACAGGCCAAGTGTCCAATTAGGCCTCTTTATTTTAAGACCTTCAGTTCACACAGAGGTGTGTGTGTGTGTGTGTGTGTGTGTGTGTGTGTGTGTGTGTGTAAGTGTAAGCATGTGGATGCAATTTAATGGATTCATTTAAACAGAGAAAGAAGGTTGGGAAGACTATGGGCCCAATTCCATTTGTCCGTTTTCTTTACAGCATGAATTGCGCAAATAGAAATAAAGAAAGCATGATTCCACGTGTCCGGATACGCATACATCAACAACCACATTTACAGATTCGTTTATCTTGACCGCAGAATGTTGCGATCAATACCTTATCGGACGGATTAACGAATAGATGTGTCTCTTGTTCTCATCATTTCTTTTGCTTTTCTGCCTCTAACTCTGTCTGTCTGTATGCTTCTACTACATTTACGGCCTAACAACTGCATCAACTCTGGTCAGGAACTGGTAGTGTGTCACTGGTATCCTGAAGGGACAGGGCTCCTGTACGGCTTAGCGCAGGGTGAGGAAGCCACAGCCGCGGACGGGAGGATGGTTACCCCCGCCCCCCTCACCCCCCACCCCCTTTTGCGTCATTTTGATGAAGCTAATTGGGAAACCCTATATCCACAGACTGCCATTTTCCTAATTACCCCACAGCTTGTGATGGCCCCATTTATAAATAGCATCAATCCTGTAATTGAATGTAGCAGCATTGCCGTGTTTGGTGGACGATCCTGAACATCATATATTTAGATTTGGCTCCGGAGGACTTTAACATTTTGCTGATTTTTTTTTCCCGATCGAAATATCTTTTTTGAATTGTGTGTCGTGCGAAGAAAAGGGTATAAAAAAAAATATGAAAAGGACTGTAAATTTTCGTCAGTGCTCGTATATTTTTATCTGACTGAATTCAACACCTCTTTGAAGAGGTTCATGTCATTATAATTTTATGTAAACGTTGCTCTAAATTGTATGTAAAATTCCATCACTCCTATCTGAGAGGAATCGCAGCACTCTTATGTGTAGAAAACTTTACTCCCACTTTAGGAGATGTGCAGTATTCTCAATTGTAGAGTCTAGAGTTCTTTAACTCCTTTTTGTGGAGAAGTGTGACCTCTTGTTGCGCTTGTGAACTTTTTTCTATAGAGTACCTCTAGCCACACGCATCATTGTTGTGGTTGCTGTAAGCAAAGAGTAAAAGGACGTGCCACAGCTCGGTGTTACAGTACCAGCAACTGTGTGCAGTTCTCACCGCCAACCTGGTGCACACAAAGTTCTGTTGCATACTTGAATGGATGCTCAACTGTAAAGAAACCAATGGAATAGCGCTCTGTGTGTGTATATGTGCGTGCCTGTGCGTACGTGCGTGCGTGTGTACGTGTGTACGTGTGTGTGTGTGTGTGTGTGTGTGTGTGTGTGTGTGTGTGTGTGTGTGTTTGCAAACATGTGGATGCAGTATAAAGGATTCATTTTAAGATAGAAAGAATGTTTAAAGAATTGTACACAATAACCTATTTTCCCCCAGAGATACCGTGAAGCTATTGGTGGCATACGAGAGTGACATGGTGTTTACGACAACACATGTTCCTGCTGTAACCCTGGAAGACATCTGCAGTAAGTGATAATACTTGTGCGAGATGCCATTTATCCGTGTACGATTTCGGACGTGGCGTAAATTGCGCTAGTGGAAATGCAGAGGATATAATTCATAGGTCCGGTTACGCACATGACAACAGCCGGATTTACAAATACGTTTTATCTAGATTGCGGCATGTAGCGATCAGTTCCATACCGGTCGAATTGGTGGATGGGGGCCGGAATAGCTCAACTGAAGAGCGCCGGGACTCGTAATCCAAAGGTTGCGGGTGCGAATCTCCGCCGGGCCGTTTCGGTACAGGGGGATTTTCCCCTCGGAGGTAACATTGGTTCTGACTCCATTTCCCATACAGTCCTTCGAATGAGACTACAAACCGAGGTTCCGTGTGTGAACGCACGCATAACATCTTGCACACACGTAAAATCCCATCACCAACTTTCGGAAGAGAAGGCCAGTTTGGCAGTTGGTATGGATGACACGTTACACATAGCATACACTTCCCCGAAGATGGAGTATGGCTGCCTTAATGGCGGGATAAAAAAAAAAAAAAAAAACGGTCACGCACACAAAACTCCACTCCCTTTGGTGGACAGATGGGATTAATGCTCACCTGTCTATATAGGGAGTGTCCGCAGGAGTATCAGCCTGCGTACGCAGAAGAAGAAGAGGATTGATGGATGGGCATTTCAATTCTCATCATTTCTCGTGACTTTTCATGCTTTTTTTTTTTTTTTTTTTTTTTTTTAACATCGTAAAGAACGTGGGAATCCAAGTTTAAGACGAGAAGCTCGCAACGGCTGAAACAGAGCAGGTCGCAGAACTGGTGAAAGGAGATATGGCTTTACGTATCCAGAACTTGGTGAACTACAGCAACATTAGTTGGAAAGTGAGGCGACTGCGGGCGGAAATCTAAACAAATTGTTAAAAGGTTTAAGTACTAAATCCGCCAAACATGAACAAACGAATCACAAGACAAAACACGACGCGTTTCCACCTCATAGGTCTTCTTCAGGCAAGATAAACAACATTCAGGACAACGAAAATGAAAAAAAAAAAATGAGCAATCACGTATCTTGTCAAGTGATTGCTCGTTCTGCGTTTTCGTTGTCCTGAGAGTTTGTTTAATTAACTTGCCTGAAGAAGAGCTAAAAGGTCAAAACGCGTCGTGTTTTTGTCTTGTGATTCGTTTGTTCATGTTTGGCGGATTGATAACTTAAACTTTTAAAGATTTATTCAGCAGTATTAGTCCCATTTATATCGGAATATATCGGGCAGGGATGATTTTTAAGTAACATGGTGTCTGAAAGGAAAAAGGAGGTAAATAAACCGCTCTCTACGTTAAAATTCTTGCAATTCTGCTGCAAACACAGTTTTTGTTTGTTTGTTTGTTTGTTTTTGCCAGAAACTGTATTAGATGCCATAATTGTAAGTACCCATAAAACAGACAATGAAAATCGCGCTTTTGCCGTAAGCCACGTGGCTTAACAGAGAATAACAACTCTGGGCCTAATAGATCTTCTCCCAGACGCCAGCAAGAGTTGCTTCCCTTCCTACTGTCTCGGCTTAGGCACTTGCCACCAAGTGTTGAATCGCATCTTTAGATGTATAGCTTTTACTTTGGAAGTTTTAAGTTCTACGTGACGTTAGTTTACCACGTGACGTATATGGAGACGACGTAATATTTACACATGGCACATTTTATGCGTACGTACATATGTGTGTGTGTGTGTGTGTGTGTGTGTGTGTGTGTGTGCCAGCCGGCGGCAAAATGAATAACATTGACGTAGGAACCTTATGCGTGTGCATAGAGTACTTTCTGTGTGTGCACAGTACATTTTACGAATGCAAAATGCCCACTAGGAACCATTTCGCATGAAACGACAAATGGCGTAACCCCCACCGGCATGTGTCAGGGCAGGCCTACCGTTTCGGAGGGTGCCACCATGTCCATGCTGCGAGAGTCCCCCAGAATTGGTCAATACCGGCACCTTGACCTCATCCCTGACATGGGCACAGAGGGAAAGTGAAACTGAGGTCACCACTACAGTAGTGCACAAACAGTGACAGACTTCGAGCTGTTTGTGATGAACAGTGACAATAAGTCTTAAATAAATGTTAGCGAACCGCCAAGAGAAACGTGGACAAACGAGTCACAAGACAAAACACGACGCGTTTCGACCTCTTAGGTATTCGTCAGGGCAAGACACAAACAAATAGGACAATGAAAATGAACGAATTTTTCACCCAGATACAATGATCGAAAGACGTGTACAGCGATAGCAATTGCACACATTGATGACGTAAACAAAAATACAAAACAACGAAGGGTAGCAGTCAGTATGAATCAAAACAGATCTAGTTGCAAAGTAAGACGACTGCAGGCGGAAATCTAAACAAATCTTAGATTGTATCTAAGTGAAAAAATTCGTTCATTTTCATCGTCCCATTTGTTTGTATCTTGCCTGAAGAAGACCTAAGAGGTCGAAACGCGTCGTGTTTCGTCTTGTGACTCGTTTGCGCACGTTTCTCTTGGCGGTTCACCAACATTTATTTAAGATTTGTTTAGATTTCCGCCTGCAGTCGTCTCACTTTGCAACTAGATTTGTTTTGATTCATACTGACTGCTACCCTTCGTTTTTTGTATTTTTGTTAACGTCATCAGTCTGTGCAATTGCTATCGCTGAATGAGTCGGTGCGTGAAGGTGTCTTTGTAGCTAGTTAAAGTCTCTCTGGTAAGTTTACAGCTCAGATCCAGTTCTCTATACAACAGTTTTACTCTCCGATATGTGTACGTTCTATTCGTTTGATAATTGCTCATCACTACCAATAATATCTGTTCGACAATTGTTTTAATTCTCTGTGTGAGTGTGCGCGCGCACGCACGCAAGTGTGTGTGTATGTGTGTGTGTGATAGAGAGAGAGAGAGAGAGAGAGAGAGAGAGAGAGAGAGAGAGAGTTAGTTCACATTTGGGTAGATGCATTATCATGTGAGTAACTCTGAATTTTGTCTGTCCTTTGCTTGAGATTTTTGTATTGCGAGGGTATTGCATGATATGCGTAGGCTACATTCTTTAATCAAAATGCCATGCGTGTTACTATGTAATGTATGGCTTAATGTAGGCACCATTTTTAACGTCATGGGGGATGGTCTGCTTATTAACTAAACAGTATTCTGTATTGTCTGTATAACCGTTAAAAAACAGTTTTAAGTCTTTTATGCGTGTATAGCATCCGTTTTGCACAGTTAATGTTCTAGAATGGGTCATATTTATTGGATAACAATTTTAATGATCTGATATTTCTACCGTCCATGAATTAAAGGCCGCATGCATTGTCAGATACCAGTAAACTTACACTCGTATCTAGTGATCTGAATACCACTGACATCACTTAACTGTCGATGAATATGTGTTCCAAATGGCTTCGTTATCTTTCAGGTACGGTTGGAGGTCAGATGGGACTGTTCCTGGGTGCGAGTTTGCTGACGATCACCGAATGGTTCCAGCACGGCTTGGTTCTCTCATGCATTGTTCTCAGACACTTATTCTGCAGGGAAAGAATCACCTCCCACAGGAAACAATTGAAACTTACTTTGTCTGGTTTTGAAAATCCATGTTCTGACAGCTGGTATCTTCCAGCTGCCCGGTCACCTGTGCGCTGAGGGTTTTTTTTTTTTTTTTTTTTTTTTTCACAATTATACAAAACCGCTGTCGCGACAAACAGTACAGGTAAACGACCAGCAGCCGTGATTCAGTGGTTAGCGTTGCCTGGCATCCTGGATAGCATGTTGAGGGTTCGAGTCCCATCACAGGCATTATATGTGGGACTTTTCGTCCCCGGCTGGATCCTATCCGGAGTTGTGTGGCTATGGGAAAAACTGGAACGACACAGACGAGTTTCATCCATGGAGTGGATGCCCCTCTGAGAGTGTGGCAGATAGAGGTCTGTGTCTGTCCAGCCTTGTGGACATTGGGGTATATCATGAACAGAAAGGTACAACGTACCCTGTCGTGTAGTCTCAGACCAGAACGACACTCCACAGCATCATTTTCATCAGACAAAAACATGGATTTCTGTTTGCCCTTGATGCCCTGCTCTCGTAGTGAACTTGCACAGCTTCAATTACCTGCCCACGCCCATACCTGTGATCAATGTGTGTCAACGGCTGGATGCAATGGCGCCCTGCAGAAGGGAACGATCACTCCCGCTGGTTCCGCATTCAGCAATAATTGTCGTCTGGGGAAGCAGGCGGGAGGGGGGGGGGGGGGGGGGGGGGGGGGGGGGGGGGGGGGGGGGGGGGGGGGGTGCCTGGTATCCGGCGTTATGCGTGTGGGTCAAAACACTACCCGAGGTGACTGGGCAGCAGCGGAGAGCCGTCTCTGGTGCGTTGCCGCACGACGACCGATGCTAACAGCACCTATCAAGTGCCTGTGCTTGGGTTGCGACAGGAGCAACCTGAACGAGCAGCGTGGGGATAATGCCGCTGATGAGGCATGAAAGATGGGACCGCAGGGAGGAAAAAAAAAAGAAAAGAAAGAAAAAAGGAATGAAAGAAAGAAAGAAAGAAAAAGAAAATATGAACTTACCGAGAAATTCTCTATGTGTTTTTTCCTCATGGTGTATAAAAGTCATCTTTGAATGAGAAAGAAAACCCGATCTTCGGTCTTCGTTATTGTACGATAGATACTCATTTCAGGAATAAATTTGAAACTGCGTTGAAGTCATAATACAGTAGGAAGAAACTCTAAATAATAATGCCTGTTTTTGAGGGAGGAATAAAAGAAAAGGAGGGGGGGGGGGGGGGGGGGGGGGGGGGGGGGTGGGGGGGGGGGGGGGTGGAGTGCAATACATGTGTAATCTCCCGTGCAATTACATGAAGTCTTGCATAGTCAGTGAAAGGTTGACAAAACGGTATACATAAGATTGTGATATGCCAAAACCTCCAGTCCAGAGTTGTTTCTGATCTCTTCTTCTGTCTTTTGAACATGAGCTTTTATATTTTTTCTTTTTTGTTTTGTGTAGGTCCCGCGGGTGATTTAGTTGTTTTTTCAGTTGCTTTTAGTATTTTCTTTAACCGTAAGTACACAAATATTCTTGATATTGGTGTGTGTGTATATGAGCGTTTGTGTCAGTGAGAGAGAGAGACATATATAAGCATATATGCGTGTTACGTGCATAATGTGTGCATGCATGTGTGTGCTGTTATTAAACTGTAATCGCTATTGTCAAGAAACATGTTAAAACAGTATTTTTTTTTTTCCCCTGCTTATTTCAGCTTAATTTCACGAAAATTCTTGACCCAGCAGTAAGCAGGTTGCTTGAAGATAGTTCTGTCACCAATGAGAATAGAGGGAAACATGACGCGCTGTATAATGTTACCCCCGCTTTTAAAATGCATGTTTTGTAGAATGAACGCTTTTCGTTAGTAACATTTTTGTCTTAAAAGGCCAGACGGAAAGTAAATTTTTGCTTGTAATATGCCTAGCGCTGACTAGATAGCACATTGAAATCAAGAGAGCGTCATCTCTAAACTCTCTCTCTCTCTCTCTCTCTCTCTCTCTCTCTCTCTCTCTCTCTCTCTCTCTCTGTGGGAGCGCGCGGGCGAGTGTGTGTATGTATGAGCGTATTATGTGTGAGTATATGTCGTTTCACCTTCATTGCCTCCCACTCTCCACCACAACAGTTCTCTTGGGTAATGTCAGTGATAACTTGGTACTGGAACAAAGAGAGGGGAAACAATCCACTCATTTCTACGCCTTTTATCGCCCACGTGTGACGGTACATTAAACGTTTGCTTTTTTTTTTCCCCACCATCACTATACACAGACTGTGTGGCACCGTAGTTTCGGTTTCAGTCGTTTTCCTATATACAGACTGTGTGGCACCGTAGTTTCGGTTTCAGTCGTTTTCCTATGTACAGACTGTGCACGTGTGGCACTGTAGTTTCGGTTTCACTGTAGTTTCGGTTTTCAGTCGTTTTCTAGTCCAGCCGGCCATGCATGGTTCTTTCAGGGCTGTCACCATACAGGGACAACATTCCTGTCCTGAATAATACACAAGCGACGAAGGCAACTATGTACGCAAGTGTAACATCCTTCAAGCAAACAAAACAAGATCGTGCAGA
Source organism: Conus betulinus (assembly GCA_016801955.1). Taxonomy (NCBI): domain Eukaryota; kingdom Metazoa; phylum Mollusca; class Gastropoda; order Neogastropoda; family Conidae; genus Conus; species Conus betulinus. The sequence continues at coordinate 562,219 of JADBJO010000106.1, read as the reverse complement.
CAGCGCCAGCGATTCCTCTTAATTTTCATGTACAGATAATATACAAAAGCAAGAAAGTCACAGTAAATAAAGAACACAAGAGTTTTACAAAATGTTTATATGTAAACGCCATTTTGGCAAAAAGGCACTAAAGAATGAACAGGTAGACTCCACTTTGTGCAGGCTTTTTTCTTGTTCTCTCCAAACACCGAATCACTTGAAATACATTTATTTCGAATCCAGTAAGCTTTTCAAGCCAAAGAAATGCACACCTTCATAACAAACAACACTTTCTACACATCAAATTTCAGCCCCATGCTTCCTCGAAGTCGGAGTGTGGCTTCCCACATGGCAGGGTAATGAAAAACGGTCACACATGTAATGTTTTCGTCCCCAGCTGATGCATTTGTACCATAGTGTTCAAGTGCTTCGGCTGTTCAGCTGATCCCTGGAGTCTTTTAGCCATGGCACGACAACAACAACAACAACAGCCCCACGCATTGAAATAGGCTGTATTTAGGAATCAAATATTTCAAAAGGTAATTGAAGCGATTTTAAAAAAGTCAAAGCATGCAATCTTTGTCCTGTGTGGAAGATATTTGCAAGGAAAACAAAACTCTAAGCGCGTAGAAAAATATATTCCCTATATATTTATATACATTCAGCACAGGTGTAGCAAGTCCGTCGTACATCCATCTCCTCTAGCAGCCAGACAACCTCCCTTTCCTAACGCCACGATATTGCTTTTGTTAATTTTCACGTTCAAGTCTAATATGGAGACAACTCTGCACAGATTTTTGAGCTGACGTTGTAAATCAAGCACCGTTTCTGAAAACCAAAACAACGTCACCAGCTAACAGTAGGATAAATGTTGCGGACAAATCTTCCGGGATTCTACCACCACGAAGACCAGTACTGATAATCTCGATGGCAAATTCACTAATGAACACAGAAAAAAATACAATGATACAGGAGTGTAGACATCACCTTGCCTTAACCACAAAAGACAATATGTAATCTGTAACACTGTAACCACTTCTTACTTTAGTCTTCACAATTTTGTACATCGCTCTAATACACCTAGGCAGCTTTCCTTGGTACTTTTTTTCATTTTGATAACTATTGTTTATGTACAACACAGTCACTGTTTCGTGTGCGCGCGCGCGCGCGCGCGCGTGTGTGTGTGTGTGTGTGTGTGTGTGTGTGTGATGATGATGATGATGATGATGATGATGATGATGATGATGATGATGATGATGAAGTGATGCCTTGTATCATGTACCCTTAGAAAGGCAAAAGGCCGAAATGGTGGTTAAAAAAAAAATAATAGCGAATGTTAGTGCACTTGCTTCATCTTTACTCACCTGCGGGTGACTGTTCACAGACATTTTTCTTAAATGCCAAAATGCAAACAAAGGTACAAAACACGGTGCAAAAGTGGCGCTTATTTAACATGCAACGCAAAACAAGGGCGTGTCTTCTTCGGGTATAATAGATAACAGACATGAAAATGCTCAAAACAAAAGTGTGTTTTTCTCTCTCCATAACATATATAAGACATATATATATATATATGTGTGTGTGTGTGTGTGTGTTCTATTCTTTATTTCTGCGTACGCAGGCGGATACTCCTGCGGACACTGCCTGTATACACAGGCAGTGGAGTTTTGTGTGTATGACCGTTTTTCATCCCGCCATTAAGGCAGCCATACTCGATCTTCGGGGAAGTGTGTGTGTGTGTTTTACTTATACAATCTGAACTCGCAATATATGATTGCAGAGTTGGACTCAACTGGGGTATTGAGATGTCCTAGAAATGTGACTGTCTTTTTGGCTGTAATGGCTCTTTATTTCCTTATTCTTTCTTTCAAAAGCTGTTCATGAGCTACTTGAATGGGTGGTATAAAAACATACTTATCGGTAATAGTAGTGCCAATGGCAGCAGCAGCAGAAGCAGTAGTATGCCTAATTACCTCGCTCTTGATTGAAAACCAACAAGACAGAATCTCGTTAGGCAGACCCGTCAGCTTAGGCTGGCACGGTGAAGGAAATATACCGTAGCTTGTGCACATCTGCGTACGTATTAAATTATTGAATGTGACGTGTCTTATAATTGCGACGACCCTTTTGGTTGCAAGGTCTTTTTACTTCAGATTTTTTTTTTTCAAAGGCATTCGTGTAGCCTACAATGGGTGCTGTATACAAGAACTTTATTATTATCGATATTATCAAGATTGTCGTCATTATGATTATATCTCTTGAGGAACCCTGTTAACTTTTCATGCAAGTGTTCACCTCAGGAATTTTACGCTTTCACTGCCATTTAAAACAATAGTACACAATTTGGCAACAGAACATTGTGTGGAAGACAAATGGATTCCAGGGGAAGGTACTCTGGTTGAAACTTTTCAAGGTCAAAATCAAGTTACTTACCTTTGATTATGAGTACGTGTAGAGAAGTTCGCAGTAAACGGTCTTCTGTTCAGCCTATTAATTAGACAGTCACTCATTGTTTTACGAGAACTGAAGAACCTGGCTTTGTAACAGTTGAACATTCGCAAGAACCTAGCTTTGTAACAATCGCAAATTCGCGAGCAAAAGGAAAACAAGCGGAGTATCTTTTACTATTAGGGCACACACACACACACACACACACACACACACACACACACACACACACACACACACACACACACGTGCGCGCGCGCCGGCGTACGCATACACATTAACGAACGCGTGCTTGCATGCAGACACAGACACAGAAAGAGAAGGAGAACGAGCGAGAGACAGGCAGAGAGAGTTCATAATCTGTAATTTGACACTGCACATCATCGGCAGAAGACTTAGAACAGATTGTAACCAACTGTACCGTTACTGGAAATTTTCCCCTGATGACAACCGTCTGGACAGTATTCTTCACAGCATGTTTCATTGCTGTTTTTGTTGATGACTGACGAAGATACGTTTGTCGCAAATTGACTTGTCTGCTTTGTATTGTGTATTCATAAAACGATGCTTCGCACTTTTGTTTTTCGTTGAGAAGCAGACTTCTCTGAGACAGATCCTGTGATTCTGTCATGGTGCTTGTAAGCAAGGCCGGTTCGGACAAGGGGAAGCAACTATGTTTTGACAGCACAACACAAAAAAACAAAAAAAAAAAAAAAAAAAAAAAAAAAAAAAAAAAAACGTTTGTGACTCGCCCATTATAGAGTGCGTGGGAGCGAGACCACTTTGGACAGAGAACCAATGAAACACGTGTTTACATAACGACAGGAGGCAGACTTTGTAAAACTGTACAATCTGCACTGGCAGACTCTCAGGAATGTGAGAAACGTTGCAGACCAGACTGCAGACAGCATCGTCATGCCACGTCTGTTTTCCTATGAGTAAGTTTGTTGGCTGTTTTTGTTTGTTTGTTTTTAATGATTTATATTTACATTCAAAAACGACGGTTTGCTTTGCCCTGAAGATAATTAAGAATAACGTTCGTAATTTTGTTCTATTTCTAAAAATACCTGGGTCAGGTTATCCTTTACAAACACGAAAATCACTTGATCAATTCAATTGATTGGATAGTCTGTTTCGGTAGTAACAAAGCCATATAAGCCATCGATGCCATTCCTTTTCAGGTGCGTTTTTATTTGCCGAGACTGAAATCACGAATTTCACCGTTAATGTGTGTGTGTGTGTGTGTGTGTATGTGTGCGTGCGTGCGTGCGTGCGTGTGTGTGTGTGTGTGTGTGTGTGTGTGTGTTATCCATTGTCGGGGTATAGACTTTTATGATTATAATGAGAATTTTATGAACAGACTGATCCGGTTGTCTACAGGACTTGTCGATTTTTCAGATTTGTCTTGCTTAGTTTCTTCTAGAAGCAGGGCATCGCGGTGTTTACCAGAAGTTAAAAAAAAATGATAATGGATACACATGCTTATGATGGTGCAGTTCTCCGTGAATGAGTGATGATTGTCGTTATCATACAAAAACGTTTAGGGTCAAGAGTTCATTGCCATTATTTTCTGTAAGCATCTGTAGTCAATAGGCATCTGTCTCACTTCGCGTTTATGGTCAATATTTCATTGCCATTATTTTCTGTAAGCATCTGTAATTGATAGGCATCTGTTTCACTTCGCACTTTTTCCGGCGTTGTCAAGACTGACAGATGTAAGGGGTGTTGAGACAGCATGTGTACATTCTGAGAAAGAGAAAAACAGTGTGTGAGAGACGGTGGGTGGATAGGTAGGCTGAGCTTAATGGCTATTAGATATCAGTCAATCATAAATAGTTATGTACTTTTTTTTTTTTTACGACAGAACTGTTTGTCATGAGGTCTGCCAATCTGAACCGGCAAAACGTTGCGTTACCGGTTTTATTCTTCGATCCCTGTCTTCTGATGTGTAAAGTCAGAAGTATTTAATGCTCTGCTGCAACGTTCTTAACCATGTGTCAGGCAGTGAGGTAGGTAACATACACTGACAGTGTGCACGGGGGGGGGGGGGGGGGGGGGTTACAACAAGTTTTGATGTTGATCAGATTCTTATCTCCCTTTTCCTGATGTGAAGAGCTATTATCTTTGATGCAATGGGTCTAAGGAAACAGGTTCTGTGGCCCCGTCGCTAAGAAGTTTGCAGACCTGAACGAATTATGTTCTGCTACACAAAATTGATATTTAGTAATAAAACAGAGAGAGGGAGAGAGGGGACGTTTAAACAATATAGTTTCTCATTCGGCTTCTCTCCAT
>JADBJO010000106.1:547500-550000 GCA_016801955.1 Conus betulinus | reverse complement strand
GACTTGGAACCAGCTGGAGAAAAGAGCCCAGGACAGAGATGCCTGGAGGTCCTTGGTTGGCGGCCTGTACCCCAGGAGGGTAATAGACGATGAGGAGGAGGAGGCCATGCGCTGTAAAAGCAGCAATTACAGCAGTCAATTCAGGTGGTCAGCTAGATATACCGCCCTTGTCCAAGAATAATGTTTCAAAGAACAAGTGTCGTGGTGGTCACTGTCTATAACCCACAGTTATTGTTTTCGTTGTTCGCAGGTTAAGGCACAATGTCAGGCCTAAAAGCAAAATGATATTAATTATGACTCAGTAATCTTTTATGATTTGGATGAAGCGCGGACCTTCCGTCTTCGTACAAAGAAAAATGGTAATCATGGTAGGACTTCATGTTCAGAGAAAGAATATGTTATGTTCTCTTCTAATTAAAAAAAAAAAAAGTCCTGTCGAAAGTATGGAAAATATTGCTTTTGATGCTGTGCGCTTACCATAGGTAACAGCACTCTCACCGGGCTACGTGACAGCCGACATTCCCAGCACGCACCCACGCGGATGTCCGACACCCGGATCGAAAACCTCGGTGGTACTGAAATGGCGTGGGGTGGGGTGGGGGAGGAAGGCAGAAGGCATGTACTAGGGCAGCAAACACACACACGCGCGCGCGTACACACGCACACACACACACACACACACACACACACACAGAGTTTCAGTTTCAGTTCCATCAAGGAGGCGTCACGGCGTGCGGACTAGTCCATATACGCTACACCACATCCGCAAAGTTTTGAGACAACACTACGCATGCTTTTAAGCTGATGGATAAATGAATTATCAACTAAGATGAGAGAATTCACACACACACACACACACACACACACACACACATCGTGTGACGTTTAAGACGTTTAAGATCAGTCGCGCTGTTCTTCAGTTTATCCTCGTTTGAAATCAAAGGCGTCATTGCTAGACTCCCGTTTGTTTTGCTCGTTTAATTCACGTGGTGGGCGCTGGGAGAAGAGGGGCTCAAGGGGAGGGTGTGTGTGGTGTGTGTGTGGGGGGGGGGGGTATAGTTTTGTGTTAGATTGAGGAAGGCTGGCAATGTACGTGAGGTGTCTGTGTGCGGTAGGGCGTTGCGGGGGTGGGGTGGGGGGTGCTTTTCCACGGCTGCCCATTCTCCCTATGTTCAGCTTGAACACCTTGTAACAGTCCGCTCACCCCATGCCCTCTTGCTATTGAACCAAGTCGAGACTGTTGTGCTTGCAAAATGGGAGGCGAAGATGGGGGGTGGGAGGGGGAGGGGGCGGGTAAGAGGAAAGGGTGGGTCATCGACCAAACCTTTGACCTTCACAAGCTGGCCTGCAGACAGGTGTAACAAGCAAGCAAGCAAGCGCACACACACACACACACACACACACACACACACTGTCATACACACACACACACACACACACACACACACGCACACACCTGTAGGGCCTCAGGTACCTGACCTACTTTCATCCTTGCAGACAAGCGACCCGAGCGCGCGCTACGCAGGCCTGCCTACACCGGCCGGCCGGTGAGAGAGAGAGAGAGAGAGAGAGAGGAGAGAGAGGCTGGGTGTTGCCTTGCCAGCCGGTGTGCTGGTTCAGTGGGGAGTGTACAGCGAGAACGGGACTGCGCGCGACGTGTGGCAAGCAAGCTCTGTATTACTGGCTTATCTCTGCCGTTCTGGGCTGTAGGGCGGATCCACTGCGGGGACTGTCGCCTGTGTCTCAGGTTTTTTTCTTTCTAATTCTGTTCACTCCGTGTGCGGAACGCTTTCCACGCCTTTCAACCAACAAACTCCTGGCTGTTCTTCGGATGAATGGGACTTTCTGACCTAACAACAACAAACAAAAAATTCCGAAAAATCAAAACACAGCAAAAAAAAAAAAAAACAAACATGGCCTCTTTAGTAACCCTACTGGCAAATCCGAATCTTGTGGCCGGCTTTCAGAAACGATGCGGCGTGGAATTCGTGGATGACGACAGCGCGGATGCAGGACAGTTCTACACTTTGCAAGGATCCACTCTCACGAAGAACGTCCCACGTCCCCCTCCGACTCATGGACGTCGTTCTGCTGTTCACAAAGCTGTTGATGACCACGAAAAACCCACCGCCAACAACAACAACAACAATAACGAGGACAAACGTAGTCCTCTGTGCAACAACGGATATTCCAACGATTTCCGCCAACTTCTTCACAACAGAGGAACGAACGGAGTGAACATTCAAACGGACAGTTTCGACAGGGAAAATAGTTCGGATAAGATGTCCGGTAGCTGCCATGCATGGAAACAGGGTGGAGTTGGTTGTGGTGTGAATGGTGTAAACGCACCCCAAGGCCAATGGAACCCCCTCGGTCCCCATTGAGGGCAAGTCGGCCACCCGGGTTGCCATTCGCTACCCTGTCCTCTACTACTGGGCCAAAGTGGGCGCTTTTCTGGGCAATGAGGAGTTTTACCTCACAGGTAAGATTGGAAAAGAAA
>JADBJO010000106.1:505000-522500 GCA_016801955.1 Conus betulinus | reverse complement strand
GCGCGTAACTAGAATAGAAACTAGCCTCTCTCTCTCTCTCTCTCTCTCTCTCTCTCTCTCTCTCTGACCCTGTCTCTGTCTCTGTCTTTGTCTCTCTCTCTCTCTCTCTGACCCTGTCTGTCTCTGTCTGTCTGTCTCTGACCCTGTCTCTCTGTCTGTCTGTCTCTCTCTCTCTCTCTCTCTCTCTCTCCCTGACCCTGTCTGTCTCTGTCTGTCTGTCTGTCTCTCTCTCTCTCTCTCTCTCTCTCTCTCTCTCTCTCTCTCTCATTCTGAAGTACTTGAAAATCCGGAGCAAACAGAAAGCTTTGAAGAAAGATTCCAACTAGTTTCCTGATTTTATTCCATTATTGGGAGGAGGGGTTGTGTGTGTGGGTGTGGTGGTGGTGGGGGTGGTGTGTGTGTGAAAAGCCAGCCATTACCCGTCGGCGGTTAGAACAAGTAGCTTCTCCAAAAATTCATTCAAACGCATGTTTTTTGTTTGTGTGTTGTTGTGTGTGTTTTTTGTGTGTGTTTTGTCATTGCCATTAAAAACACCGTAGGGGTTAGAACAAGATCTGTTTCAGGTTGTTCACGCATGTTTTTTTTTGTTGTTGTTGTTTTTTAGGTTCATCATTGCCATGGTACCCCGTGTGTATGTTTTGGAGGAGACGCTTCCCCCCCTCCCCCTTCCCTACCACCACCACCCCACCACCCCACCCCCTCCCCCGCCACCCTCCCCTTTATTTGCGAGTTTGGATCTTGCTAGTGCTGGATATAAAAATTGCTAATGTCATTAGTTATCTGGACGTGTTTGTGGTTTTAGTGCCACATAAAATGTAAGTTAGGTCCCCTGTCCCACTCTCTGCTTTTTTCCGGCCCGCAGATGTGTGAGAAATTCACAGTGTTGGTCAGGCAGTATTTCGAATACTATCGTACCTCGCAGACACATGCCAGACACTGTGTACATTTTTTTTACATACTTGACCCTTTCCACCTAGTTGGATGCATGTGCACTCTGCAAGTAAGGCAAGAATGCCTGTTAGTCGCACAAAGAAAATTAAATAATTGCAATTTGCGAGACTGCAGTCAGACAAATCATAAGAAGCAGTAAGACAGTAATACTTTGATACTCTCTCACACACACACACACACGCACGCACGCACGCACGCACGCACACACACACACACACACACACACAGTTGCACTGTCAGCGATCGTTGCAGCGCGACAGGTTCTCTCAATCGCACACACGCACACACACTTAACCAAACCGGTTTTTCCACATTTTTAGCTGATTTTACCAACTGATGTGCTTCTGCGTTGCCTGTGCCATTCATCGATTCCATTGCTCAGCATGTTTTCACTACTCAGTGTGCTGAATGAATTTACAAATGAATCGGCGACAGTCGCCATTTTGGGGAAACGAAGTAAACCATGCAAGGGTATGGACGCTTGAGTTCAGAAAGTGATTTTGTGTGGCTGCACACCTAAAATTAATGTGCCAAGGCCATACTTAACGAGTCGAGTATTCGTAGACTGGGGCAATGAGCTTGTTTTGAGAATAATTATCGTGTCTGAAACTTGATCCTCCTCAATTTCTTTCACATGGCTGTCAAGGTACAAGCCAGGTGGTTCCAAGCAGACAGATTAAAATCAAAGGAATGGGACCACTTGGCGGGTTCCATCTGGCGCAGAGAGTCCATGAATGCAAAGGCCTGAAATGTGACGTCAACTAAGGAGAAGGTCATGTATCTCAAGATTATGATTCCATCGGTGAAAATCCCCCCCCCCAAGGGAAATAATTGGGAGTTGTTATTTTGATCAAGCATCAGTCTTAACATTAAATGCCGGCTCAAACTTACGGTAGGTCTCAAAACGCTTACATGGATTATATAGTGTTTTAGCGCAAAATGCTGGTTGTGGCGTACTGCCTGTATGTGAGACAAATTAACAGTATCGATGGGAGGAAGATTACCCGAACAGCACACGGTTCTAATCTTCCAACTTTCAGTCCTCGATCTGGCAGACACCTAGGTTCGACCAACGGTTCAAACAGAGTGGCTCCGGTCTTCAAGTCCCAAAACTTCGCACGCCTGTGGGCTTCATTATCGTCGTCTTGTGCAGACCATGCTCGGTAGGTTTGGGCCTTAAACCGGAACGTTTCACGCTTCGTTTCACTCAGCCCGCCACAAGAAAGGACAACATTTAGTCCCCTTCCCCCCCCCCTCTCTCTCTCTCTCCCTCCGCTCCCCCCCCCCCCCCCCCCCCCCCCCCCGCCCCCCCCCCCACTCTTCCTCACCTGTGAATGGACTGTCGAGTCACTAGTGAGTCAAGTCATGGCAGGTTCGAAGTCACGAGATCGGCCGTGTTGAACACGATCGCGATTGGAGAGGCGTGGTATGTGAAGCAAGACCCTCTTTCCTCTTTACCTCCCCTCCCACTGCCTACCCCCTCATTCTCTGTGTGTGTGTGTCTCTCTCTCTCTCTCTGTTTGGACACGTTAGTACGTTCCTGTTATTGAACAAGTCTTCCCTCCTCTGCCCCCATTCTCTGTATGTCTCTGTCTCTCTGTCTCTGTCTGTCTGTCTGTCTGTCTCTCTCTCTCTCTCCTCTCTCTCTCTCTCTCTCTCTCTCTCGCTCTCTCCTCTCTCTCTCCTCTCTCTCTCTCCTTTGACAGTTGGATAATATGCATAAACATTAAACCGAAGGACGAACACGCACGCACACACGCGCACGCACACACACATACACGCGCGCGCGCGCACACCACACACACAACACACACACACACACACACACACGCACACACACACACACACACACACACACCACACACACACACACACACACACACCTATATACATACATACATACACACTCGCACACATTTTTTTTTTAGATAGTGAAATAACATGGATAAACATTAAAATGAAGAAAGCACATTTACTCACGCATGCACACATAATGCACACACACACACACACACACACACACACACACACACACACACACACACACACACACACACACACAAACACACACACACACACACACACACACACACACACACACACACACACACAGAGTCTTTTTTCCATTTGAAGATTATTAGTAAATCTTAATCAATAATAAAAAAAAAAATGACCGTTTTGTCAGAGCCGGTTTGAATAAAAGGTTGACCATACGGCGTCCAGTTAGTGCGACGTGACTTGACGCATGCTGGTCTCGGATCAGACTGGTCTGTGGACCATGGGGCCCGAGTGCTTCGGACGACTTCAGATTGGGGCACATCACACGCTTAAAACTCTCTCCAGTTCTGTTCCTTGAATTTCGATCACCGGTGATCGACGGTTTTCTTCCCAGAATTATGGTATTTAAAACAACTTTTTTTTTGTGATCTGAAGCAATGTCTCGCAAAACACACACACACACACACACACACACACACACACACACACACACACACACACACACACACACACACACACAACCGAAATAGACACATTCATCACAAAAATATTAAATATTTTAGAAATAATGCGCAGAATGTTACGAAAAATAACGAAAAATTCATGCAAAATGCGAAAATCTGTAAAACTGGTGAGAGTTTTAAGTAACTAAGCTGCGATTCAAATTACTCGGCACCCACACAGCACGGAAAGGCCACCGCCACGGTGAAAACCGCGCAGCCTTAACACCCACTGTCTGAATCCATCGACACGAAACGCCACGGGTACCAAACCAATACCAGTGCCGAAACCGTTACTACACAAGTTGTCGGTCCATGGAGCGATTCATAACCCACATCCCCATCGCCACCCACAGCCCCTATCCCCCCCCCCCCCCCCCCCCAAAAGAAAATGATATTGATGAGATACAAGCGAAAATACAGCACTTGGGGCATTCAGTTTGGGAACAAATTACACATGCAAAAACTTCTGTCAGGTAACAGGCAACATACAAATGAACACACAAACATGGCCCAAAGCAACGCTTATTTACCACACAGTACGAAAAGAGTAAGTGGACTTTCGACAATTATGCCTTCTTCCAGAGACCATTTAAAAATAGACAAAGCAGTACTCCCCAGTTGCAGTCAACTTGAGAATGAAGCGATGAAAGTTGAAGGATGTTATCTGTTTCTATGGAAAATCTGTCTTCTTTGTCTTTTCTTTTTTCATTTTTTCTTCTTATTTTGTTTGTTTGCTTTTGCCAATATTTGATTTTTTCTTATTCCGTAACAGCAACCGCTGTTGCATCATTGAAAAATGAATCGAGATTTCGTGACCACTGCAGTCTTCTATTGTGACAGCGACGTTTCGGTGGCGTGGTAGTGTCATGGATAAAGAGTTAAAGCCCTTGCGATCGACTGTATCAAACTATTTCCATTCCATCCCATTCCTTCTCATTTCCCGGTCCACATACCATTTTTTTTCCCCTCCTGATGACAACGAGCGTACTTATTCAGTCCAGTGTGCTTGTCCATCTGTACGTCAACAAGAGGTGGTCGTCGTCGAAATGGTTAGGATCAAAATTCGTTCTTCTGTGTTCCCATTGGTTATGGTTTCATCTAGGAAACCATCGCCTGTTGTTATTCAGATATTTTTGAGATTATGCAGAACATAACATTTTGAAGGGTAAAGCTGTGATAATGTCTTCATATGTGCAGTGCGCAGGGACTGCGTCCTTCACAAGGACGCTGATTAGCGGTTTTGTCTGGGTGCGTTTAGAGTTCTCACTCCGACCACAGAAAGTATATGGGATGACGTAATTTCTCAAGTCACGTATTTGTTGATGAGTTTTTCTGCCTCAGTCCTTCATTCCGTGACCACGCTCTGCTTGCTTTGCGGAGAATCTGGGGGAAAGTATCCCTAACTTACGAAAGGGACGATAGGGGATAGAGTTTCTAGCATCCCCCCCCCCCCCCCCCCCCCCCCTCGGCCTCCCTCCTTCCCCCTTTTTTTGTTAAGTCATTTATGTGCTACTGGCAACAAGTGGGGAACGTCCCGACATAAGTGTGCGTACTGTGTTGGCCCCTACACCTGTGTGTGTAAGGCATTCCCTTTCGCACTAAGTACGTGGAAGGAACCACCACCACCCACCCCCCCCACAGACAACACACCTGTGTGTAAGGCATTCACTTTCGCACTAAGTACGTAGAAGGACCCCCACACACACACACCGCCCCACACACACACACCTGTGTGTAAGGCATTCACTTTCGCACGAAGTACGTGAAGCACCCCCCCCCCCCCCAACACACACACTGTTATGTGAAGTGTGTGTGTGTGTGTGTGTGTGTGTGTAAGGCATTCCCTTTCGCACAAAACACGTGCAAGGAACCCTGTTTTGTGTATTTTTGCCCTGCAATGAGATATGTACGACTCGGTCACGTTGGTTGAGCAGGGTTATTAACTTATGACAGCGCGGGCAAGGATTAGATCATCGGTGGGGAAAAAGAGAATATTGGATTGAATGTTTTGTTAATTGATTGCGCCTCCATTCTCTCTCTCTCTCTCTCTCTCTCTCTCTCTCTCTCTCTCTCTCTCTCTCTCTCTCTCTCTCTCTCTCTGTTGTTTGTTGCCTTTTCTTTATTTGTCTTTTATCACGGGTGTATTTAATACTTCTCTTCACTTTGCTTGTATTTCCTCTCGTTTCATTTCAGTTTGTAATTTCTTTGAAAACAACAACTACAAGAACAATCAGTCACCTCTCGTTTCTTTTCTTTTCTTTTTTTTTTTTTTTTTATGTAGAGTGTGCGTCACTGATTGGAGGAAAAAAAATCGAACACGGTTCAGTTCAGTAGTTTTTATTTAAATGTTTTTTCATCGCCAGATGATATTAGACACTCGAACACGGTATAGACCCTAATATCCTGTTCAGATACTGATTTTTCTTTAATTTTCAGTGTTGCGATCTTATGCAAAGAAGAAGCGTTTATTCCATCAATGTTTGCATACAAACGTGGGTTCGGATCCTATTCCGCAATGTCCAGCCCTTCTTTTCCGCCGTTGCTGTGCGAGAAATATGTCATGATTAAGAACTGCGGTCTTTCGCAAGACTCCTATTAGCAACACAAGCTTCAGAGGAGTGAAGGTGGGAGTGTTTTCTTTTGCTTTGTTCGGTGTGTGTGTGTGTGTGTGTGTGTGTGTGTGTGTGTGTGTGTGTGTGTGGTGTGGTGTGTGTGTGTGTGGTGGTGTGTGTTGTGTGTGTGTGTGTGTGTGTGTGTGTGGTGTGGTGTGTGTGGTGTGGTGGTGTGGTGTGTGTGTGTGTGTGTGTGTGTGGGTGGGTGGTGTGGTATGGTGTGTGTGGTGTGTGGTGTGGTTGCGTGTGCGCGTGTGTGTGTGTGTGTGTGTGTGTGCTAGTGTGAGCTCAGCTCAATGAACTTCTGACCCTACACTGCATTGAGGGTCACTTCCGCCTTAGAGGTCATGTTTTTTTACCGGCGTCCGTTGGTAGGTTTGTTTGTGTGTTTGTTAACAAGATTACGGAAACACTTATGAACTGATTTCCACGAGTTCTATTTGAAACACGAAATATGCCTCATAGTGTGGATCCGTGGCGCTGTTCCTTATCAAAGGGCGAATCCGGGATCCGTCCACCAAGATCACGCAGATCGCACTGGACCGACGTTAACGAAACTCGGTGGAAGATAGAATGTGCATGTGGCTTATTGGACAAACCCATTAATCTTTGGTTCGGATCTGTGATGCGAATCCGGATTAAAAGTGCGGATCCAGCGTCCGTTCACCCTTGGCGAGGGTCTGCGCTCTCCCGAGTGACCTTCTTAGTGAGTTCTTTAGTCAGCAACGAGCCTGCTTCGTTGTCATTCTGGATCTTGAACCTGTTGTTGTTCTCCTCGATCTTGTTCATCTTCTTGTTCCATTTCTCCTCTTTCTTCTTCTTCTTCTTCTTCTTCTTTCTTCTTCTTGTTACCCCGCCCCACTCCCCGTCTTCCTTCATTTATTAGGTCTGCTGCTGTTGTACCTACCAATATTATAATACTTGCATTCCCCCACCCCACCCCCTCTCTCTTTCTCTCTTTGTCGTGTCTCTCTGTTTGTCTCTCTGTCCTCCGCTCTTTCTCTCCACCTCTCTCTCTCTCTCTCTCTCTCTCTCTCTCTCTCTCTCTCTCTCTCCTCTCTCCCTCTATCCCTTTGTTCTCTCTCTGTCTGACTCTATTCCTCTGTTTCCTGTCTGTATCTCTCTCTCTCTCTCTGTCTCTCCCCACCCCCCCCCCCCCCCCCCCCTCTCTCTCTGTCTGTCCATCTTTTCCCATACACACACTCTCTGTTTTTACTTTTCTCTCATTCTCTTTCCCTTCCTCTTTCTTTCTCCTTTCCTTTCTTGACATTCTACTTCTCCCTTCTTTGGAAAACATACACAACAAAACGTGTCAGCGAACCGCCCAGTGGTTGTAAGATTTACTGTCCAAAAACCTGGCAGTAAAAGTGCATACATGTATGCGTTCGCGGGGCGACAGCTCGGCAACACACGAAACGGCAGAACACAGCAGACTGAACGAGCAGCACCTGAGGACTAGGTAAACATTTTGCCGACACATTCTGGTCGTCGGGTACTCACTGTCAGGTCGCACAGCAAGAGAGAGGACAAACGCGAATGCTATCAGCAGGTGCACTGTGTGCCATCGATAAGGCAAAAGGTGTAACATAACACGCATGAGCGCGCGCGCGCGACGCACGCACGCACGCACGCACGTACTCACACACACACACACACACACACACGCGCGCGCGCGCGCGCGCGCGTACGTACGTACGTACGCACGCACGCACGCACGCACGCACACGCATGCCCACGTACACATACACAAACGTGCGCGCGCGCGTTCATACACAGACACGGAGCACACACACACACACACACACACACACACACACACACGCACACACACGCGCGCGCGCGCACGCGCGTACGCGTACGTGCGCGTACACACACATAAGCGCGCGTGATTCTTTGCAAACTCTCTCTCTCTCTCTCTCTCTCTCTCTCTCTCTCTCTCTCTCTCTCTCTCGTCTCAAGTCCTGAGGTCGAAACACCAGAGACATGAAACATGCTACTCCACCAAACGTCGGCTCGTGATGGGGGAGGTAGAGACGGGCAGACTTTAGAGTGCTCACGTGAGGTTGAGACATTTCACAACAATAGTAATGATGACATGAACGAAAGAGGCAATGCTTAATTCACCCCCATATGATAAAAACACACAACAGGAGGCTGAAGGGCAAATGTTGGGGGGGGGGGGGGGGGGGGGGTGGGGGGTTCAAATGGGGGAAAGAGAGGCCCACAGACATTCGGTACAAACAGGTTTTTTTTCTCGCTTTTTTTTTTCCCTGTTAACTACATGACTGTCGGCGTCAAGTTGTTGATGAAACATGTTACATGTAAAGATTATCCTAAAAGATGAAACAAAAACAGAAGAAAAAAAAAAAAAAAAACAAAAACCAAAGGAAAGAAGAAAGAAAAGGAAAAAAAAAGAAATAAAGAAAGAAAAACACAGAGAGAGATTACGAAAACACCAAGATACTGGCATGGGCATGTCGCCAGTTAGTCCATTCTCGTCATTAATGGAGAGAGGGGGGGAGGGGGGTCCCAAATCCACCCTTCTTCTTGCCCCACACCCTCCCGCTGCACACACTGTTATGCAAACCACACACACACTGTTCAAAACAAAGCTTGCGTGATCCCCTCCTGCCTGGCGAACCACTTTGATCACAGATTAAGTATTACACAGTGTAACCTCCTTAGTCTGTGCTTTGATACTACCAGTCTGGAAGGCATAGTGGGTATGTTTCACCCTCTCCTCACCGCCCGCGCCTCAGACAATTAAGTGCTTCAGCTGTTTTTGAACAAGTGCCGACGAGCGGAGGCCAGGGGAGAGAACCTTCTCACTTTGTACTTTCTCTGCTATTACACAACAAAGTACGCGCACCCCGAGTTTAGGGTGAAAAGCGCCCGCCGATGGTCTAGTTCCTGCCGATGGTCTAGTTCTAGTTCTAGTTCTGATGGACTAGTTCCTGCCGATGGTCTAGTCTAGACGTTCTGACTTTCCATAACTGACGCATTCCAAACGTGTGTAATAAAAAAAAACTTTGACGCGATGTATGATGTGTTATTTATGTCGTATATCTGCATGACACAGCTTTATTTCATGTACGGTGTGTTATTTTACGTCATATCTGCATCACACAGCTTTATTTCATGTATGATGTGTTATTTTATGTCATATCTGCATGACATAGCTTTATTTCGACGCGATGTATGATGTGTTATTTTACGTCATATCTGCATGACACAGCTTTATTTCGACGCGATGTATGATGTGTTATTTTATGTCGTATCTGCATGACAACAGCTTTATTTCATGTACGGTGTGTTATTTTATGTCGTATCTGCATGACAACAGCTTTATTTCATGTATTATGTGTTATTTTTATGTCATATCTGCATGACACAGCTGTATTTCATGTATGATGTGTTATTTTATGTCATATCTGCATGACACAGCTCTATTTCATGTATGATGTGTTATTTTATGTCATATCTGCATGACGCAGCTTTATTTCATGCATGCGCTTTTGAGTTCCCCATGATTAGCGCCTATTTGCTATCATGTTGGCAAACATTGTAAAAATTAACGATGCTTCGCTACAGTTTGTCTAAAGATCTAGTATTGTTGAAATGAGAGAAAAAAAAGAAAGAACACACACACACACACACACACACACACACACACACACACACACACACACACACACACACACACACACACACGCACGCACGCACGCACGCACACGGAAAACGCTCAACAGAATTCTTACGTGGACTCACTTTGTTCATACATGCGAGTCAAAATAGAAATGATTACCAATGAATACCTGTACAATCTCCTTTCCCTATTCACCTGAACGAGGTTTTTCGATCTTGCATTGGAAAGATTCATCTCTTATAAAATGG
The DNA here is from genome assembly GCA_016801955.1 of Conus betulinus. Classification (NCBI taxonomy): domain Eukaryota; kingdom Metazoa; phylum Mollusca; class Gastropoda; order Neogastropoda; family Conidae; genus Conus; species Conus betulinus. The sequence goes on along the minus strand of JADBJO010000106.1, from coordinate 512,542 downwards.
GCATGCTAAAAAAAAAGAATTACTTTGGCACAAGCCTACATTTCGAACAGAAGCTTCCACGTCCTCAAACATGCATGAGGCAGCTTTTACTCTCTCTCTCTCTCTCTCTCTCTCTCTCTCTCTCTCTCTCTCTCTCTCTCTCTCTCTCTCTCTCTCTGTGTCTCTGTCTCTGTGTGTGTCTGCCCTGCCTGCCTGCCTGTCTGTCTGTCTGTCTCTCTCTCTCTCTCTCTCTCTCTCTCTCTCTCTCTCTCTCTCTCTCTGTTTTGACCCTGTCTCTCTGTCTGTGTCTGTCTGTCTTTCTGTCTCTTCTTTCTCTCTCTCAGTTATATAGTTACACATGCGCACGCTCATACACACAAACACTCACACACATCACACACACACGCGCGCGCGCACTCACGCACGCATGCACATACTGCCGTTCATGCCATTTTTCTCATGGCTGAGACATCAGGACGAGCTCAACTAATTCCAGCTTCAAAAATGATCATGCGTAAACCAGCAACAAAAAGCTTTAGGTCACGCAGGAGAGAGAGAGAGAGAGAGAGAGAGAGAGAGAGAGAGAGAGAGAGAGAGAGAGAGAGAGAGGTGCAGGGGGGTGGTGAGGCAGGGACTGGAGAGCTACCGGTTTTGACCGGCGAGACAACGAGAGGGAATGACTGCTAATGTGGGTCGTCTTGATAAAGATTGGCCGGACACCACGACCCTACAGTGTTCAGTGGTGAGGACATGGTGACTGATCAACAGCAAACAATGCCTAAAACAGTAGCATACAACGAGGGGCAGGGTGAGTACACCATGACAATGCCTTGTGTTTGTGACAGTGTACATGATACAGGCCGTTCTCTAAAATGTTCGGAGTGTGGCCCGTAAAGTTAGCTGGGAGTGTACAGAATTACCTGTATATCAAATTCTCATTTTCACACGAAGCTCGAGAAGATATACATGCAAACTGTGCGCCCAAATTGTGTACGGGACAGAAAGTTTAGAAGAAGAGATCGTTTCACAATTAGCCGATGCCGCTGCCAACGCTGTGCCAGACAACACACCACCACTCATGTCGGGCCTGGTTACACAAGAGAGTTTCGAAGCCTTCACACAACGGGCAAACAGCACACTTCGAAACCTGGAGGGTGCCGTGAACACACTGGCCGAACAAATGTTTCAGTGTGAGAGGACCAGGCGTGAGGAAATTGGCCAGCTTACGGCGGCCTGGCGACAGCAGGGAAGGAAACATCAGCGAGACCGTTCCTTCCCCACATCTGGCAAAGATGACCAGCGCCCACCCCATCCGTCAATACCATCCCCTCCCCTGCCTCTACAACCCCCCGCCCCCGCCCCCACACCGCCACTACATGAGGAACCATCACCTCCCACCTCTAATCCCCCACTTCCGGAGGAGACCCAGAGCGTCGGGGCGACCACAAAAACCGGAAATGACCCCGCTGGCAACGCTACGATAGAGGCGGTGTGGAAAGAAAATGACCTGCCTCTACAAGAGGAACGCGTCTCACTTTCAGCAGTATCACCACCATCCTCATCGTCTTCATCTTCTTCCTCATCATCCACAGACAGTGGTAGCGATGGCGACACAGAAGACAGCGACCGTGAGGAGAGCGCTCTTCCCAAAGTGCTACTACTGCATGATTCTGTGTTAAACAGAATTGACGGGAAACGCCTGGGCCAGTCTTATGGCCTCACAGTGACCACTGGGAAGACGCCTACCATTGGTGACTGTCACAAACACAGCCTGCACAACATGACCGCGGTGGCCATACATACAGGTGTCAACGACCTAAGAGTGCCACTCCTCAGACTGCCAGTGGAAATTTGAGTCCCTGGTGAGAAGCATTCTCCGGAACAATGATCAGATCAGAGTGGTCATCAGCAAAGTAGCTCCACTGAACGACGAAGAGCTGCAGACAAAAGCTGACCTTTTCAACGCCTTGAACTCATCTGCATTCACTGGTGAGAAGCGAGTCAGCTTCGTTTCCCACACCAATCTGAAGGTATGGGACAGGCGGCTGATGAGGGACACTATCCACCCCTCTGATAAAGGCACCAGCATCCTGGCAGGCAACCTGGGCAGACAACTCGCGGGCCTGTTCTGGGAAAAAAACCCAAACAGCGACGCAGACGACCCATCCCAGACCAGAGAGAGAGAGAAGCCGACAGCAGACCACGCCATCACCAGGGCTCCTACCGACAGCACAAAGGTGCTGCCACATACCACGGTGACACGACACGCCAACATTTCGGACGTCTCAACCAGCCCGATCACCAACCTGGTTATGACGATTACCGTTGGCTCGGTCGTCGCATGGAAGACCGTCGGGATGGACGCAGATATGGCCGACGGGAAGCCTACAGCCATGCTGCCCGAGGCGACAACCGAAATTACCGAGGTGACCGCTGTGACATCGCCGAACATTACCACGGGTACGACCGCCGAGATGCCGCCACCCTACTACCCGACACAACCGACGACACACCTACCAAAATGATCGCCGAGACGACCGCCGGTACCACCATGGTGACACAGACGAGACAACATGCGCGCCCTCGGCAACATCACAGTCGGCCTTTCCCTCCCCATAACTCAAACCGTGCCCACAGCGGCTTCTATTAGCTCTTAGTCCGTGAGTGTGTGTAAGCTGTTTTCCCATAGATGTATTGCACATTATTTCGTACGCAAAATATTACAAATGACTTTTCCGTTACGTGTGCTATCATGGAATATTAGAGGTTACAAGGGGACCGATGACGGCTTAAAGATTAACAAACTCCTTGATAAAAGTGTCGTAGAAATCCTGTCTAAATATGACATTGTGTTTTTACAAGAAACCCATTTTGATATAGAAAAAGCCAATGAATTATCTTTACCTGGTTTTGCAGCAGGGGTTCATTATTATCGACCAAAAAGGGGGAAAGCCCCAAGGGCTTCGGGGGGTATCTCTGTCTACATAAAAGAGCAGTACAGACAGAAAAATATATAAAATTCCTACCAAGAAATAACAGCGATGTTGCATGGTTACAGATTAAAACAGCATGTACAGTGAAAACCGCAGAAAAGAGAGATGTATATTTAGGTTGTGTATATATTCCACCGGAACACTCTTCCTTCGGCAAGGACTACACTAGATGCATATGGGACTCATTAGAAAGTGACATTGAAGAACTAACAAAAAGGCATGTCCTCCTGTGTGGTGACTTTAATGCAAGGACAGGCAATCAAACCGACTTCGTTAGCCTGGACAATGAGAAGAATTATTATGATTTACCTGCTGACTATCATTTTGATAACGTCATAAAAAGACAGTCGATGGACCTTTTACTAATAAGAACGGGACGTCGTTTATGTAACATGTGTATTGAAAATCAAATGTGTATTTTGAATGGGAGAGTGCTTGGAGATCTTGCAGGATTGTACACTTGTCATAATTCACAGGGAAGCAGCGTAGTAGATTATTTCCTTTGCTCACAATATTTGCTTAGACATGTGTTAAACATGAAAGTAACTGACCTGACACGACATTCTGACCACTGCCCACTAGAGTTATTGATCCAACTACCCATAGATAATGAAAATACATTACACAAAAGACAAGCCTCTCTCACAACCCACGAAGAACAACAATCACGTAAAGACCTACTTCATAGGAATTTACAATAAACACAGAAGAAGACTATCTAGTATTTCAGTGGGATGAAAAGTCTGCCGAAAAGTAGTAGCAACCTCTAAAATGCCCAACATACGCACCATGATCCAAAATATCAAGACCGACATTGTGACACAACTTGCAACAAATGAATATGACATCGACGACTAAATACGACTATTGAACATATAACGAATATATTTTCAACCAGCAAAGATGGCGCTTAGACAAAGACGGATAGGAAAAAAATCTAGACATAGAAAGAAGAAGTGGTTTCGACAGAGACTGTCATTCCCAAAGAAGAGAGATAAGATCACTACTGAACGCGGTCAACAGAAACCCCCAAAAAAAAACTAAGGCAAAAATACTTTTCACAATGTAAATATAAACGACTTTTAAAAAAACCAAGAAAAAATATATCGGAACAAACTCCTTAATTCACTAAACGAAGCCCTAGAAACTGATCCCAATTCAATATGGAAAACCGTTCGGGAACTGCAAACATACGATCATGAAATCTATGGTCAAGAAAATTGTCTCAGCGCGAACAAATGGTTTGAAACATCTTAAAACACTAATAGGAGAGAAACAGAAGATCGCAGAAAAACGAAAACAAACAGTTGATGACATGTTAGTAGCATTTAAGAGGTCAAATAATCGTCCTTCTGGGAATTCTGAGTTAGATTATGAAATACTAGAAACGGAGGTTAGGAACGCGGTCAGAAAGCTGAAAAATAAAAATCCCCAGGCAAAGATGGAATTAGAAACGAAATGCTTAAAGCAATGTTACCTGAAATCGCTCCTCTTCTGAAAGACGCGTTTAACTTAATCTTAAAATCAGAAAAATACCCGACCTCTGGAAAACAGGAATCACAGTCCCAGTCTATAAGTCAGGCGGCCAGTCCAACCCCACAATTACAGAGGCATAACTTTGAATAGTTCGCTTGGAAAAGTGTTTTGCAACATAATGAATGAAAGGTTAATGAATTATCTTGAGGCAAACCACCTCTTGGCAAAGGAGCAAGCAGGGTTCAGAAAGGGTTCACGGACACTGATCAAATATTCATATTGTCAAAACTAGTTGATAAGGTACTAAAAGACAGAACTAAAAGGCTTTATTGCTGTTTTGTTGACTTCAGCAAAGCATTTGATAATATATGGCACGAAGCCCTACTGATGAAAATGATGCAAGCAGGAATAACTGGTAAATGCTACCAAATCATACAGGACATGTACAACGGGGCTTCGGTTTGTACAAGAAGCCAATCTGGTTTCACTAAGGAAATATTAATACAAAAAGGTGTTCTCCAAGGTAATACCCTTAGCCCAACCTTATTTAACATATTCATAAATGACATAGTCGGATATCTCAGAGACCATGATTCCCCACGAATTTCTGACCAAAAACAAGTCGAAATTCCGTGTCTTTTGTATGCAGATGATTTAGCCATCCTCTCGACTTCAAAACAGGGACTTCAGAGTAAATTAAACCAGTTACACAACTACTGTTTTTAGACTGGGGAATGAAAATCAACACAGAGAAAACAAAGGTCGTTGTATTCACCAAATCAGATCCAAAGGCACCACTATTCTTCAATTGCGGTGAAAACATAATTGAAACAGTAGATCAATATAAATATCTTGGAGTCATTTTCCATAAAAACGGACATTTTACAGAAGCCCAAGAACACTTAGCAAGACAGGGGAATAAAGCCGCACATACCTTGAAGAGAACGTTTTATGGTCAAAATGTAAATATGAGAACAGTTACAACCCTATTCGACTCATTAGTCTCTCCCATCTTCACATATGGGTCGGAGGTGTGGTTCCCATCCTCTTACCAATACAAAGATGAAATATGTCAAGAAAAGAAAATGCAGCATTTGTTCAAAACCTGTCTTGCAAACAAATTCCCACATGAAACCGCACACATTAAATTCTGCAGGCAATTATTAAGAGTTCATAGAAAAGCAATGACATTACCGGTTTTGGGCGAACTGGGGAGATTCCCCGATTACTTTTAAAGTGATAACCCAGACTATCGCATTCTGGATACACATATTAGAGTCAGACCAAGACTCTTACCAACAACAGATTTATCAGTCAATGATCTCTCAGGGCACCGAAGAAAGCAAATGGCCGAAGTTTATAAGACAAACCTTGTCAACGATAGGATTACAGCATGTCTGGGAAAATCAAGGTACATTTAGTGTGACTCGCCTGAAGTTTCTAATCAATGCGAAGCTGGAAACGTTTTTATATTGAGTTCTGGAAGAAACAAAAGAACGAAAGCACATCCAAGCTCAAATTTTATGCCACAGTTACTACCGAATACAAACAGGCGGCTTATTTGGAGCAACACACTGACACAGATTGCAGACGAGCACTAACTAGATTACGAATAAGTGCCCATGAACTCCAAATTGAGAGGGGCCGTTATACCAACACTGACAGAGAAAACAGATTATGCACAACATGCCACGTCGTTGAGGACGAACTACATTTTCTCGATGACTGCAAATTATTTGACCAACAACGTTATGACCTAATGACAAGGATCACAAAAACTGATTTTCCACCGCAGACTAACATGACAAAACCCTCAGAGCTCATGTTATTGGACTGCTTCCAACCTGCACTTGCCCAGTATATCCTGTTGTGTTTTTCTCTTCGGAGACAGAAAATTTAATCAGACTCTGATACACACTGTGCTTTTTCTTTCTGCTACTAATGTTATGTTGCAAGATGTGACAACGCTGGGATTAGTTTAGTTTAGTTGAATGTCTGAACTTGATCATCTGTGCCCCACAAAACCTCTGGTTTTCATATGGCAATAAAATATGCCAACAGATACCATATAATTTGACCGCGTCCTTCTTCTGGGCTCCAGCCTCGAATCCCCCATCATTGTTCGGTGCTCCTTCTACAGACAGTCGAAATGCTTCAAGTGAAACATTAGAAGGGCAGTTAAGTAGTTGTTGGTGAACATTTCCCGTTTGGTGTCCGGAAAGTGGAACTGAAGCTTGGCTTACTTCTGACAAAGACTAGCAGTGAAAGCAAACGAGCGCGCATGGTATATTATTTTTTTGTTGTTGTATATTGATGAGGGGAAAACGTTAATCTTGGAAGGTCACAACTCTTCACAGAAATGAAATAGGTGTTGGCCGGCTCCATCGTGACAAGGATGTAGTTGAGGGGAGAGTTTTGAGAGAGGTAGAGAGGAAACGCTGCACCCGGACATTCCCCATTTGGCTGTCGCAGACCCATCAGTGACGCCGCCTGTGGCACGTGGAAACCACGCGCGTACTGTCCCGGTTAGGAGTAAGTTATACATGATGAAAGAAAGTCGGGTTCCTCGCGTCTGTTTTGGTTCCTCGTATCTCTTTTGGTGTTAATAGCGTTTTATTGCATCAGTCGTCATTTACAGCAGCCTGTTGTCATTGAAAATAATTGTATACATGGAAAAGTGTTCAAATATGTTCATAGTATATATAATCCAGTTAAAACAAAGATAAGGAGCGGAAAGAAATAACCTGAATAGACGATAATATCCACAAAGGGTGTAAGACCGCGGATTGTTAGCAGCCCAGTTCTATTGTCATTATTCATGAATGACTAAGCGGTTAAAATCGTAGGAAACAGTAGGCACGGTGTCAGATTTAAAAATTGATTTTCATGAATTTTCTTTTTTTTTTATCTTCATTTTATTTATTTTTATTTTGTTTTGCTGCCAGTTAATGTAGCTTTGCTTCCTGAGACGCGGTAGGCCTGTAGAGACGACTGAATGATTGAAAGCTCTCAGCTGATAGGCTAGAATTAAAACTGAACTGAATGATTGAAAACTCTCAGCTGATAGGCTAGAATTAAAACTGAACTGAATGAT
>JADBJO010000106.1:490000-500000 GCA_016801955.1 Conus betulinus | reverse complement strand
ACTTTTACACGTAAATTCATTACTTGAACTTTTAAAGTTCCATAAATTCAGTGTTTTGGTAAGAGTCCGTTCCCTCGCTCTTACGGGTGATGTTTATGAAACCTACTTAACACTGACAATATAATAAAAAATAGTACATCTCCATTCCTTTCTTCTTTTTTTTTTTTTAGTAAAAAGTGTGAAGTTTCCTGCTCGCGACTTCTACCAGGGAGACAGGGAGACTGAATGAACGAGTGTTTCCGTCTTAAAAAAGAAACGGGGAAAGAAAGTAAATACTGTATTAGGTGTTCAGTCCTTTTACCTTTTAATGTCTACGGAGATTTTGACTAAGCGGCTCGCTAGCAGCGTTCTGTATGCACACACACACACACACACACACACACACACACACACACACACACACACACACACACACACAATTAGACACACACACAGAGACAATTAGAGAGAGAGAGAGAGAGAGAGAGAGAGAGATCAAAAGTTCTTTTCATTTTCCATTGAGGCTTCATATCCCTCGCCACTGGGAAACGGCATGTGTGCGTATCTTTGAAAAAGTCGACCACTTAAGTCACTGTAGCGTCTGTGCCTACTGTGTATGGTGCAAAGAGTTATAACAACGGACTCGCACCGATGTCTTTGCTCTTTTGCAAAGTGCAGTGCCCTCTGACCCCCCCCCCCCCCATACATTACATTTCTCTCTCTCTCTCTCTCTCTCTCTCTCTCTCTCTCTCTCTCTCTCTCTCTCTCTCTCATGCACACACACGCGCGCGCACACATACACGCACGCACGCATGCACCGAGCACGCCCCCCCCCCCCCCCCCCCCACACACACACACACACACACACACACACACACTGACACACACACACATACATACACGTTCACATTCACATTCTTTACGAGCGTACGCAGACAGCATGTGCAACAGCTGGCCCAGACATCCCTTATGTTCTAAAACTTAACCTTTCACCCCATCAACCCCTTCCACCGACCTTCCCAATCCCCCTTACTCCCTTCGCCTCCCTTCCAAAGGTATCACACAATTATGGTGTGAATCAGACTGGCAACAGCTTTAAAGGGAGAACTACACAGCAAGCAGAACTGCTCATCTACTAGCAGATGTACCCGGCTCTGACATCCACGAGTGTTTTTCCAGCCTCACCTCCTCCGGTCCAACTACTGTCGTTCCCAGTGCTACTTTGATAAAGAAAAAAATATGAACAAGTACATGCTTTTTCCACAGTCTTTTTCTTTTACTTTAATAAACAGTTTTCACCAGCTATCAATCAGCCTTGGAGTTTAGCATCCAGTTCAGATTATTGAGCGAAAAGACTTCGAGTGGAATTGGTAGCTATGAAGTTTATCAGAGATTTAGGTGGAAGATAAGTCTTAAGTAAAATCTGATGTATCCAAAGAACAAGCGACTCAGTGATCACTATGTGAAAGCTCAAACTATATGAAAGCTTTTTGAGTTCATGTCAAAGCCTTCGGTATCAACAAGATTATGACGACTGTGACTACTTGGACATGGTGGCGCCCTCCTGAGGGGGGCGATTACTCACGCAGGCTCCGCGGCAGACTAATGATTTTCGTCTCGTTGTACGTGACTCAGTCGCTGGTCGTCGTCTGCAGATGCTAAATCAGGCCAGTCGCCACTGAAAAACGAGCGAATGACTCGGCAGCAGAGCAGTATCACCTCAGGTGGGTTGCCTCCTGGCGACATGACACTGATTGCTCCTTCTGGAGCAGTGGCAGGATAAGTTTGGGTGTGGTCGTGTCTCGGGTGGGCGGAATGAACTGGGTGGGAGTTACCCTGCAGAGTGGCACGGCAGGCGATACCAAAAGAAAAACATGTCCTGCCGACACCTTGCCCGGCCGAAGACATGTTTATTACAGGCATTTCATTCACGCCAGGACTGGCTTTGGGCGTTGTGCCACAAAGCATGAATCAACTTTGCCGCGCACGAGTCTACACACGCAACGCATGTAACTGCGTTGTTCAAACGAAGCAGGCTGCACGACTTATCGACTGGAGATGCAGATAACTGATGAATGACATATTGAGAATATTTCAACATTGGTCTGATTGGTAGCAGTTTTAATTCTCTCTCTCTCTCTCTCTCTCTCTCCCTCTCTCTCTCTCTCTCTCTCTCTCTCTCTCTCTCTGTGTGTGTGTGTGTGTGTGTGTGTGTGTGTGTGTGTGTGTGTGTGTGTGTGTGTGTGTGTGTGTTATAGTGGGGTGGGAAGAGGGAGCTTGCAGACGTAAATGCATGTTCTACATATATGCGCGGTTTCGTGTCATCCAGGTTTGCAGAAATTAAAAAGAAAAAAAAACTGGACTATAAACGTTTCTCCTTTGTCTGTCTATAAAAGCAACATATGGGTATCTATGCAAGTATTGGTTTAGTGGGAGACTTTGGAAGCTTATAGTCTTAATCCACGGGTCGTCTTCGTGATATTTTGCTAACAAGCTTCATTCAGTCGTTTTAAACATGGCAACCCAAAATTGGAGGCTAAGTGTAAACTCTTTCAACCTGCTCCGATAACACTTGTAAATTCATATATACAACTACTGCTGAGAAATAAAGTGTTATCATCGTTTTTAGAAAATATGAAGGAAAATAGATGCCACTTTACCGACGTTTTGCCAGATTCGTTTACGGACGTAGACAGCCAAGTTAAGTTTCGATCTCACGTCTGCTTTGTTGCCCTCTCTGCCCAGGGCGTGCGTGGTCACAGTCCTCCTCAATCTTGCATTTCACACAAACGCTCACTCCGCGAGCTAGCACTCGCTGTCCCCCTTGTCTCACGTGCACATTTTTTCTCACACGCTTTTTCTCTCACTCTATCGGGTCCATTTGATGTCTGTATCGAGGTACGTTTATAAGGTGAAGATCATTTTCAGAAATACACTATCCACAAACATACCTGTCCTGAACAGAATCTCACCTTCTCACATGTACACTTGAAAGAAAAGGAAAAAGAATGGAAAAGAAAATCACCGGGGTGGGGAAGGGGAGGAGATTCGAGAGAGGACGTAACAACATTGATGTCAACAGTTCATAACTTTCTGTTAACATAAGGATTGCCAATGGAAACAGGAATGTCATGCCACTGACCACGCAGAAGACACACAGATCAACTTCGAAACAAATTTCGACCGTGCACTGATTTGCTGTTCGTCGTCGCAAACCTGTTCGTCAGTATCGAGCTGATTGACATCCCACATTCTAGTCTCCACAGCACCCAAATCCCACCATCCCTTTTCAGTCTTTGTAGTCGTTGCTGTTGTCAGGTTGTAAGATACCCCGAATGTACCAGATTTCTTTTTCTCGTTCACTCCGTCTTTTAAATCCGAATTAGCAAAACTGTATATTCTTGCACTGTTTAAAATTTCACGCTGTTGAACGACTTATTAATAAAGTTACCGTTCCGTTGCTTTTGTGTGTGTGTGTGTGTGTGTGTTCTGTCTTGTGTGTGTGTGTGTGAAGTGTATTCGTCTTATGACTGGAGATGTGCTGTCGTTATGTCGCTGACAAGTCGGGACCAGCAAATGCGACTTCGGCTTGTTTTTGATATCGGCGTGAACCCTCTCCTAGACTGGTTTCTCTACTGGGCTGACGAGTCCAATCTACCCGGATTCAAGTGTATGAAACCTATTGAAGATTTGCAGTGTGAAATGTGTTTCCGCTCCCTTGTTCTTCCCGTTAAGCTATGAAGCCCACTAAACATTAATGATGTAAAGAGGGTTGTCATCCATTTTTTTGTTTGATAGCTTGTATTTTTGTGAGAGCGTTTTCAGCTGTATCTGGGTGCACACTTTATTTCATGAAATATCCTATACATCCGTCATCAGCGTCATCTCCCTTTTTATCTCGTCTGTCTGTCTGTCTCTCTGAATGTCTGTCAGTCAGTCTCTCTCTCTCTCTCTCTCTCTCTCTCTCTCTCTCTCTCTCTCTCTCTCTCTCTCTCTCTCTCTCTCTCTCTCTCTCTCTGCCTATCTATCTCTCTCTCTGTCTCTTCATATATGTAAGTCGTTGATATGAGTACACTGTATTTGTCATTTGCTAACAGGTGGCTCTAAAACGATCGATGCAGTTGACAAAATTACACGAGGGCGTCCCATCGATCCGGCCGACAGGCGGGAAGACAAAAGCGCGGCATACTAACCTTTATCGGTCACACGGGCCACTGTCAGCATTCAGACGACGCTTTCTTTATAATAACGCATTAGCTTCATAAGCCCAAAATAACTGTTCTTTGTTTCCCAGTAAAAATGTTATCCTCAAGATAACATAATACGGAAATCGGGTATTTTCACTGCAGTCTGCAGAAAGTCAGTTATCCTGCAGGAAAACAGTGATAAGTAATTTCCTGGGAAAACAGGAATATGATTTTTTTTTGTTGTCGCGCGAAGGCAAAACACTTGTTTCCTTCGGGAAACAGAGGAAACAGGTGTTATAGACTTATGACGCCAGTATGCGCCCATACTTCTCACCTAGTATGCTCGTCTTCTGTGCTGGTCGATGTTCGTTACTTCAGGGACGTGCATAATGCCCTTGTAGGAACTCAGATGGAATGAAAACGTTATTTCGAAAGTTGTTTTAGAGCAGCATTGTGTGTGTTTATTAATCTGGCGAGAAGTAAATACGTTTTTATCACTTGAATGTTAAAAGATTGCTGTGATTTTTTTCTTTATTAGAGGAGATAACTGACTTGCAAGCACACAACATGGATTGAAAGTGAAAACTGAAAGTGATTACGCAGTGTTGGGAGATGTAGGCAATGAAAGACACATAACTGTAGCTCTGTAGTTAGTTTCTTTCATAATATATATATATATATATATATATATATATATATATATATATATATATATATATATATATATATATATATATATAGGCCATATAACACCGGCAGTAGGCGACCCAAAACCATCCTGAGGAGAGCCAGCGCTCGAAAACAGATCTGCTGATTTTAAAACTTCCTTTTACCATCCTATATTTTAACAGATGTTGCTCCCCAGGGGTTGAGCACTTTAAGAATTTTATTAGGCGTTTTAGTAGTATTCTTGATATATATATATATATATATATATATATATATATATATATATATATATATATTAGTCGTTTGAAAACTCAACAAACATACTACGGTATTGCACACCAGCCTTTTTCTGGGATAGCATTCTTCTTAAAACCGGAAAGACAGAGGAGTGAAGTTACCACTTTCTGCGGTCACTGAGGAGAAACAATCAGGTTTCGAAATACCGGTATCTGACCAGGAGGTATATGTTAGTGAGTTTCCTCCCCATTGGAGATTGTCTCCCCCTTGGAGACTATAAACTTGCTGAAGGCTCGTGTTGAGAAGCATTTATTATTCCCCATTCATCCTCTCAAGCACATACTGTTAGTTAGGCAGATTATCTACCACTGCAGATATGAATACTACTTATCCCCCTATTTCTTCAGTCTAAGACATAAGAGCAATCTTTGTTTATAACTGAATAATTCTTGCTGTCATTGCAACACCAAGCTGCTCTGTAAGTTGCTGGAATGGTGCTCGGTTACTTATCCTTGGAATTTATTAGTTTATTGTAATTAAGTCCCATGTGGATTTATTTCAGAACTGGCCTCAATACCTGTGTCTTAAGATGTTATCTTTTTATATCTTTTACTTTTCACAAGATAATGTAGCTTGTTTTGCTCTTTCATGATTTTTCTTTTGCCTCTTAGGTGGCACCTTTGGTTGGTTTTTTTGAAAACTCAACAAAACATACTACGGTATTGCACACCAGCCTTTTTCTGGGGGGTAGCATTCTTCTTAAAACCGAAAAGGCAGAGGAGCGAAGTTACCACTTTCTGCGGTCACTGAGGAGAAACAATCAGGTTTCGAAATATCGGTATCTGACCAGGAGTTATATGTTAGTGAGTTTCCTCCCCATTGGAGATTGTCTCCCCTTTGGAGACTATAAGCTTGCTGAAGGCTCATTTTGAGAAGCATTTGCTATTTCCCATTCACCCTCTCAAGCACATACTGTTAGTTAGGCAGAATTATCTACCACTGCAGATATGAATGCTTATCTCCCCCTATTTCTTCAGTCTAAGACATAAGAGCAAGCTTTGTTTATATATATATATATAGAGAGAGAGAGAGAGAGAGAGAGAGAGAGAGTAAACCATAACGAAGTAAGACCGCAGTTTGCCCTCGTGCAAAGTCCTTATGAGCGAGTTATTCTCGGTTTTCATTACTGTGAGTGTGTGTGTGTGTGTGTGTGTGTGTGTGTGTGTGTGTGTGAACTGTGTCATCTCAAACGTCGCATGAGGCGAAAAGCCCTCTTTCTCATGATTACATAGAGTACGAGTGTCCGTCTTTCCTAGTGTGGGGGAAAGGTGAACTTCGATGGTTTTGTTTGTTTGTTTGTTTTTTTTTCTGACTGAAGCCTAACAATGAGACCCTTCAATGTTGCTGCCATGCAGAACAGAATAGCACTGTCGTGTGGGAAAAAAAACACATGAGAAGAAACCGCAACAAGACTCCCATACGGGCTTGCATGCTCACACACACACACACACACACACACACACACACACACACACACACACACACACACACACACACACAGGTGAGCTATTGACATTTCTAAATAAGCTGAACCCGGGACCGTGTGGTTATTCCTCTTGATTTTCATCTCCAAATCACAACAATAACAACATGAAAAACAAAAAACTTAAAAAAAAATTTTTTTTTAAAGTGCGCACGCACGCACACATACACGCGCGCACGCGCGCGTTCACACACACACACACACACACACACACACACACACACACACACACACACACACACACAGAGGCGACAATAAAAAAAAAGGTCAAAGGGAGTTAAAGAAAAGAGAAAATCACCAACACAGAATTTCCTGGAGGCAAGGGTACAGTTTACACTGAAAGAGTTCGTGTCTTTGCCGGGCATCCGCTCGAGAAGAATTCATTGCCTGTAAAAGTTCAAAGTCAAACAAAGAAACAATCAAAAACAAAAACAAAAAAATCCACCCAAATTCTTAAAGAAAAACAAATGCGTGTATTGTTTTTCTTTCTAGGAAGTCGATTGGTGTGATAAGAACGCTTCAGTTAAACTCATCACCGCTGGCTCCCTCCTTCTTTTTATTTGGCCTCTTTCCGTCGGAATATTGACTGCCTTAAAGAGGGCGTTTCTTTTCTTCACAGTGGGAACAATAGGTCGTGAGCGATTAGGCATGTGCTCTAATCAATCCAAACACACCACAGTATCTTTTCTTGCAAAAAATATATCACTTGAAAGTAACTTTAATCAAAACCTATCAAATTCAGTCAATCAAAATTCAGCTCGTACCTAAGCCGGATCTTTGGTCGTCATGCGAACTGGGACCGATGTCCAACAAAATGGTGCGCTCGGCGTCTCAGCCATACACATCGCACAACCAGACACTTTTTAAAGCAGTGAACGCTAACTTGCCTCTCACCACCACATACCCGGTGAAGAAACGATCGTCACTGAACAGGACCGAACAGTAAAGGAAAGAACTGTTAGGCCTACGCAAGTGTACAGCATCCAGTTAGTGATGCTACTGAGATTAACATAAACGACCGAGACTAGTATAAACTCCTAAGTTCGAATTTACTCATTTTGCGAATTTATGAATTTAGACAAACATAGCATTCAATTCTTCGAAAAGTAAACTGCTTAACAGCTTAAAAGGATTAAACATTGATCGCGCCTTCAGACCTCAAGGGGGGGAGGGGGGGGGGGGGGGGGGGGGGGGGGGGGGAACAAACAAAAAAAAAGAAAAACGAAAACTGATGACATTGATGTCTGTGCAGGCCTCGCACAACAGCTTGCCATCCGCTGAGGAAGAATGCCGGTCATGTCAGCCACCAATCAGATAACGTTTCCATCTACGGTGCATGGCAGGAAATAAAATCATGGCGGAATATATTCAAAACGGGTTTCCTTTCTGATTTCGAGTCTTTAATGCATTTATCCTGTATGATGATGAGATGGGTTCGATACGGGAAGAAAAGAGCTGAATTAGAGACGAGGTGTTTGACTATTAGGTTTGGATTTCATCTTTGTTTCTTGCGCAAATAGATAGAGACAGATATAGAGAGAGACACGGGGCCTGCTGGTTCGTCGAATTTTGTTAACTTGCTGCTGGCGAATGGTACGTGATAAAAGCGCTGTTCATGTGTCGTCAGGTTGACTGCAGATCGGTTGTTAATATCACAACAGGTGTGGAGAACTGATGCGGTGGGAATGAGAATTGAGATCATAACGCCTACCAATCAGCGAACGTTCCTCTGTGTGTGTGTGTGTATGTGTGTGTGTGTGCGTGTGTGTGTGTGTGTATGTGTATGTGTGTGTGTGTACAGGAGGAGGGAAGGCGGGATGGGAGGCACGTTAATTCGGAAATATTTCCATACTGACTTGTATCCCTTACATTCAACACTTCTCTGTTTGTGTAGAAGATGAATGGGTTATTAACGGAAGTAAGCTGAATCGGTAGAAAAGTTGTCGAAAATGCTGTCTCCTTTCCCAACTATCCTGCTTTCGTGTATTTTTATTCATTTATATATGTCAGACGGTGCGATTCGTCCTAAGTTTAATCGCGACTGATACTTATCAAAATCTTGTAGCTGCTGTCGTCAGCAGATACCGAAATCAGATTACCCCTTAGGTGACCTTCTGACCTTAACCTTGACTTCGAGGCATCGTTACGGGAAACCAGGTTGTGAGAGATCGTGGTCTTGCATTCGCTTGTCTACTTTAATAAGCGGTCAGACTGGCTCTAAAACACACACACACACACACACACACACACACACACACACACACACACACACACACACACACACACGCGCGCGCGCGCGCGCGTGCGCGCGCACGCACAAACACGCACACGCACGCACGCACACACAGCGGTCAGACTGGCTCTAACACACACACACACACACACACACACACACACACACACACACACACACACACACACACACACACACACATGGGGCGATGTTGTTTGTTGTAGTGGTGTGTAAGGTAAGTGCGCTTCTGGTTGGATGAGAGTAACAGTTGACAGGCGACCGAGTGGAGCCGTAGATTTTTACATTCTGTGTGTGTGTGTGTGTGTGTGTGTGTGTGTGTGTGTGTGTGTGTGTGTGTGTTGTTATTTCCAGTGATCGTTTTTGCTCTGGATTTTAGCTTTCAGAACTCGGTTCAGATTTGGCATAAAGTTCTCTCTCTCTCTCTCTCTCTCTCTCTCTCTCTCTCTCTCTCTCTCTCTCTCTCTCTCTCTCTCTCCCCCAGCTGTTTTCCTTTCCTTACCACAGGAAGTTTGAATGCCACCGCCACTTCTCGATGATCTTCTTCGTGTGATCTAAGTGTGATACTAAGAAATCTGAATTAAAAACTTGTCAAAATATGTTTGAAAGCAGCAAGTGTCTCTCTCTCTCTTCCATCGCCCTCTCTACTATTCTCACGCTGCTCTCTCTCCTCCCTATTGTTCTCTCTGGTCGCTCTCTCTCTCTCTCTCTCTCTCTCTCTCTCTCTCTCTCTCTCTCTCTCTCTCTCTCTCTCTCTCTCTCTCTCTCGTTTAAAAAAAATCTTCAGGAAGTTGGCATTGTTGGGATGTTTGTGTCTGCGTGTATGTTCATAACGTACGTGCGTGTGTATGGTATTCATACCCGAATTCGTTTAGAATAACAAGACAAGCTCACTGTAAACGAAGTCGTCATGTCAAAAATAAAATCAATAAACGAACAAGAGCATGTTAAGAAAAAATGTGACAACGAAAATCAAGATATGTGCGATATTGTTAGCATTCTATAGGAGTGTACGTTTTCGGCAGGCTTTGTCATATCTTGTCTGACTGTGAGACAGATAGATGACCAATGGAATCCCTTCACGCTGCTGTTGTGTCTGTTTCAGCTTCCCACGCTACCTGTGATGGGCGTGGC
>JADBJO010000106.1:392500-472500 GCA_016801955.1 Conus betulinus | reverse complement strand
GTGTTGGAAGATCACTGCTTGATCACACCTGTCAACAAGTTTATTTCAATGATAGAGGTGAAGTTGATATTTTCTTTAGACACTAGATGGAACAAAAGAATGAGAGAGAGAAGAGGAAAATAAACAGGAATTACCATACACCACTGCACTCCACCCATGCTACCAACTAATTTGACATAGAATTAAATTGAAAAAGTGGAGTGCTCTGCAGAGAGGCTAATATGATTACCTTCTCTGTTTACCAAGGCATTATGAGTTGGTATATCCTGAGAGTGAGACAACTAATTAATCAGATCTGCTCTGACCTAATCGGCAAGGTCAAGCTGATCAATAGTACAACACATTCACTGGCTCATTCCAGTTTCTGTCATGTGGATGATGAACGTATATTAAAGTTTTATTTAATATACATACAGGATATAAGAAGTTGAGCCATAACTTGGAACTAAAATGACATGTAATTGCCTAAATTGAGTGAATACAGTAACACTTAACCTGAGTATATTTACATTTTTTCATGTTTGCTGTTCTCTTTTAAGATGAACAACAGTTTTTCTGATTATGACTTTGTAGGTTTGGTAAACATTCTTGTTTTTTGTGATCTGCCAAATTCTGATATGGTGTTACATGAATTTTCTGATGTTTAACTTCATGTTTGATCTGTGTTGATGCATACACTCACTGTGATTAATGAGAATGAAGATATCAGCTTCCCACTCTCTTCCTCCCCTCCCCTCTTTCTCTCCTCCCATCAAGAAAGACTTTACAAAATTTAAAAAAAAAAGAAAAAATCAGCAGGCATGCTTCTTATTTTCGTTCATTTGCAGAAGAAATAACCTTTTAAAAAAAAAACCCCAAAACAACCCTTTAAAAGCAATCCTTCTTAGTTAGGTACTGAAATTCGCTTTGAAAGTTTTTTAAAGCTTAAGTGTTAATCCTTAAAAGCAACAGTATGTAATTATTCTGTAAGAAGAGAAACCACTCAGTGGTATCACAGAACTGGACCAGCATACTGACTCATGTTTTTGCGAGTTCAGTGTGCACAACTACTGGTTCAAGACTGAAGAAAAAGAGGTACTGTCGTGAAGCAGTCTGACAATTTGTTGATGTTGAGCTGTGGATTCTGGAGGACATGGCAGCAAACACCAGGGACAATGAAAAGTTCGGCAAGTGTTTGATTTGAAACATACTTTTTACATCATAATGAATAAGGAACAAGTTTGATTTTCATGTTTGTTGATTAAAAAAGAATGTGTGGGTTGTGTGTTTTACAAAAGATTAGCCCTAAAAGTTAAGTGTTAATTGAGAATGTAGTGTACAATATGAGCAAACATAAGTCATGTTTTATTAGTTTGGCTGGTGTGTATGCATGTGTGCCAGTGTGGAAATATGTAGTTTTGGGGAAAATAGGTAATTTTCTGATTTTTAAATGTTATTTTGTGTCAACATTGTAAATTTAGTGACTTGTCACTGGTTTCAGTTTCTGTCAAACCAGAGAACTCATCAGCTGGATCATTTACAACTAACACCATTGTCACAGAAACCTTTTGTCTTGAGTATTCCAAGTCATATAAAGTTATTGATTGTAAGGTCATTTTAGGTTAAACTGAAGAATTTATCAATTGATGCTTTGGATGAACTGATTGTGGGGGAGATTTCTGGATGTACAGCCAGGAACTGAGTACCAGTGGAAGGAAGGCCCAATTATATGTATAGATTTTGTGTGAGAGAAAAAAAGTATAGTAAACCACAAATATTAGCAGAATTCAGAATAGAAAGAGAAAGAAATTATTTAAATCTTTCCATGATTGGGACTGATCCTTGTCACTGTAGGTGTCAAACATGCATCCAGAGACACCATTAACGTTAACTGATTTCTGTTCAAGCCTTCTGTTGTATATTCCTTGCATCATCCTTTTAGGGTTTTGCCTGGATTGATTCCTTCTCTCCTATCCTCCATCCTATACTGCCTCCCTCTTCACCTTCACTCTGTCTGCCTATCCCCACATCTTAATATCAAGTTTACATCTTTGTTCCTTGCTAAAAGTAAAACTCTGAGATTCACAATTGGTGTGATAGGCATGTACTATCCTCAAACTTGGTGTCTAAATAAAACACCAGTGTGCCTTTTTTTTTTTTTTTTTTTATTGTTCTTGCCATCCATCACAATGGTACATGATAGCCTGCTCTCCAGTAAAGGATGGAATGAGTTACGCATTTAGCTTATGAACAAATCTTTATTTTATTTTGTATTTTTTTTTTTTTTTTTTAAGAAGATTAATGTGTTCATACATGAGAGACATAAAAGTCATATCCAAAGCAAAGTACTTGGGGGGGGGGGGGGGGGGGGGGGGGGTGGGGGGGGGTAATGATTGTGTGTGTGAATCTAGAGTCTGTACAGATATGGACTCCAAAGAGGAAATCTGTTTGAATGTGGCTTTGTCAAACTCAGATTTAAATGACGGCCCATTTAGAAAGAGAGCAATCCATAAGGCCAATCAGACCTTATCTCCTATCTTAAGATATTTCATAACTGCTAGAGATTTTTGCTTCAACCCCTACAAATGGCAGTTCCACAAAGTTGGACTGGTCATGTGGCTGACATCTCAGCAGACCAGGTATTTTGGCTTAGACTGTTTGTGTGGGTAGACATCCAACTTGAAATCTTTTTCAACCCCCCCACACAAATAAAAACAGGATCACCTAATTTATAACATTTGAAGTTATAATTCCCAGTGATTACAGTTTGTTTCCAGTGCACACCCATTCTGAACTTGGAAATTTGAATGCTGTGAGTGGAATACATATTCAAATGTGCTTGTAGTAAGAATAATTTTATTTTGTAAAGCTCTAGTTTCAATTTTCTGTGTGTGACATATGCTATGGGCATACAGTTTTCTTTGTGGTTTACTATGATGCCATGCCATCCCCCCCCCCCCCCATTTCCCTGTCCTGTCATCTTGAATTCTTTAAACGTTGTCTTTTCTCCTTCATTCTCATTGCTGTTGTTATGGCCATTCCCTAAAATTTTGGTCCAGTCTTTCTGCTCTGTCATTGAGATGCTTTTGACAACTTATTCCTAAAGTGCTATACTAATGATTGCAATTGTGATAGTCACATGGATATTAATTGCTCTTTGTATCAATGATGAAAAATGTTTACCGTTTATCTTGTGCTGTTAATTTTCATTAATTTATTTTGTTTGTTTGTTTTTGTTTTTAGTATAGGAGAATTGCAGGCGTCTTCAGCATATTCTAGAAAGTTTGGAAAGTGTGGTGTATAAGATCAAACCTCATTGATTAAAACCTGTATATTTCAATGAGAATTGGTCTGTGTTTGTGTGTGTGTGTGTGTGTGTGTGTGTGTGTGTGTTCTCAGCAATCAGTATGTGCTACAACCTGTTTATTTCTTTTCTTTTTAAATTAAATGTCAGTAGTTTACCGTGCTTCTAAAGTGTGTCCAAAAGAATTCACAGTAATGAGTAAATGATAAGTATTTTCAGTGTTAAAAACACTTAAAAGCTGGATCTGTTTTTTTACCCCTTTGACTTTGTTGCTTTATGGTAAATACCATCAGAATTTTCAGAATGGTGTTTTATAACTTTTCTTTCCATTTTAATGTAACGGTTTTGGTGCCCAAGATCAGCTGTTCACTGGTGTCAAAAAGAAAAAAGAAAGAAAGAAAAACATTAACTGCTGGATTATTGTGCAGCTGTACCTTCAGGCAGCGGAATTCAGAGAGAGGGGAAGAAGCTGACTGGGAAGATAATCTTTCTGGACATCCGGGATGCAGCTGTGGCCAGACGGGTGGAACTCAAAGTCAGGAAAAAACTAAAGGCTGTGAGTGGAATGCATCTCCAGAAGAGGGCTAAGGACTTGAATGATACAGAGGGGACAGAATCAGTGTTATTGCCTTTTGATTTTAGGAGGTCATCGCGCACATTGAAGGCATTCATCAGTTGTTTGGGTTAGCTCTGTGTCTGCCGCCTGTTCACAGGTTGGCTGTCTGTCAGCCATACTTAGAGGCAACAGATGGTTTCAAATTGTCATGTTTGAAGCACACACACACTAGGCAGAGTCTACATGCAGGCAGTCGGCTAATCTTACTGAACAGCAGACAACATGAAATTTGCACAGAGAGGGCACTCCAGCCAACTGAACAATTCTGTGGTCTGAAAGTGGTTAGCACCCTGCGCAAGCAAACATGACTCTGAAAAAAGGGAGTTGAGGAAAAAGGAGGCGAGATATTGATCCTCTTCCCTCTATGTCTTTCAGTTCAGTTCAGTAGTTTTATTTAACGTCTTTTCATCACAAGATGATCTTAGACCTTTAAACTGCAATATACATTGCATTGTACCATCAGCACCTTCCCCCACCCCCCCACAAGCAAGGGTTATTTACCACACTATCAACATTGTCAGAATTATTATGAAAATATTCTTCTCCTTATAAGCTGGGGTTAGTATAGGGCATTCAAATAAAAGATGACGAATTGAGATATTCTCCTGACATATACACGCTATACCTCGTGAATATTTTGTATTCCATGTATTTAACCGTAATTTATGAACTAATCTGGCTAGATACCTTGGACATGATGGCGGAACGAATAATTTCTCATTAAGATGTTTCTTCCGCATATTCTTTTCCAATCGCTGGATCAGTTCATGCGGAGAAAAATTTAAGACTTTGTTGAAGGGTGTTTCAGAAATTGTACAAGCCCCCTGTTTTGCCAATTTGTCTGCTAGTTCATTCCCTTTAAGCCACAATGTGAAGGAACCCAGCAAAAATCAACTGTTATACCTCGGGAAAGTAAACAATGTAATAGATGCTTAATTTCAAAAAGAATATCAGTTCTAATTTTAGAGTTCCAGTGCTTTAATGATTGTAAAACTGATTTTGAATCAACACAAAATAGCACACTATAAAATGATACTGGCGTGTCATGTAAGATATAATTCAGAGCTTTCATAATTGCATATAGCTCTGATGTATAAATTGAAAATTCTCTGCCTAGATAGAAAGACCTTTGCACATTTAAGGATGGTATAGTGAATCCAGCACCACTGTCAGACGTTTTCCATTATTGAACCATCTGTAAATATTTTTTTAAATGATTTGGATAGGTCTTTTCGAGATGTTCTCGAACTTCATTTACTAGAATATTTACATTGTCATCTTTCTTCAAAGTAGTATATTCATCATCAATTTTTGCGTTGAGATGCTCCCATGGGGGCATTTGAGGGACAATAGGAATCTCCGAAATTGCATCAATATCAATACTACATTCTGACATAAGCTCAGAAGTGAAATTTCTAATTGGCTCTATGTATGATATATTTTTTTAGATCTTTTGGGGTATTCCTTGTTGGAATCCATAAGAATTTCATCAGTGACAGAGTTTTTTTTTTTACAGATAGGCCTCTTACAACATATTTGGACACATCCAACGTTCGTTGT
Organism: Conus betulinus; assembly: GCA_016801955.1. Taxonomy (NCBI): domain Eukaryota; kingdom Metazoa; phylum Mollusca; class Gastropoda; order Neogastropoda; family Conidae; genus Conus; species Conus betulinus. Next base: position 467,041 of record JADBJO010000106.1, on the reverse strand, counting down.
TCATTAAGAGGTAAAATGTTTGTCTCCTTATAGCATTTCATTGTGTTTGTGTGCACTGGAACACCCCAAAGCTAATTTTAAAGCTTTACTATCTAAGCTTTGCAGTTTCTTTAAAAGGTAGTTAGATGCAGAGAAGTATACTTCTTGTCCATATATTAATTTTGATCGGACTAACGATGTATATAAATGTAAAAGTGCGGTACAGTCTTGACCCCATGGTTGACAACATATAATTTTGAGCAAATTTAATCTTTTCCTAGCTTTATCTATCAAATTTCCGATATGCTTTTTCCAGTTCAGCTTCGGTGTTAAAAACACTCCTAAAAACTTGACTGTTGCTTATATTGTAGAACACAGTCGTCAAGAGTAAGGTTGGGCAGAGCCTTTGGGTTTTCGCCATTATTAAAAAGCATTAAACAAGTTTTCTCACCAGATAATTCAAGACCGTTCTCTTTCATGTAAACAGACAATCTGTCCATTCTCCTTGATACATTGTCTGTACAAATTTTACTGCCCTTTTTTTCGAGTGCTTCCTTAATGAAGTATTAATCCAGATGGCAATATCATCTGCATACTGCACTACATTGGTGGTTTTTGACAATGCCTTTGGGAGATCATGTATAAGGATCGTAAATAATAAAGGTGCAATAACAGAACCCTGAGGAATGCCCATATCTATTTTTTCTGAATGATGAATATATTTTTCCGATTCGTGTACATATATTTCTTCCTTCTAGAAAGTTTTTTTTATATAATCATACATATTCCCAGAAATACCAATGTTTTTCAGTTTATACAATAATCGAGCATGCCAAACACGGTCGTATGCTTTCTTTACATCAAAGAAGCTAGTGTACTTTTTCTGCGTGAAATTGCTTTTTTATATGAGAAGTTAGTTTCACTAAATGATCAGTTGTGCAACGCCCTTTTCTGAATCCAGCTTGCTGGACTGGAATAATGTCATTTTTTTCACAATAATAATATAATAATTATAATAAACGTGTTTGTACAACTTTTTCAAGAAGTTTACCAGCATGGGATGTTAAAGCAATGGGTCTATAGCTATTTACAGATGTTCTCGTTTTACCTTCTTTTGGTACTGGTACTACCACTGCACTTTTCCATGTCTTTCAATGATCAGAGAAATGCTAGACAGAAATTCATGTGTTTTGTTATATCATTATCCCTGGGTTTCTTTGAATGTGGATGATCAGCATTCAAGTAGATTAGATATGCATGGCTGATGCTTTTTTTTTGTTTTTTTTTGTTCATTGATATCTCCGGGAAATATTTCTCTGACAAAAGCATTTCTCTGACAAAAGGATTTAGTTTATGAATATTATTCTCTTTAATGATTATGCATCCATGAAAATGAATCTGTCATCCCCCATGGGGATGCTGGTGGCTCTCAGTACAGATAGCTCCCCTGCATTCTGGAAGATCCGCTATTCTGGAATGTCTGTGTTTGTACTTTCTTTTTGTGTCACTCTCTTTGATTCTGCCTTTCGTTAAAAAAAAAAGTGTCTTTCTTTGCTGTCCTCTGCTGTGTTTGATTCGTTAATGGACCATTCTCCTGTCTTTGTTGTGGAAACTCTTCACCATGGTCACAGCATGTTACATGCCAGCTTTTAATGTTGTAATCTAGTGACTATGCAGCAAAAATTGTTAAGTCTGTTCAGGATAGACACTGGCAGTCCATTCCACCGTGTGTATTGCCAGGACACAAATACACATACACATTTAGTTATATTTGAATATTTTTGTTTTTGCAGTTCTTCTTATTCTGGTTTGAAAAATCAGATGAATGGTTGGTACTCCCACTAGCGCTGGCAGGGCTGTTTTGTCTGCCGTAAGGATGCCAGTAGTGTAGCCATCATGTCATGAATTGTTTGTAATGGTTGTTTCTTTTCAGGGTGTATTTTTTCCCATGGTCTGACCTTTCTTCTGTATAAGCTTGACAGCCCTGAAAAAACAGAGGTTGACTTGGCTCTAATTATCTTACGATAAGAAACTAGAGTATGAAATGTGATCAGTTATTAGGGGTTGATTATGTTTTCTTACAGATGCTGCTTGTTAACTGTGAGCAAGTTCTTCAGATACAAACAGCAAATTTCCAGATCTCTGTTACAGCATGGCAAACTTGAAAATATTTCATGTTGCTGAATTAATTTAGGGAGAAAATGATGACATTACATGGTGAAAAGTGTTTGAAAAATTACTTTGAATTGTTTAAGTGGCTGTCTGCATTAAAAAAAACAACAACAACAACAACAGCATAACTTAACAGTGTCATTTATTTTGGCTGTATCTACAGATGGTTGAGACATTTCTAACAAAAGATGTGGACTACGTCATATCATCCTCGGACTCGCTGCGCCGCAATGCTCAGGGTCACAGGGCAAGTCCAGCCTTTTCCAACACCCCTAGCCCTTTCCATGTGACGCCCTCAGCTACACCTTCACCCACATATGTCAACGCTCAAGGAAAACTGGTTCCTGTAAGGCCTCTGTGTGTGTGTGTGTGGGTGTGTGTGTGTGTGTGTGTGTGTGTGTGTGTGTGTGTGTGTGTGTGTGTGTGTGTGTGTGTGTGTGCCCACACATAGGGTGAGGAGCATGTATGTGTGGACTGCATGTGAGTAATTAGGAGATGTTCGTATGATAATGTAACATTCAAAGAACAGATTAAATAGATTATGTACCTTTAGAAGAAGACAGATAAATACAGGCCACAAAAACTTGTGTGACCACCTACTTACTGCTCAGCTGTTGTACAGTACAAAATATATTGATGAATGATGGCTTAGTTATTGATGCAACTCCTCCCCAGCCCCATCTTTTTTTCTTGAATGTTACCATAAACTATATTATTGATAATTCATATTTTTATTCAACAGTATCATCAGTTCAGCATTTTCACCACACCAAAAACTGTTAATATTCTGATGAATGTATGGATTCACAGCGATGAAATAGACTCTTTGTGTGTGTGTGTGTGTGTGTGTGTGTGTGTGTGTGTGTGTGTGTGTGTGTGTGTGTGTGTGTGTGTGAGAGGATGATCAATATTGTACAGGAATGATAACATGTATATAACATGTGCTCTGTGATTGAACAGTTTTCCCGAGGACAGAAGATGGCACAGATGGCTCGTGCTCGTGCCCGAAGTCCCAGTGTAAGTGTCAATATAGACTCTAAATCATCTTGCAGATAGGTGGAAGGGGGGGAGGATGTTTCCCACACAGCATTGTTCCTGTCCGTCGCAGATTTGGTGTAGTGTAGTGAAGTGAGGCGACTGGCGTAATATTTGTGGAAAATAGACTGGAAGAGTGATAATTCTGCCAGAGATTGCAGGGAAAAGTAAGGAAATCTGTATATCAGAAATCAGTATGGACTGTCCATATATAGAAAGTCAAAGTGGCAGTGTTCGCATGAGTCACTCAATGAGACAGTTACTTTGAAATTTGCAGTAGTGTATGAAATGGGACCTTTGTTGACAGATAGGTTGACAGACCTTGTTGCATATAGGTTGTTCAGATTGTTTGGATTTCGCTTTTAGTGAAATGAACATAATGGGGTTAAAAAGCTGAGACTTTGCAAGACCGAGGAAGGGGGGACAAATTTCAAATACCTATCTTGGGCTGCATGCATGCATGCACACATATACACATCACAAATATTGAGCAAGGATACTTAAAAGTCCTCTCACTCACAAGTCACTCGGTCTACCAAAGATGATAACTAGTGCAAACAAGCAAACGCAGTTAAATGCACATCCACATACAAATATGCACTTGTACATGTACCCCTTTCCCTCCACATAGGCAGCAAATAGTCATGGGGAGTTGATCATTCATGCGGAAGAAGAATAAGGCTGACAGTTGAATGATCCAGATAGAAGTAGTAGCTAAACAAACAGAAAGTTCAGACTGCCAAAAGAATGAATTGAACAAGAGAAAAATTACAGTTTGGAAGGAAAGGCCATTCAAAGCAGGACATGTTTTTAGAATGTGTTTTAAAAGAAGGCATAACTGGTATTAGAAACATTGAATTCTTTAGTCAGCTGTTACCTGATTCCAAATGCATAGGCCTTTTAGATTTTGTAGTGATTAGGCTTGTTTTTTTTCTCCACTCTTTTTATCTGTACTGTCCTGAGCTTGATAGCTGATTACTGTAGCTTCACAGTAATGGATTTCAACAATGTCTGTCTGCATGTCAGCCCAGCAGTGTGGTTGCCAATGCGGGGAGACTTGGGATCAAGGTCATTCCGGTGGAAGGTGAGCTGAGGGTCTGCAGTTGCCATGGAAGAGAGCTATATTCTTTTTTGCTTGAAGTTGAACATTTGTCGAAAGTGTAGCGTGATGAGACAAGTTATGAATTGTCTTAGTTTCATGATTATGTTTTCATTCGTTGTGCTGTTGGGTAAAGTAAAATCTGAATTTTTTTTTTTTTTTCTGTATGTCTCTTTCCTATGCGCATGTAAGAAACACTCCAAAGTCTCTCACAGATGCATGCACACACACTCAGAGACACACATATAGGCAACACACACACACACACACACACACACACACACACACACACACACACACACACACACACACACACACACCCACACGCCACACGCAAGCATGCAGGCACGCAGAGGGATTGTGTTGACTTATAACCACCGGAAAAATTCAGTTTTTAAAAGTAGAAAACAGATTTTTTTTAGCAGCTGGTCTCAGGGACTGGTTCCGTTTGCTGGCTGTGATCAAATCTAACTTCAAATCCATCGCATTGTGTGATGTTGCTGTTTTGAAATCAGTAAGTTAGGTCTCGTTTAGCCTAACTCGTACTCTTGGTTTGAACACTGGTTTGAAGACGTCCGCTCTTCAATCTCTAGTAAGACAGCTCTGCAGTCTACTGTCACTGAATCTCCAGCGCGCGGTCTTGGATCAGAGCCTGCTACCACTGGGAAAATCTGACCAAAACAATATTTTCCTCTTCAACAAATGAGTAAAACGACTTGGTCGGTATCAGTTTTAGTAGATCTGATAAAAAATATGTGAATCCGTCATGAAATATTGTTTCAGTATCTTCCGGTCTTCTGTCTTCTATCAAGAGCCCATAATCAGTATGTTGATTATTCTGGCATCTGATTGTGAAAAAAAACCCAAAAACTATATCATGTATTGTCGCTGGTTTCCGTTTCTCTAGGACTGGTTCTGACACTGGTTGCTCATAACAGTGCAAGGTAGTCACTGTTTGGACTTGTTTGCAAAATTCCTAGCGTGGTGGCTAACACATCCACATGCATGCTCACATTCAAACATTCAGTCGTGTGCACACACACACACACACACACACACACACACACACACACACACACATGTGTGTGTGTGCTCATACACACATGTGCTCATACACACATGAGGTGTGTTTTTGTGACTGTTGCAGCGGCAGAGAGATGGCTGAACAAAGAGCTGAAAAGACAGGGCCTGACAATACCAGAGGAAACTTCCCCACCACAGGTAACATGGAATTTTTCTCCTGTTCCTCTCTGGAGGAACATGCTGTCTTTCGGCTCTGCTAGTTTTTGGACTTCTTCTTCAAAGTTCTTTGTTATGATTCTTATAGGTGCATGTTCAAGTTCGCTTCCCATCTGGCTAGCTTTTGGGCTTTGGATCTCTTTGTTATTGATTCCCATAAATGTGTGTTCAAGTTTGCTTTCCCTTGGGGAGGAATAAAGACATGCCTTTTGGGCATAGTGGGTATGCTTAAATTTCAGTTTGCTGTTGTAACGGTATCAAAAATAAATATGCTGCTATCTTTTGTTTTGTTTCGTTTTGTGTATAGTGACATTTTTCACAGAGGTCTACACATTATGGAAATAGAATTTGTAACTATTTTTCATGTGTGAAACAGACATTTTGACTTGAACGACATAATTGCCATAAAAGGGCAACAGTCAAATCAGACTTCCTATCTTGCGAAAGTCATGCTTGTTTGGTGCGTTTTATAAAGGCCATTCTTATGGATCGCGAATCTAGTTTAGTTTGAGATCTTGGCAATCTTGACTTTGTTCTTAATTGCCTGATCTTTCTGTTTGTGATCCAGTATCAGTGATGTTTTCGAACTTCCCCAAACTGTTCGCAATGAAAAAAGGAATGGTCAACATGTTCTGCTAACTCTGTGGGTTAGCGCAAAGGGAAGTAAGCAAAAGAAAGCTCTCCTATATTGGTAATCAGTTTGTGTCTTCTCTTCAGTGGCTGAAATCAATTTCTGGTTGGTTGATGTATATTTTTACTCTTGATTTGTGAATAAATAAACATTTTCATTTAGTACAGCAGAAATAGTCCAGTTCACAATGCTGTGGCGGTAAACAAGTTAAATTTTGGACATAAGAGACTGGGAAAGTGAATTTTTAGGCTAATCAAAACAATTTGAAGTTCAGTATACCTAAAAATATGTCTCATTCAAGCACCAGGTAGCAGGCTGTATTCCTGCCCTTGAATAAAGACGTTTCACATTTCTACTGAGGATCAGTTTCTTGTGCAATATAAGCTCTAAGTTTCTTGTTGCTCTTTTGATTGGTATAATCCTGTACGATTATTTTGAAAAAAGTTCTGTTTAAACCAATCAGTTCCTTGTTCATTTGTAACTCTGTGAACGAGATCTTGGATTGTGTGCTTCAGTTCAAAGATAAAGTATGTCATTAGTTGGCGATCTAGATTCGCAAAACACTTGGTTCATTCAGTTAAAAATGGCCCATAGGGTTGCAGAACCAGATTGAAAAAAAACAACAAAGAAATTAAGCATGGAATTTTTTCAAAGACATTTGTTCTTAGGTTGTAATATTGGACCCAAAAACTTTGTTTCTGCTTGCAAAGATCTATGGTAGTAGGACTAAAACGTTTTACAAAAAAAACAGTACTTTAGTATGTAGTATATTCTTGATGCATGTCAGTATGTGTGTTGCTGTATATTTGTATTTGTGATAACAATGGTTATGTATGCTGCTTTATCAGAGGCATGACATTTATGCATTTGGTATTTTGCTTGTAGTCCAGAGAGAAAAGTTCAGGCAGACATTTTATTTTCCCTTCAAGATGGCGTTGCCCTAGGTATACTTAAACATCCTTATGAATGGCACAAAATTCTAGACTTTAGGAATCTCATCATAAAATGCGGAAAAAAATAATGTGACTTGCTGCTCATTAAGATAGGCGATTTGAAGGCTATCTACAAGTCTCTCAGTTTCTCTCTGTCTGTCTGTGTATGCCTGTGTGTGTGTGTGTCAAAAACAAGTCCTTTTTTTTTTTTTTTTTTTTTTCTTTTTTTTTTTAACTTCAAACAATTTGAGGATCTACCTTCCCCCACCCTGCCACCCCTTTTCCAACCCCCACTTGTGCATCTGATTTGGAACATTTTTTGAGAATTGATTTTGAGAGGCCAGGAAAATGTTGAGACCACATTGTCATCAGTTTCCCTGGCCTGGTGACTTGGGTCGCACAGCCCTCCGGCACTTACTGCCATGCGTGATGATAATCTGTTGATGACACCAGACTTTGTTTTCATGGGACACCTAGGGCCAGGACGTCACAGCTGTTTACCATTTCTGATTTCAGCTGTCAGAAGTGAGGAGACAAGACGCTTTGTCAAACAGTGAGTACTGTGTGATGGTGAAAGCTTGCGCTTGGTGAGGTCTGTCTGAAAGTTCAGTATGACGTGCTGAATGTATGATAAAAGATTCAGTGTTTAAAAGATAGATGTTATTTTTTAAATACTGTTTGCATATAAGGCTCAATCTAGGCACCTCGCTCAAATCTGCATACAGCACACTGTATTCACATGCAGATAGATTAAAATAAGATTTTAGGTATATTTATGAACCATTTTTTTTTTTTAAATGCTTTGTCACAGAAAAGTAATGTTACAGAATAAGCATTTTTGCAAATGCAAAAATGTGGGAGGGGGAGGGTTGTGATGAAAGAAAATAGGAGTGAAAAAGAGGATGTTGGATTATGAAAGTAAAATCCTGCACTAGCAACATAAAGTACCATCAGAGTCCATCTTGGAAACAACCATTCATATCACCTGCCCATAGACATTTTGTCCTCTGATTTGGACTAGCCTGTGGGACATTGAGAGGTGTATCACAGTCTACAATGCTGTGGTAGTATGTGAAACAGAATCTAATGGCGTCCCATTGCAGCCAGTGAAGAGTAGGGAAGTGAAGTGAGAAGAAAGCTGGGCGAAGAATGAAGCTGCTGGAAAACCAGCATCATATGAAGAGGAATGAATGCAATGGAAAATAGAAAGTATATAGATACATGTTTTTTCAAACTGAATGTGAGAAAGAATGACGGCACAGTTTAATCTGTTTTTGCTTAAAGGATGTTAGCTTAGTCTAATTTAACGATGGTGTGAGTCAAGCGGTTGTTTTATAGTGATGTATGTATGTATGGTGTTCCTGTTTATGATGGGACCCTGTGTGTGTGTGTGTGTGTGTGTGTGTGCGCGCGCGCTTGTACAAGTGTTGACAGCCCAAATAAGCCCTGTTTGGCTGGCTAGGTTGTTAGTAATAAAAACCAGAAGTAAAGCAGGCAGACCAAATTTGGCTGTGTTTACAGATTCCGTTTTTGCATCAGCTTCCAGCAAGTCCTCAAGTTGTGTCAGTTCCCATCATATACTGTGCTAGCTGCAGTGGGTTGTGATTTGTTCACTGGCTTGAAAAAAAAAAAAAAAACTTGGTTAAGTCAGGGTACTTTTTTTTTCTTTTCTTTTTTTTCTTTTCTGTACAGTTGAGCAGATTGAGAGCTGAAGCAGTGCTTTTGAAGGAAAAAAGGGAAAATGAGATTAGTGCTTTTAGAAGGAACGTACTATTTCCCTTTGAAATTTTATACTAAAAACAAAATTGTAGTTTTGCTAGTTATTTAAATGGATCACTTCCATCATGTGTTGTTGGCCTCACTTTGCATTAATCCCTCTTGAAATTCACTTCATTGTTAGGGCTTGCTTGGCCCAGTGGCTGAGATGTTAGACTAATGTTCTAAGGTCCAGAGTTTGATGCCTGTTTCAGACAGCCAGGTTGGCAGAAATTTTCTGTTGAAAGATACTATATGTGTAGACTGCAGTCCCTTCTAAACTTTGGGATAAAACTTTAAAACTGAGGTCCCAAGCGTGAATGTGTGAAATGCTCTTTGAATGCTGCTCCATTTGTTTCAAAAGAGTAGACCATTGTGTGGTGGTAAAAACGATGATCCCAAAGTAATACATGTTTAGACATCGCTCTTGAAGATGGAATGTAGCTACAATGATGATGGGACACCAAAAAATTGTTTGCAACTGCGTGATTCTCACCAATGTTCAGTCAAGTTCTAGCTGAGAATGAAAAAAGGAAAGATTTTGTTGTTCTGGTTGAAAGCTTTTGAAACTGAAAATGAAGATTGTTTTAAGATTCTCCCTGAGTTATGCTGCAGGGTGTTTGGGGAGTGGGGAAGATTCTCCCTGAGTTATGCTGCAGGGTGTTTGGGGGGAGTGGGGAAGAAAGGTGTATATGTGTGTTTGAACATACGCTTGTGGTAGGATTGCAGGTGTGGGGGGCTGGTTATGGTTTGTGCTTGATTCGAGTCTGTGGAGAGAACAAAACATGTGGAGCTATATGTTATGACACTGCTTGTTTGATGAAAATTGTAGCTTGCATGCTAAAAACAGACAGATGTTGATTCTAATCATAAAACTGAGCTACATCCCAGGAAGGGTTGCTGTGTCAGAAACCCGGCAGCTGTTGGAACCGTACATCAAGGTGGAGAGCACCTCGCAGCAGTACCGACCTCTGCTCAAGGAAATGGCTGTCTGGCCCCACATCAACCTGAACACACACTATGGAACCTGTCCCTTTGATGGCATTGTGTTTCCTTGCCCCGCGCTCTAAGGGTATTGGCAAAGAGGCAGCCGCTTCGCGGGGGGAATGTGGTGTCACCGAGCACCCAGTCCAATCCACAACGACGGTATGTTGCCTTTTTTGTCGTTTGAACCTCTGTTGTGTAAATGTTCGTTCACTTTAGATCTGTCTTTTTTTGTGTGTGCTGTGTTACTTGATCAACTCATAAGCCACATTTTTTGTTTCATCTTTAGAACCTGAAATGAATTAAAAATTTAGAGGCATGGTTTCATGGAAAAAAAAAGTTCTGCCTCTCCTCTCCCATTCCTCGCCCACTCCCCTCACCCCCACCCCCCCCTCCTGGTTTTTTTTTTTGTTGTTTTAGATCTAGTCGCTTTGAATTTGTTAAAAGAAAAGTCTATGAGTGAAATTATTAGTAGATGTAGTTTGTTGTAGTTTTGTCTTGTGTGTTGTTGATATGAAAAGTTGACTACTGAAGTCATTCACCTTCGGTCTGTGAATCTGGAACCTACGGATACTGTCATATTTTAAGGGATCTTCTATGGCAGTGGTGAAAAAGTAGCACAAATGAATTTGAATAATTTGGCTCAAGTGATCTTGAATAATTTAATCCCATGAATCGTTGATCTGTCAGATACAAAGAAACAGCTTGTGCATCCAAATTAGAATCACAACCCTGACATTCATTTGTTTTGTATATTTGGCTTGATCATGCATGAGAGATGTGTTCATCGATGGGGAGTATTCTAATGAAATTGGATTTTTATGGCCAAAATATTATGTGTGATCATTTATGTTTGATATTGTGCACCTAAAGAAATCAAATCTAGTAGTAATGTTGTTTACTGTGCTTTGATCATTCTTTGGAAAGTATTGAAAATGTGGTTGTGCACTTCCTTGACGCTAAGAGAAATTGTATGCTTTCTCATGCATCTAGGCAAGCACAATCACGCAAGGAAAAATTCATATGCACACACACACACATGCGCATGTGCGCTCGCACTTTTTCATGCATCTATGAAAGCACAATCTCACATGGAGAATCACACACACACACACACACAACACACACACACACACACACACACACATACACACACACACACTCTGACTCTGCATGTGTGAGCGAAGCCAAAGCTGGACGCACAAATACATCTGCACTCTGGGCATGCAACAGCTGTCGCTGAATCAGATGTCCTCTCTTTGCGGGCTTGGTGCTTCTGGTCCAATTCCTGCAGACGCTTCTTCGAAGCTGTCTACTCCTTTCTGGAGCTTGATGCTTAGAGTGATGCCACGCACTCCCCATACTCTGTTCCAAAGCCTGCCTGTTCGACACTTCTTCTTTATCCAAGCCACACGATGAAGACAAGCAGCTCCCCAGGTAGGTCAAGCTGTCAACATTGTTCAGGTTCATTTCCTCGATCACGATCTTTGGTTCTGGAGGAGAGAGGCCAGGTGCCGGTTGGAGCATCACTTCTGTCTTTCGCAGGCTGATCGTCAAGCCAAAGACCTTTGCTGCTGCAGACAGGCAACTGGCAAGCTCTTGCAGGTCTGGTTCGTTGAGTGCTGCGGTGCACAGTCATCAGCAAACAGGAGTTCTCTCACATGGGCCTCAAGAACTTTTGTTCTGGCCTTCAGGTGCCTTAAGTCGAAGAAGCAGCCATCACATCTATAGCATTCAGTGATCCCCGCGTTGGTACTGGAGAGAGCAGAAAACAGCATTGTGGCGAACATGAGGCTGAATAGGGTTGGTGCCAGCACACATCCTTGCTTCACTTCCTTGGACATTGGGAAGAGGTCAGACACAGTGCCGTTTTCCACTACGCGAGCCATCATGCCGTCATGGAAGGATCGTATGATCTTAACAAACTTCAGTGGGCGACCAAGTTTGGACAGTATAGCCCACAGACCCTTGCGACTGACGGTATTGAAAGGCTTTGTCAGGTCCACTAAGAGGATGTAGAGGTTCTGATTCTGTTCCTGGCACTTCTGTTGCAGCTGGGGACAGGGAAGATCATGACGATTGTCCCCCTGTTGCTCCTGAAGCCACGCTGGCTCTCGGAGACAATTTGTCCAGCAAGTGATGTATGATGCGATTCAGGATGACATGGGCCATGATCTTTCCAGCTATGCTCAACAGTGAGATGCCTCTGTGGTTGTCGCACGATGCTCTCACCTGTATGCACACACACACACACACACACACACACACACACACACACACACACACACACACACACACACACACACACACACACACACACACACACACACACACACACACACACACATACATACATACATACATACACACACACACACACACACATACATACACATACACACACACAACACGCACACATGCACACACACACACACACACACACACACACACACACATACTCGCACACAGCACACACACACGCTTGCACACACTTTCATTTAGTGTAACGCATACTATTGTGGTCACTACCATCCGCAAGGCTTGAATTCAAGGGAACATTGCTTAGTTTCGATGACACATCTTTCAAAGTACGGCATGAAGAGGATCTTGGTTACTGAGGCTGCACAAAACTGGCTTGCTGAGTCACAGCTTTTTATCAAAACCAGGACTCCCATTTAGCCTGGTAGTTGATATTAGACCTGCAAAGAAAGAAATGTGCCATTGCTGCTGAGCTGCTGTTTTACATGCCCCTGCTATGTCTTCAACGGCCTGTCATGATGATTGCAGGAGTCTGGAGGGGGATGAAAGCTCTCGCCTGGTGGGCGTTCCTATTTTGACAGCAGGCGACTTACGACGGCAGCAAGAAAAACGTAAACAGGAGCAGCGTCGCCGCGGTTACTGTGAATGCTGCCATGTCAAATATGATGATATTGAAAAGGTAAAGAGGTGGTTTAATTACCCAATGTTGGTTGTTTGCTCTGTGGATGTTTATACTGTGTTGGGGAATTTTCTGTTTGGTGCATACAGCAAGGCTAGAAATTCCCAGATTATTTCTGATTGTACTGGGGACAAGTATATAAAAGAATCTACTCGTCTGTGCAAATGGTTAATGAAAGTAACTACCTCTGTGGCAAGGACAAGTCGGAGATGTACTAAAGTAATGGCATGCTGTGCACATATTGCCTGAGGTGGAGAAATAAAGGGAGTTGATCAGTCTTTTCTGCTGTGACCAAAACCACACTGTGATGCTGCTGACAGACTTTATGTATACAACAAGCTTTGTGTCATTCAGCAGGACTGTGCAGAAGTTCTGTTCTAGAAAAAAACTTATGGGAGATGAGGGGCGGGGGGGTTGGAAGCAAGAAAGGGAGGATAGAAATGCGATCAGTCAAAACAGTCGCTTTTGAGATCTGCTCTCCTCAGCACAATATTTTGAGAAGTACTGACTTACAAAGCCATTGTTAAGACCACTTATGTGATCAGTTGAACACTTAACATCAAAACTGGGATGGAATCGCCTCGTCAGTATGTACATTCCCTGGTGGGAGCAGTGACAACACAGTAGATAGATTATTAAGGCTTCCTACGGTCGCACAGCACAGGAAGCCTGTCACACATGTTTTAGAGTTAGCACCGTATCATTCCTTTTTGTCTGAAGGTGAGCGTCACTGGAAGAATACTACAGCTGTTTGTTAGAAGAGCGTTCAGCTTTATGCTTTGCTCATTAGTATACAGGTTAAATCAACAAATCAGATGCCAGTATGAATTGTACTAAATTAAAAAAAAAAAGTTTACTAGCAAAAGGCGAAAAAAAAAAAAAAAGAAGACGTCTAGTGGTAGATGTATTTAGATGTGCATGTGTGTTTCTGTGTTTTCCTGATGCGTGTAACTGACCACTGTGATCACATACCTGCATTAGAGGAGGAACTGGAAATCGACATGAACTTGAAACCGACTTAACACTCCATGGTCGCTGGAGTCATTGTTGCTGAAGTTTGATGCCGTTTCAGACATATTTGTAAAGTCTGCAGAGATGTCTTGAGTTGTAACTGTTGATTTAGTAGTGCCTTGGATGCTTAGTTGTTGACAGTCGTGTTTCCTCTCCTCGTAGTCACACTGGACATAAATTGAAGAAAGATACTTAAAAACTGTTTGGGGCTTGCTTTGGGGGTTATTTCAAATGGTGTCTGAAAGCTAAAGCTGTGGGCTCAAAATTTTGTATCTTAATGCTCAACCTATCCCAATAACACATGTAGAAAAACAACACAGAGCTGGCCTCAGTGTGGTGATCAGAGTTAAAAGGAAAATGGCAGACTGGCAGTGCGAAGATTGATTCATTTCATATGTAAGGGCACTTGATTTAAAAAAGATTCTGTGTTGTTCTTGTGGTTATATTCATTAATACAATTTTTCCGTCACCTGCTACTGTTTGATGCTGTGAATGGCAGCATCTCAAGGAGCCCAGTCATGTGGAGTTTGCTCGGACACAGAACAATTATGAGGGTCTGGATGAGCTGATGGACCAGTTGCCCAGTGCCAGTGAATTCCTGCGCAACACTCTTCTCTCCGCCACTGTGCTGAGACCCTTGGAGAAAAGCCACCCACCTCTGCCAGGTAGGCAAGTCTCTGGGGAAGAAGCAGATCTTCCGTGGACTTGGTGCGCTTCAGACTTGTGTATGAGTGAAACTTCTTCTGTCTTTTGAGACTTACATTGAAATGGAAGATCTGTTTTTGTCATGATTGTCTTTTTCTTGTTTTATTAGGATTGTTTTTTTTTTTTTTAATTGCCAAATCCTGCAGAATGATTGCATTGGCATTGAGAACTGAAAACTTGAAAGGAGTATGGAAAGTTGAGCCTTTGCTGTGTGGAGAGGGGTCATTCAAGACTACAGCTCCACATTGTGTTGTGAACAGTTGTTCATCGGCTTGCTGAAACATGCAAGCAATGTCAGAAGGTGACTGTGTCTGAGATGCATATGGGCGAAGAATAAATGGAGTTGGGAAAAGCTAAATGAAAAAGATGCAGACATTACTCTGCACGGCAGTAGTGAGTGAGAAGATATAAGTAAATCAAGCTGACTTGTGTTCATAAAATACGCAGTGTACTGTTGTAACGCTGAGCTGAGGACGGATTAAAATGGGAAGAAAATAGCTCAGTGAGCATGCTTGAAACCCTGAATGTAACACAAAAAAAAAAGAACCTAAGGCTGAAATGGATTCCCATGTTCTGGGTTCATACTAACATCTCTGTGTCTTGAATGGTTGATTTTTTTTCTTTACGTTTGTGTTTCTATGTTTGCCTCTATAAGAGAGAGGGAGTGTGTGTGTGTGTGTGTGTGTGTTTTGCTGTTTGTGTCCTTACATCACTTTATCTCTTTCTCACTCTCTGTACGTCTATTTCTCCCACTGTCTGTGCCTCTCGGTTTCTGTCTGTCTGTCTCCCCCCCTCCCCTACCCCCAATTTAAGTAGCTGGTTGAACTTGTACGAAGTAGAATTTAGTATCAGCCTAACATGGCCCCCCTTCATCCATTGGCTATGGACAGTGTGGCCTTTCCCCTTCTTTGAATTCTTTTTTTTATCTTTATCTTCAATTTTCATGGCATTTGTGTCATGGAATGTATCTACATTTTCCCCAGCTTGCTCTAGTATTCTCAGTTTATTCCAAGCCATGCTCTCTCTCTCTCTCTCTCTCTCTCTCTCTCTAATGAATGTGTATATTTGTTTGCAGGAAAGGGAGAGAGAAATGTTATTGTTCTGTTACCCCCTCACCTCTTTGGTAATGACAGTAACATATCAAAGTGTCAAAAGCATCTCTCTCTCTCTCTTTTTCTCTCCTTTCTGCCACTCTCTTTTTTTGTTGTTAAGTTTCACACTTTACATGCTTCTTCATACGTTGCTTTATGTTATTTTGTTTATGGGGCTTATTTAGGGTGAGGACTGGATGTAAAAGAGCACTTGTGGTTATGTACTTTCACTGTAAAGAAAGAATTTTGGTCTCTCTCACTTTCTCTCTCAATTTTTCATGTATTACATTTTTTTTTTTTTGTCTTTTTTTTTTGCTGCCATTTTCATAATTCACCTTCATGTTGTGGACTGTGTTAAAGAGGCAAAATGTTTGTCCTATAATGTGCTTTTATTTGCTTTAAAATGTCTTCTCATTCTCTTTTGATTATCAATTTTGATCCAGCTTTGGGGGGGAGCGGGCGGGGGGCGGAGGATGAGGGGACAAAGCTCCCAACTATCCAACAGGGGGTGCTCAGGCCCCTGCTCGTCTGCATTTCTGTTCCTTTTTTTTTTTTTTTTTTTTTTTTTTTTTTTTGATAAATGTTAAGCAGTTTTTCTTTGCTTGTGCAATTTTGCATTATGAAAACATACTCAGTGGCCGAGATACCCATATAGGCATACAGGCTCATACACACATAAGTGCACATGTAAATGTGTGTGCCTATCCAGGTCATGGTTGAGTTCAGGATTGACAGGGGGTTATCCTGTCCACAACGTACCAGTCGTAGATGGAATTCAACCGTTTTAGACATGTAACAAGCTACCAGATATTGTAGTGTTAGACAAAGCAGTTATGGTGTTGAAAAAAAGAGTGATCCTACTCCCACAAGTCCAAACTGCTCCAAATTCTGTATGTTAGACACTAGTAGTGGATGTTGTTTGATGCAAATGCGTCTTTGTGTCGCTGTTATGTACATTTGAACATTGTGCTCACTAAGCTGCACCATGAAGTTTCACATGGACACCACCTAATCATATCTCATGATAAGGATCATCTGAATCATTGTCACCTAAATTTGAATTGCTTTCAGCCAAAAAGTACTGCCTTGCAATGATGGTGGAACCATCGTCAGTCTTGCATGGCGGTTTGGCTGCTAAATCATCCACATTCATATTGAACATACCGTTTCTATCTCTGTTATTTACTGTCTTTGTCAGTCACACGCATTACAAGGGTAAAGATTTTTTTTTCGGTTTAGTTTGGGAGGTAGTGTAAATGTTACCTGCAAGAATCAATGCTGTCCTCTCCAGATGCACACTCAACCTTCCCAAATGATCAGTGTGGAAGTGGAAATTCGAGTGTCCCATGATGGGTGCACTGCTTGTGGAAGCGCAGTGTAGGAAAGGTTTACAGAAGATTGACATGTCTGTTAACCTTTTGACTGCTGATCTGCTTATCCACCATTGCCCTCTGTCTACTGGTCCCTTCACTAATGGTGACACTCATGTTTCATTTTCATTTTGGATTATTGACTGTGTTCAGATGCTGGGTTTAAGGCCACTAGCTTTTTCTGAGTACAATTTCTGTTCTGCTTCAGAATAAGCCATCCAAGGTGCTAACCATATTTCATTGAAGTTGTATTGAAGGCAACTAACAAAAAACAAGTGATAATCGACATTACAGTTGACATGATTGTGGACAATTCAGCAGCCCAAGCTTCTAAATCATCGGTGATATCTCGGACATCTTTGAATGTTTAATGAATGTGTGCTTTAAATCATTTTAAACGTGAAGTGTGACTATGACCTGGTTGACCAAGGTGAGGGGATTTGTGTTGATATTTGAATGGATTTTCAGGTTATGGGTGAGTGACTGCAATGGTCTGTCATAAATATAAACAACACACAGACACACGCTCATCAAACTACAGTCGCTGCCACATTTTTATACGTAATTTGGTATCATTTTGACTTGAAGGGATTTTTGTTAAATGGTGCCCCATCTATATGACTTAATCTAAATAGAAAAATAATTTGAAACATTGTGACATTCCATCTCAAAACAGCTTGGTATTTGAGAGGTTAACCTTGCATTCACAAATCTTTCAGGAATATTTCTAGATTTTTTTTTCAAAGAAAGCATGGTTTCCTGTGTACGCAAAGTCAAATTTAGTTGCCAGTGAACACTGTACAATCTTACAGGGCAGATAGAATTGCTGTAATTTGTTGGGCACATCAGTCACAGTATGACATGCAGCTGTTTGCATCCTAGTGAAGTAATGACAGTCTGACATACGCATGTACACTTAAGTCAGCAGCATAGTCATGTTATGAATTTGTGTATATATATATTTGTATGTGTGTGTATTTTTCAGGACAGGACTCTCCCTCTCTGTCTGTTTCTCTCTGTGTCTCCCTCAGTCTGTCTGTCTTTGTGTTTGTCTGTCTGTCTTCTGTCTGTCTCTCTCTTTCTCCTCCACCTCCTCTCCCCCCTCTGTCTCTCTCATTCTTTCCATCTCTGCCTCTGTCCCTCCCTCCTTTCTTTCCACCTCTCTCTCTCTCTCTCTCTCTCTTTCTCTCTCTCTGTGCCTTTACTTTTCAAAACATAAAGAGTAATGTCAATTACTTTTCATTTCAGTGACCCGAAAGCAGACGTTGCCTCCTTAGCTGAGAAAGTCTCTCCTCCATCAGCGACCATGTCCTCACACTCAGCTGCAGCTCCCCGACACAAGCACAGCATTCTGATGTGCCTGCCGTTCCAGAGAGTGTGTTGAGAGAGGGGCCTCCAGACCCCGACTTACACCCCGCAGTACCCTACAGGCCAGGCATCAGCCGCAGACAGCCCTGTGTCCAGCCGACAGCAGCCAGCAGCGGCAGGAGACCAGGCCGCACCTGGACCTAGTGCTGACCCTGACGGAGAAAGTGGCACCAAAGACTCGGCCAGATCATCTGAGGCTCTTTCTGCCGTGGTGATTCGACGACCCGGTGCCAGAAGTGCGTATGGGTCTCCGCGGGATAAGTGGAGTCACAGTCTTAGTCCTTACCGGAGAGCATCCCCGCAGAGCCCAAAGGTCAGGGAAAGGTCAATGGTGTTCGGAAACTCCTCCATCGGCTCTTTGAAGTCAGTGCCTGAAGACCAGGGACAGAGCACTGGGTCGCCAGAGGGAAGTGAGAGTCGAAACAGGGGAGATCCTGATGAGGCATCTGGATCCCAAGACAGACACAAGGCAAGGGAATTTGGCTTGAAGAGACATGCGGAACACTCCACTCCACCATCCACTTCGAGGACGTCTGTGAAAAAGCTGGCTTCTTCGCCATCTCTTGCGCATGGCGTATATGAGGAGGAAGAGGTACACTCTGTCCCTGGAAAAATCACCACAGAAAACGCCCAGACAGAAAAGGAAGAGGGATTCAAGCACATTGACACCGGACGTGGCAGCAGAAAAGACAATGTCCAGTGCAGCTGCTACACAGCATAAGCAAGGTAAAAGTGTAGTTGAAGGTCAAGTTGGAGAAATCCAGGCACGTTGATACAGAGGTTCAGCCTGAGAAAAAGATCAGAACTTTACCTAAATCCAGTCAAGCAAGTGGAAGCAAAAGATCATTTTCTTCTGAGAAGACTGTGTTTGAGAAGAAAAGTGGGGAGCGTGAGAACATTGACTTGAAACAAACAGAAGTAAGACAGCTGAAATTAGACTTACACGGGTCAGTGAATTGACGTCTCCTGCCAAAAAGAAAAAAACAAAGAGATGCAGGCACATTTTGTAAGCCTCAGGCATCGTCTCAGGTACTACCCAGAACCTCCTCTCACTTTTCAGTGTCACCCGACAAAATGAACATCCAAAAACACAAACCCCAGGAAACTCACAGGTGGGAACATGATAGGAAATCAGAAGCTGGAGGTGAAAACCAGCCCACTGAGAGTGGTCACGCTGTGGTGCTGCCTTCCAGTCTTCGACGCTCTCCCAGAAAATCCGGACAGCACACACCCAGGAAAGGAGAACCGCATAGGTCAGATACAGAGGAAGTAAGGACACCTCAGAGGCGAATACAAGGAGAAGATATGGGTTCTTCCCCAGTTTACTCACCAGAAGCTATCTCCACCTCCACGCCCACACTTGTTATTGTGCGTAAGTTGCGTAGCACAAGGGGCGGTTCTTTTTTCCCACCTGAGAAGGAAGGGCCATCTACCAGCCGCAGTGAGTTGACAGACGATGGTCAGCTTAGTCGTCTAGGTACCTCGTCCACTGACAGAGAAGTGTCAGCTTCTGCAAGTGCTGAAAAATCAGAAAGTAGAGCGAGAAAGTCCTTGATTTAAGAAGCGCAGGAAGTTCAACATCTGGAAGTAAAGAAGGATCACTTAAAAGGAAGGGGAGGTTTGCTTCAAGAAGAAGAAAAAGCTTTACAGCTGGAAGTGAAGAAAGGTCAGCGTTGACTGCAAGTAAAAGAGCAGCACCCAGAAGCAGAGAAAGAGCATACGGAGGCGAACAATCAGCAGCATTCAAAAGTGACGATGGAGGAAACAAAAATGGATCAAAGGAGAAGAAGAGATCACCATCAAGGGGTGAAGATTCAGAGAACGAAGACAGGTCAAGGAGGACAAGAAAATCCACAGCTAGAAGCAAAGAAAGATCAGCATCACAAGCATCGACAGACATTGAAAAGAGGACAACACGCCGATCCAGCCAGAACCAGAAAATGTCACAACAGCACAGCACATCCAAAGAAACTACAAGAGAAGATGGAGTCTGTGATTCATACAGTCGATCGTCGGATTCCTGTTTCACTGATGTGTCCAGACAGTTCACAATGACGTCGATATCGACATGTTCTGGACACATGGAGGAGAGAGGAGATGTCACTCCCAGAAAAGATTCCACTTCCAGCCTGCGCATCAAGCTGGTCCGGTCCCCCTATTCCTCTGTGGCCTCATCATCCACCAAGAAGGTCAAACTGAGCCGTAGCTGGCAGCTCCTCAGTGACCATAGCATGTCACGACTCTTAAAAAGCGAGACAGAGCTTCTTCATTGATGGCTTTCACGGTGATGAAGCTTTGCCATCAGATTTGACCTACGTCTCAGCCTCTGAAGTGGAAGTGACTGATGATGAAGATCGGGAATGGTTGATTGACCAGGAGGTGGTGTCAGACTCCAGTGAAGAGGAGCAGGGCAGTCAGTCGCTGAATGAATTTATCCCTACGTTGTCCTCTCCAGGAAAATCCAACTCCTCCTGGGGTGATGCCTGCGATTTGTATGTCAGTCAGTCTGTAGAGCAGCAGCTGAAGGTCAGACAGAAGAGACCCAGATCCCCTCGCAAGTCGGCTGTCGTGTGCAAGAGACACAAGTTCAGCAGTGGCAGGCACCACAGGGATAGCGCAAGCAGTGTCAGCAAGAGGGGTGAGAAGCAAAATGCAAAGAATCCTTGTTATTCAGAACGTTTTGGCATGTACGCTTCAACTAAACACGAAGGAAAATGTGGCAGCTTATTTGATTCTCCAGCTTTAGAACAGATTGAAAAAGAGATCCTGTTCCATTTCCCCTAAACACCAGTTTTCAGTGCCATTAAGCCCTCTTAAAGTCTGGAATACTGATGTAAAGGAAGCCCTTCATGAAAGTCCAAAGCAGTGTTCCCACAACTTTTTACCTGGCAAGCAGCACCTGCCAGTTTTTAAAATTCAGTGACCTGACAAGTGATTGGTTGACTGCACAGCTTTCAGGGTTGAATCACCTGACTGTTCAACGGAGAATGGAAGGTTGGATTAAATACGAATGAAGTGCTTTTACGTCACCAGCACATGCTAATTCTTTGAATTGTTTGCCAATCATCCCCTTCATTTTTTTTCTCATCTTTCTGATTTGTTTTGTTTATTGCAGGTTTTGTTCCTTTATTTTCTCTTCCCCTTTCCAACACCAGTTGTTTACATTATAGTTATGTATTTTTTGTTTTCTTCAAGTGTTATCACATTCCTGGGTTCCAAAGTATGATCCCAAGATTGTTCTTGTATTTTAGTTAGGCCATAATTGTTACTTCTTGTAGTAAATAAAAAATGTTTGGTCAAAGGGTTTATGCACTATCATGTATTTTCTATAATTCTTCCGATATTACACATTCCTGGGTTTTAGAACGATCAATTCCAAGACTGCTCTAGTATTTTAGTTAGGACGTCAGTATTACATATTTCAATAAATGAAAAATGTTATGATCGAGACACAGATGCACTATACAAGAACATGATCAAAAAGGTATAGTGAGCTGCATTTGTAATGATAAAATGTGTAATTTCTTAACGCAGTCATTTTATGATCCAGATGAATACAGACATAATTACAATGAAATGATACAGACTTTAATTACAATGAAATGAAAATGAGATAGGCTCAGAACACTGCAAATTAAAATGAAATTCAGACAGTAACAGAACACACCAGTATCAACACAGAAGGCTCAGAACACTGCAAATTAAAATGAAATTCAGACAGTAACAGAACACACCAGTATCAACACAGCACATGCATCAATGTAGATTTTCATGAAGGTGATAGTATGAATGGGTCTAATGTTTGGAGACGGTATCAGTGAGACATGCAAGGTTGCATTTGCCTTTGTTGCCTATGGTACAAGTTGTAATACAGGTGAAAAATGCAAATGATGAATGACAACTATGATTGAGTGAGCGCAAAATCACCACCAACCAGCTTTCATATTTGATCGTCTGCCAGGACAGTAAGTGTTTATGTGCATCATGAGCAGATGTGTGCATTACTCAGTGTTCATGATTGGGGTGTTGTTCTCCTGTCAACAACTTTATTCATGTAGTCAATAAAGAGAAAATGTGACAGGCTTTTTTTTTTTTTAAATGTGGCAAGGGGGCAGAAAACCTCATTCTGACAAAATTAATATATTGAAAGCAAACTGCACAGGTAGCGCAAAAGTTGAAAGGTTAAAGTTCCCATATCCTGTTGGCTGTAGGGACACTAACCGTCAGAGGCTCATCATGTCTAGGGCATTGCATGATGGTAGGCGTAGTAGTTGATCCCTTTCCTTCTACCGCCTTTGACCTTCCCTGTACTGAATCAGGTATTCATTTAGTGCTTGGTGAACAGAGAGGGTTTTCAGGCCATAAAATCTGACTCCACTTGTGGTTCGAACTCACCACTGTCACATCCGCATGCAAAAGCTCTAAGCATTTGACTATGGGCACCTCTAAAGTGCAGAAGTAGGTTATGGCAAAATGATCAGCTATTCAAGTTTGAGATTGAAGTCATGTCGACAGATCATAAGCAAAAATGTTTATTTGAACTGTTTGATAATCAACAGATGACATGGAACCAGTTTTGTGAAAACATCTCGGCCCCAAAATTACAAGCGGAAAATGAAAATCAATCTACTTTTATAAGGGATACTAGCCGTAACACTGAGATCATGTGTAACATTGAAATGAAAATAAACTGAGAAATCCACTTTGCCCTAGCTGTCTCAGATGCAGACTGGAGGTAGTGGGCTTTGGAATCCTAAATGCTTTTGATTGGAGGGGAATAGGAAATTGATGGCCGTCTTGACCCAAAGTGAATGTTAGTATTTGGAACTTCACTTTGTTTTCATTTAGTGCCGCCGTCCCAACTGACCTTTCTCTCTTCACATTTTTATTTTATTTTTTTTTTTAATTTTTAATTTGAACAACAAAAACCAAATTTTTGTCAAAGGAAGGTGGTTTTCAGCCTGAAATTGAATTCATTTTATTTTGAGAGTTGATGTTTTCCTCATGCTTGATTCTCCCATTGAGGTCTGTATTGTTGCCTTTATCATATTCATATGTATGTGTGCATATATATGTAATTTTTTTTTGATAACTTGTTCAAGTCCTAAATGATCCCATGCAGACTTTGACCTTGAAGCCGCGTGGAACTGGAGACAGAATGAAATGTTTGCTGTGAAGTGTGGACTGGGCATTTCTTGACCTGTAAGGATGTACTGAAGAGATTCTCGTTAGAGCATTACTCATGCATAGATAGTCATTCACTTGGGACAGACCCTTTCATGAATTGTCCAGATCTTTGTTATCTTCAAAGTGAACTGAAGTGTTGTTCTGTCTCAGCAACATTCAGAAGCAGATGTTTTTACATTTGTCTGACTATGGAAATGTTGGTAGTTTTCTGTTTCAGTAAGCTGGTCTCAGTGTTTTGTGTTGTTTTTATACTAGTGGTTAGGACGTAGTTTTTGGATCTGGATATGCATTATAAGTACTTAAAAAAAAAAAAAAATCAAAAGACAAAACAAAAAAAAACAAACAGTAATTGACCACCACCGAGTTCAGGAGCTTCCTGTTCCTTTTGAAAGTTTTCTACTTGGGGTTCTGTCCTTCAAATTTATGGGCAAAATTCATTTCAGATATATATGTGCTAACTTTTGTGTTGACTTAGCATTTAAGATGTTTTGTGCTCAAATCTTTGAGAAAAACAAGAGATGGCAGAAAGGTGGTAATAAGTGCAAAAGAAGAAGGGATCCTGTACTCCAGGAATGCCCATTTTTAACACTGGTAGTTTTAAATGTACTGAAGAAGAAATGTTGTCAGTGAAACATCCAGAATCAGCGTAATAGTTGCGTGCGCAGTAGACAGAGATGGAAAAACCACTCTAATGTAGAACACATTTGAAGAATAGTTGGGAAAAAAATATACTCTAGGCCATTTACATCTAGGCCTTCACAATGCCAAATTTGAAAAATGGCTGTGAATGAGTTAGAGATTATATCAGGAATGAATAACATGTTCTTAATAATGATCCGTTCTGTCCTGTATATGCAGATGCAGTGTAATGATCGTTAACATGTGGTCATTCATGCTGAGCCTGACGTTATGTGACTCAAGATTGTCCCCTGCACTTCCATGCCTTTACTATCATGAGTTCAGGCAAAAGGATTTCTAGACTCTGACCCAAACAGTTTTCATTGTATTCTGTACTCATTTCTGGAATTTTTCAGAATAAAAGACGCTGGGCGCTGGCAAGATGGCTGGCATATCTTGGAAGTGGCTTGCATGCTGGACAAAGATGGCAGCACAGTGGATCAGATTCGTGATTGATGAGCATAGGCTGTGCCAGGGATAAAACATTAGGAACTTGTCAGAGTTACCTCATTGTGTTAACTGGCTATGTCAATTTGTTGTTTGACATGTCCAGTATATCACACCTGCGAAATGCTAATTTCATAGAATCTGGATTCAGAAACGGTGTTTCTTGAGAAAATGCCAGTCAGATGGGTTTCTGCACAGCATTTTTCATTTTTTCTTTGGATAATCTGTCATCACCTTGCAGCAAGGATATCTAGGAAGCTCGTGCAGTCAAGAAACACATCTTTGAACATGACCAAAGCCACAATGTGGACATATATATAGAAGTTGGATCTTTGAGGCAGGAAGTAAAACTGATTAAATGGTATGGAGGTTGGATGGAAAGAGGGAGATGATGAGAAGGAAAAAAGCCAGGAATTTTGATGTATTTAAAACAAAACAGAGCTTTTCAACCGCTGAAAAAAAAAAAAAAAAATCTTGCAGTTTTCAGATCTCAGTTGGATAACATGAAAAGGTGACGTACATGTCCAGTGAACTCAATTGCAACAAACATAAAAAAAAAAAAAAATAAAACTTGGAGGGAATAAATGTGATGGAAATAGTCACAAATTTCGTCCAGGTCAATAGTTTGCTTTTTATTAGGCAAAGGTTCGGGGGTAAGATTTTCCGTTTGTTTCTCTTTTTCGTTGGGGCATCAGTCAAGCCTGTTACGGCCCCAGAGCTTCAGATTGTGGGTGCACCCACCCACGCCATTAGTGCAGAAAAAAAAAATGGTGCTTGGAACTTGACCAGTTATACCTGTAGGGTTAAGCGGTCACATTATTGGCCTGAAAGACTATTGTGATTAGTCACTGTTAGCACTTTACACGTGGGAGAGGTCATAGAGCTCTACAAAATGAGAAACCTTGCCAGTCAAAGAGCATTGCATCATCCGTCTCCATTGGCTGTTGTCAAATCAAATGACCAGTCAGCACGGACTTCTTAATGTGTTGCAGATTATTTCAACATGCCTCTGAAGAACTACTAAAGTTCAATCAAAGAGCATTGGACTTTTCAACCAGTGGAGTAGTTAAATGTGGATTTTTGGAATATTTTAATAACGTGTGTTGAATGTCTAGGCTAATGCATCCTAGCCTATGATGTCGGCCAGCCAATTTCAAGTAAAGTGAACTCAAGTTCATAAAAACAAAACAATCTTGTCCGGGGAGAAGGGGGGACAACTTTACTTTCCATTCGGTGCAAACTTTCAGTTTTAGTGAAAGTTGAGTTTAACAGTATTCCCCACCTCCCACTGACTTCTTCCCTCCTTTTGCATGTGACATAATTTGAACTTGACCATTTGTTTTCTAAACTGACCCCTTGTTTTCACCAGCAAGAGGCATTTCACCCCTGATACCTCAAAACAGTCTGAAGCTCTGTGCTCTGTGGCCCCATGTGGTCTGTGGGGCTACAAAAAAAACAACATGAAGAAAAAAAGGGTATCAGTTTTGTACTTTGAAAAGGGTTAGATGGAAAGGTGGAGTTGCAGTGGGGGCGAGCACACCATCGAAGATGTCAAGTCATTTGAATCCCAGACATTGCACGATTTCAAACTTGCTTCTATATGTTCATTCTGCAATAAGCCAAGGTCAGTATTTTCTCGTGTCTTGGTCTCATATTTTGTTTTTGATGTGTGAATGTATTGAAATGATGGAACATTTTGTCACCTTTGTGGTGATGGTCATGTATTCGTGGTGGGTTGTAGAGTGGGGGAATTGTTCGTAGGAGAATGGATCTATGGGCAAGAAATACATCTTGGGGGGTATCAGATCGACATCCAGACTCGCTGGGCACCACATGATCGGCCCACACACATTTCGCCTTGTCTTTGTTCTTCAGAAACTTGCCCTCTCCATTTCTTTCATCAACTTGGCAAGGTTGTTTCGGCTAAGAAGTTATGTTAGTTTTTTTGCCAACAAGAAGTTGAAAAGAAACTGAAATTGTACAGGGCACAGATGAAATGTATGCTCATGATACTATGTGGGCAAAATGCACGTAGGGAATGAGGAGTAGGTGAAAAATGTGTGGGTAAAACATGGTGCACCAGATTCATCTGTTTTTTAAGCCATACTTCCAAGGAGAACTTTTGTTGTTTCACTTTCTTTAGCTGATGTGTGCTAGTTTGCTGTTGATTGGTTGTTATCGGCATTGTATGGTTTCCACTATTGAGTGTGTGTACCTGTGTGAGTATTCAAGTAACTTGGGAAGCTGATGTTTTATATATTAAAAACTACTTACAGTTCATTGGCAAATGGGCATCTTATTTGGAGTGATTGCTTCTTCAGTGAACTGTATACTTGAAACTAGCATTTGTTGTGAAGAATGGTATCTAGACATGGCCACTTTTAGTCTTTAGTTCTGTACTGGAACTGCATGTGCTTATCAGTGGTGTGGTGTTTTAGGATTGTAACTGGCATGGTGTATGAATGGGTATGCTGACATGGTGTATGAATGGACATGGTGTATGAATGGGTATGCTGACATGGTGTATGAATGGGTATGCTGACATGGTGTGTGAATGGGTATGGTGACATGGTGTACCATGGTGTATGAATGGGTATGGTGACATGGTGTATGAATGGGTATGGTGACATGGTGTGTGAATGGGTATGCTGACATGGTGTGATGAATGGGTATGAATGGGATGGTGTATGGTGTATGAATGGGTATGCTGACATGGTGTATGAATGGGTATGCTGACATGGTGTATGAATGGATATGGTGACATGGTGTATGTTGGGTATGGTGACAGTGATTGTTTCTTGTTACATTTAAATTTGGGGTCCTCGCAGGTCAACAAAACTTAAGAAATCATGGAAGACCTGAAAGCTTTTTTTCAGTTCCTGGAGTGTCTAGATTTTGGTTTGAAATGGGAAATTCTGCTTATATGCTGAACAAGAATTCCACAAAAATGCAGAAGTGCACTCAAGTCTAGAAGGTTACAATCAGAGCTGAAAACTAAGATCATGTGAACACAGACAGACAAATGAGGTGCATGGAACTTGTGTCTTCTTACTGCCGTAGAACAAACGGTCCACTGTTTTGTGAGTATGGTGGATGCACAAACACTTTCCTCTGTTTCAGCTTCTTGCAAACAGGTTAGATTTTGGTCCTTGAAGACGGACAGTTTTGTATTGATCTTGCGATACAAACTCTGTTAATGCTCTTCGTATTACAGCACATGCAGGGTTTCTTCTAGGCATCAGATGTTGGACACAATGCTCTTGAAAATGACCAAAACATTTTCAGTTAATCATTCGAATTATTTTCTTGCCAAGTCAGACACAGCAGTCGGTGTTTATTATCAGCAGCCTCCAGTTATCTGCTTTTATGGACTTGAGATCAGTGAAATAATTCATGACATGTGTGCATCTTTTCTTGCATTTGTAGTGCTGTACTGTGAAACTGAAAAGGTTTCTTCCAAACCATGCCAAAGATACTGTCTGGGCTGTGTATTATCTGTTTTTGACTGCTCTACACCTGTGGAAGTTAACCAAGATTTTTCTGATCACATACCAGAAAGAGAATGGTCATTGATGTGCACAACAGCAACATATTTGAAAGTCCAGCCCACAACTGATCAAGACAGTAAACTTTGGTTATTCTTTGTTTCAAATCTCTCTGGTCACAAGCTATCACTTTGAAACAAAACAAAATCAGAAAACAACAAAAAAAATTATTTCATTTCTTGCAAAACTCCACATAGTTTTTTTTTTTTTTTTTGGGGGGGGGGGGGGGGGGGGGGGTGATCAAAAAAAATATACCTCAATAGCTAAAGAAAACATGAAAAAAAACAAAACAAAAAAGAACACCTTATGATTCCGGGCTCTCATGGATCTCCAAACATATTGATTCTCCTTGGGCTATCAATAAATGAAAAATTCTATGATTTAAAGTTCTATATTGATTGCAAACAGCATTTAAAAAAAAATGAAAATACTTCTGGAACAAAATGCTTTTTCCTTGCCGTCTCTTTTCTTCTACAGATTTTCAAACTGTCCGGTTGATCTTTCAGTTAGGACATGTATCCCAAGCATTTGAATTTCCATATGAAACACTGCAAATGTATTCTGAATGACATGCAACAAGCTCACTATTAGTACTTTGTTTCTACTGCATGTTGTCTTTAAAAAGACAACAGGTGGCCACATCGAGAAAAAAAAATAGGTGTGTGTGTGTGTGTGTTAGAAAAACAGCACAAGTCATACAGTGTTCATATAAAGCATGAATATCTGCTCATTCAAAACAAATCATGCTTGCTTGAAGAGTATCTGTTCATTCCAAACAGACTGGATCATGCCTTATGAACACTGTCCAGAGTGGGCACTAGCTGATGATTTCCACCATATTTTCAATGTAATTATTTCGCATTGTTATGATCCCCCCATTTCTAAATTTACGTGTTGCAATCTGACGCTGAAAAAATACAGCAGATTGGCAGACAATCTTAGCACTGCCTGATTTTTAGCCTCTTGGTACAATGCTATGTTTATGACCCCCCCCCCCCATCCTTTTTTTTTTTTGTTGTTTGTGATGGGTCTTCCTTTCCTGCATTTTGCAAGCCCTGCAAAAGTGTGACTGACTGCATCATAATAAAATCTGAAACGATCCTAGTTCAGAAAGGGCCCCGTTAAGAATAAATCTTTCAGAAGGAGACCACGGTTAGTGTAGTCCTGATAAAGCAATGGTTCCAGTGTTCTTTTGCCGAGGCCAGTATAATCCTGCTGAAGAGTTCAGGTGGTGGTCTTTTTCCAGAGATCTTGGTAAAAAAAAAAAAAAACAAACAAAAACAAACAAACAAAAAAAAAAAAACCACCAAACACATTCAGCTGTCCTTCTCTGGTGATCATAGATGGATAATCCTGTCGGGCAGACGGTTCAGGAGAAGGTGTACTTTCCTTGGATAGAATCCTGTGGAGATAATTCAATAAACTTTTAAGGTATACTTTCCTTCAGAGATAGGGGTCAGTGTGATCCTGTTGTGGAGAGGGTTTAAGAGAACATGTGCTTTCCCTTGGAGGACATGGTCATGAAAAAGAGTTCAGAACAACAAGCTTTTGGCCAGAGTTCATGGTCAGTAAAATCCAGTTGGAAGAGGGTTCAATGAGTGGACTTTCTTCCGGAGTTCAAGGTCAGTAAAATCCAGTTGGAATAGGGTTCAGAGAGTGGACTTTCATTCTGAGATTGTGATGGAAAATTTCAGAAGTGCTTTTCTCCAGAAATCATAGAATAATCTTGTCCAGACAGAATTCAGGACAAGGCTTTCATTTGGGGATCATCATGATGATGGTCAGAATAATCCTATTGAGAGGTTTCAGGAAAATGCTTCATGTCCTGTTCGAAAAGGATTCAGAGGTGCACCTTTTGGTTGAAAGAGAGAGCGAGCTTGACACAGACGTACGTGAAATGCTGTTGCATTGAAACACACATGGCTTCGTTTTTCTTTCACCTTTGTTTTCTTATTTCCTGCCTTAGGAAAATGCTGAAGAAAGCAATAAACAAAACAGTTGAATTAATTTTAGATACTTTTATTCATAGTTGGCAGCCTAAGCATGCTGGCATTTCAAAAAGTTATGATGGAACAGTGGGCCAGGTATCCTAATAGCATCCACCAGACCACGAAGGAAATGGGAGGTTTTGAATATCGGTCCACAAGGTCTGAGTGCATAAACACAAGTGGAGTTCAGGCACAAGCAGTTTCTTCCCAGGAAAAGATTTATTTGTCTTTGACCACCGTTTGGAGGCAGGAAGTTACCACAGAATTATCATGTTTTAATGATCTGTTCATACCAGCGAATTCAAGGATCACATGCATCATTGTCTAAAACAACAAAAACCACTACAGCTCACTTTATGAATGAAACTTGATTAATTAAACTTTTTTTTCTAATTTGATAATTACAGATTACTGAAAAGATTTTTCTGACATGTTTTGTATAATGTTTTTGGTTTCCCATGATGTGAAATGAAATTCATTTTTCATAAAGTTCACGTGCCCAGCCAAACCAGATATTCCTGAGCTTGATTCTTAAATCTTTAGACTGATAATGGATCACATTACATCACCTTCAGCTCTTCACCAGCGATAAAAATAGCCATTGTCTTTTGTGTTATGAGTTGCAATCACACAAAAGTTCAGTGGTTAACACCCAAACAAATTGTCTCCAATAGTTACTGGGAGTTTTACTTCGAACCAAGCATCTTGTTATCATCACACTTACAGCAAGCATATTAGCACTCAGAATTCAAATCCAACTGCTAGGTCGTTTACAATTTTTTATTTCATGTGACAGCCTATATTTTACAATCATTTAATACATACAAATGCAGACTCACAATATAAATATCGATCCAGTTAGCAAGGAATAATACTCCCAGTAACAGATCCATTTAAACTTCTTGTCAGGAGGCCAACAGAGTTCAGACATCACACAGGTCACAAATCAGTGTTGCCATTGACTGCAGTCCCATTCCAATGCATTTTCCCCCACGTATATACAATAGTACACAGTCACAAATCTTAAAAGTACACTGAGCATATTACTTCTGTCTTTCATATCCATGCTTATCACACCACACAAAAATGCACCTTTCACTTAGCCGGATTTTTCATCAAGTGCACATACATTTTTGTGGTTATACTTCATCCCAGAACATGTCTTTCATAATTCATATTTACTTTAAAACCTGCAATGCAAAGAATGGTAAGCAAATCATGCAACAAGAACCAAATCAGTACAAGCGTTACTAACACTTTCTGTTGTTGAAGTTCGCTTATTTCTGCAAGAGTTTTTCACACAACTGATGCAAATTTCTATTTAAAGGTCGCATGTTCTCCTTTTCTCAATCACACGTCTATTAGAAGCTCCTGAGATACAAAGCATACAAAAACTTTTTGCATGGAAAAAAAGAAATAAAAAAAAAATATTGCATCTTATTTCATTCCAATGTCATGTGGTATGTATATGCTCTCAAGCTTAAAGTTATACGACACACAGGGTCAAAGCAAAACCCTCCCATACACCGTTTGAGAAATGTATGGGAGAAGGTCACACACTATAACAACCTGATGTTTCCAGTATATGATCATGCATTTTCAAAGAATCAAACAACACCTCTGTCTACAACAAATAATGTATAAAAGTGAAAGCTAGCTTTTGTAAGCATTCATTCATGAATGCAAAAAACCAGCGTGAAATAAATGCCAATACACACAAAGTGGGGAGGATGGGAGGAAATCTTTTTCCATATGTTTAAGATGATAATTATACTTTCCGAGATAATTTTCACAAAAAAGTAAACCAAACTAAGCACAGGAATTGGTTTCCATTGCATTAATCTCTTCTAGAATGAACTGGGAAGAAGTACAAGTCTTGTCACCCTACGCAACTAGTGACCTTTGTTCACCAACTTAGAACATTTTGTTTTTTGTCTTCGAACCTTTTGTCTTTTGTAAAGTCTTTTTACTTTTTTTTTCTTTTTTAAAGCAGGGTCACGGAATGATATTGAATGACAGGAGGAGGAAAAAAAAAAAACTTGTCAATTCTGACTGCTATAAACTCTTCATTATCGGCCAAACAAGAGGTGCAAAGCTATATGCGTTTTCCAGCATTGTTTTTCCTTTCAGACGACAATAAATTGACTAAGAGGATGCTCAGCTGTATGCATGAAAGTGCAACTTTTTTGTTTTTTGACCAGCAGTTGGTGCCATAAACAGTGTATTTTTCAAGTCCTCTAAGCAAAACAAGTTGCACTTGCTCTGAATCTTAGGTTCTTGTGTGAAGGAAGCATCTCTCTCTCTCGCTCTCTTTTTTTTTTTTTTTTTTTTTAATATCTGTATGAAACATTAGAACAACAAAAACCTAAAAGAAATGTTCTTTCCCTCTGCTATAAGTGGCAAAACTTATTACCCTTATATTTACTGATTTTTTTGCTGTGTGTTTGTGTTGTGTGTGAAATCTGGAACTGATGTCAATCTGCTTTGGGCTGAACTCGGTGGCAGAAATGTTAGTTGGCTCATTTTATACACCACCAAATCATGAAGGCTGTATCACAGAACCAAAGAACTATTCAAACACTGTTCAACATTCAAAAACCAAAAAAGTTCCTTCCTTAAAATGAACTAGTATCACCAAACCTGTTCCAGTGACAGAAAATACAATGGAATGTGTTCTATTTTAAGCACATTCACATGTTAGATTTACACGATGCTGTTATGTTCTGCATAAAAACCATGGACAGGTTAAAATGAAATGTGACAGATAAAAAGCATTAACAATGAAAAACTGAACAAAGAAACCTCTCTCTTATCATCTGGGTCATGAAACAAGTCTGTCTTGTCAGACTTCATGTACTGAAGTTCTATACAATGGGGACATAACCTATTTTCCTGCAATATCACAAATCATTACGGAAGATCTTAAAACTAATCAAAAAAAAAAAAAAAAAGACCTCCCCCCTTTTTTTTTCCCCGAATAGCTGTTTCACAAGAAAGGCATGGAACTGGACACCAGCAAGCAATGTCCAATTCATTCTGGGAAGCCGTGTAGGAATTGTCGGGCTTTACATGCTGGACCTAACACAAAGCCACAGACTGCTGAGAATAATGAGCTGTTACACTGAACAACAGAAGTTTCCAACCTACCTATTTCACCGGCCAGAATGCAACTTGAGCATGTTACCCCCCGCCTGTTTTAAACACACCTGGGCATATGTATACATACGCCAGCGTTTCAGCATCAGATGGCAGTTGATGACCATCCACTGCCATCTCCTTTGAAAGGCAAAAGACAAGACATGCCCTCTTCACTGGTTTTACTGAAAGCAAAGATTGCACATATACATTATTCTGCCTGCCTCAAATCTACCTCAGGATAGAAAATGTCTTTCAAAAGAGTAGCCCACATGGGTGAGAAAGAGTTGGAAGTATATATACACAAGGAGTATTCTATAATTTGAAGGTTAGCAACACCGTTTCCTGTTCTCTTCACTGTTAGGCTGCCTCTGGGTTCTGGGGGAAACTCCCCAGCCATCGTCATGGCCAGATTCTACTTCTGTCCGTCCGGTCACTCAGATATATCATTATGCTTGCAGTAATTCAGTGCCAAAGGAGGAATGTCGGCCAGCCACAGCTATTACAAACAGATTTACAACATCATTCACCCCCTCCAACAAATAGATTCTTCACAACTCATTTACATGAGCAGTACAATCATTTATTTCATTTTATCACGTGAATATTGAGGAACAATTACACAAGCTGCAACAGCACTGTACAGAACAATGGCTTACAGAGTTTAAAAAAGGAAAAAAAAAAAAAAGTGGAGCTGATTTGTGGCACTATCATTTTTTTGTGTGTGTGTGCTTGCTGCCCTCCTCTTCCCCATGTCTGCCCTTTGCAATGAAAAACAAACATTCCATCATGCAACCAAAAAGCACATTAATCAATCAAGGCTGATCAACAACAAACAGCAGTGTGCAAAACACCCAAGTGTACAGCTTGAGGTAGAGAAAAAAAAAAATAC
This sequence comes from Conus betulinus, assembly GCA_016801955.1. NCBI lineage: Eukaryota > Metazoa > Mollusca > Gastropoda > Neogastropoda > Conidae > Conus > Conus betulinus. The sequence continues at coordinate 432,860 of JADBJO010000106.1, read as the reverse complement.
ACGGCATCAGAATAGCATACCAACACAACAGCATCAAGAGCAAACTATTCTACTTCACAGTGGCGACTTTTTGGAGAGCCAATAAAAGCAAAGTATTCTACTCTACCATGGTGGTTCTGGTTAAAGCCGATGACAATACTGGAGCAGGACTACAGGTTGAAACAAAGTCTGTAGATGACCTGGAAAACTGTCCTGAGCTGGTGCTGAACTTGAGCAAACTGCTGGGATGAAGAAGAATCCTGCCCACCCATACTCTGTTCCGAGTTTCTTTACCTTACCATGTGTTGTTACCTGAACAACAGTGTACCTTTGATTTGTTCCACTTCACAGTAACGATGTCTATGCATGTGATCACTCTTCATCTGCCATGGCTGAACCCCCACCAAACTCAGTATATAATTGAAAACAAAGCTTCTTTTAAGTTTACCTAAAAAAAAAAAAAAAACAACAGCATCCAAACATACCCTGATTAATGATTTACAGCATGAGAAAATGGCAAAATGGCAGAGTGTTTAACAGCTCTTTATGGCGATGTAATAGAACAAATATCATCTCCGGACAAGCTGTTTGGGCCAAAGTTCTCCCATCCCTCTCCCTTCTCTATGTTTCTTTATTTTGTTTTTTGTTTGTTTACCAAGTGCTACTTATAAATTTTGCATTTAACCTTCGAATGTTGATACAGTTCACAGGTAAATGCCCCGGACAGACTTTGGTTTTGTGTCCGTCGGTGACATTTCCTTTGTCACACAAAATGCTCAATATTTGATCACATTCACCTTTCAAGTCCTACCATCTTTCATGGTTAAGAACTGATACCCACCCACCATCCTGTTTGGGGCAAGCATGAACTTAAGCCGTTTCATTAAAACACACTAACAGAGAGTACTGCATTGTTTCAGCTGACAGGAAAACAGCATGTAGATAACAGATCAAGCAAACGCATGTGAAGTTTCCTCTAGATTAATGTTATCAACACAGACCCTTGTTCTGCTCTATGTGCCCAGTTCACATTGCAGTCACAGCACTGAAATTCCCTCAGGACACCTGATTTTGACCATTTTAAATTAATTTTCCTTAAAACTATATATAAAAAAGCCTAAATCCGACAGTGACTTTATTTCTGTACAGTGAAATGGCGCCATCTTTCATCTTCTTGATGATACATGTTTTAAAAGTCAAAATCATTATTTCTTTGCTGTTTTGACCGAGTTGAAAATGACATACTTGGAACAAGGAGCACTGATTCAACCAACCAATGGGTTGGTTGCTTTCTCTCCAAATTAACCAATGAAAAATCGACTGTCAGTGGCTTGCTAACTGGTATGATATATGACATAGGGGGGGGCTGCATGCTGACACCATTTGTTAAAAATTCTCTGGAAAATTTGGTCATATTTATTGTTAGAAGACAGTTGCTATCATCTCGCGACGTGTCCTGAGTGAAATATCGCCTGCCACAAGTATCTTCACCCCTTGTTGCTGAATGGTTAAGCCGGGTGCCGCGGTCATTCTCACGGCAAGCTGCGAAAAAGTTCACCCTTTCACTGCCAGCAATCTCTATGCTGTAAGCATTGAACACTACCCCGGCAGCAGTCTAGAGCTGGTGTGGAGTATTGCATCTACAAGGCTGTCACTTCTGTACCACAAAAACGAACCGAAATCATACACCATGCTAAAGATGATACAAAAATTTGTTCTATGTACTGTTCAAAAATGGGAGGAAACCGAGAAAGAAACTACACAGAAACTGACTTGCAGCATGCACATGTTGCCAAGCCGCATCTGTGGCATTCTGATTGCAAGTAGCCATACAGCTACTGCGCCAAAGGGTTAACATAGCTACCAACCTTCTGGAGTCAAAGTTCAGGAACTAGGATATTAAGGAGGGTGGGTGCAGAGAAGAGGAAGCAGTTTGGCTTCCGACTAAAAAAAGCAGCTCCAGCACCCTTATCTTTCCATTGACAAATGTTCTGCAATACTTTATCATCCCCATTCAAAAATGCCCCCCCCCTACCCCCAAGTCCCACATTCTTAAACAAATGAATTTTTTTCCACTAAATCTGGGATTTCAGGTATAATTTCTATAACAGGTAATTTCCAGAAGGAACCGGACAGATTGGCAGCTATGGGCTACTGGCTTCACTGGTAAATTTCATTCCCTGTTATGAGACTGTCTCAGCTGCTCAGTGTGTTAGTCCCGACCCCCCGAAACAAGGAAAGACACACCAGACCTTCTTCTCTCCTCTCTCCTGCATCACCCTTGAATACAGTACAACACACACACTCTTTTTAGCGACAGAGTTTCTACAAAGTAGACTGCCTTACTTCTGGTTGTGGAGTGGTGGAAATGCGAGATCATCAAGGTAACTAACTCAAGATTAAAGCAGACAGCAACTGAGTCGTAAGTGTCCCGCAGATCAAATTTTGATGCTCTAAGAGTTTTCGCGTTAAAAATCTTTGTCGAGTCGCACATTAACAATTAAATTTGTTGGTAATAATTCATGTACAGATCATATACTTTTTTAAAAAATGTATCCTGTTAAATTTTTCTTTAAAAAGAGTACTCTTTGCTCTCATAAATAAGGTGCATACTTTTCTTCAGTTTTATAATACTTCATAGGTAAAGTATTTGATACTTTGGTAAAACACAAATAATACCACATCCAAATTTGTAATTGTTCCATGTCTGACTTACTTATTTAGGCCCATAGCTCTAAGGTGAGCACAGGCCATCGACAACACTCCACGTTAGAGCACAGTTTAAAATCCCAAGGACAAATGACAGAATATAATCTCAACACTGGAATTCTGCTCACAACATTTGTTTGAAATGTCTTCCTCTGTGCCTGCTTATGCTTATAGTTCATATCAAACCACTGACAACACTTCTGAGCCTGTGACGGGAATCTGATTTTCAGTAATTTGGGGAAAAAAAATTTCAGAAATCAAATGACCAAGCATCTAAATCAGCAAATATAACCATAAGACTGCTTCAGGATGAGCAAAAGAATGTTGGCCGAGTCTAGGCTGTTTCTGCTGTAGTGTATCTTGCTTTCCAGATCTGTGGATATCATTTGCCACACATCTGTTTGCAAAGGAATGGCTTCCATCTCCTGCTCCCCCCCCCCCCCCCCCCCCCCCCCTCCCCCAATAATATGTGCATGATCATTAATGCTGGATAAAGAGTAACAGCCATGCAGTTCTCTACCATCAATGGATTTTTGACATAAACTCATCAACTTGCAAACAATAGGTTTATCAATGTCACGAAGAGGTGTAGTAGGGGAAAATACAGCTAAAACTTTTGCAATAAAGTACGAGTGTCAAATCATCCTAATACATACGACAATCGACGCATTTAAGCAGCTGAATGATATGTACCCAAGCAAAAAAAATAGTCAGGTTACTTGACTAAGCAAAGCAGTTTGAATTCTGTTTACCGGTTGCTTGCATGGATGACACATCGCTGGTTATCTGTACAGAGAGACCAACAGAGCAGCGCACGCACAAAAACTAGAACACAACAACCACACATGCAACTCAAGCAGTGCTTCAAGTAGTCGCTCCACCTAACACAGTACCGCCAAAGATGATGCTCAACCACATACACCATGATCTGCAGCGCTATGTACAGTAACAGGAGACAGGTACACTGTATTTACAGTGATTGTGAGCAGCCAACAATTGTCCCTTTTCATTTCAGAGTTCAGCCACTCGCCTCACACATACCGTCCAACATATACAAACGGGATGAAAGCAGTGAAAAGCCAAACAGATAAAATAACAGCAAACAAACAAACAAAAAAAAAAAAGGAGCAAGCCACTGTGACTAGCTACAGAAAGAAAAACAGGTTGGGCCATACAAGCTACAAGCTGCACGGGACAGCTATCACATATCTCACTCAGTTCAGCTGCCTTCAACACTCCAGTCTCGTGCGACAACATGATCCTATGAGTCACACTGAAGACCTTTCTGCATTGTCTGCGAATAGTTGATGACGTACGAAAATGTTATTCTGTGTGACACTATCATTTCTTTTTCTGGATGATGAGAAAAGGATATATTTTGTGACAATAAGTCTCTTGTTGTAAAGATGGTGTCTTTTGCGAGACAACAGAATGCTATTCTTGACAGTTCAAGTTACCCCTGGCAATCAAACCAACACAAACTCAAACACACTATACTGATCATCTACACTTTACAGTGTAGTCTAGATTTCATTATAGCCCAACTGACCACACAAGGGCCTTTTTTCAGGCAAGTCTACATTTCATTATAGCCCAACTGACCACACAAGGGCCTTTTTGAGGCACACATGGCATTTTGACCACACAAGGGCCTTTTTGAGGCTGCCATCACACAGGGTGGAAAAGGTCTCATCCCGAAAAAAAAAAAACAAACCACAAAGATGGTGTCGAAACACACATACCCCAACTTTTAACACAGTAGCTGAACTACTGACATCCTAACAGCCTACAAAACACAGCTGGGCTATAAACATCAGCCTTTTCACCCCAAATTTTCACTCTCCTACAGTAAGATGAAAAAGAAAAAAGAAAAAAGGGGAAAAAGTAACCATACATAAACAGGGCATACAGGTAAGCAGACTATGCAGACTGAACAGGTAATGTCCACTGTGGGCAGTATACAGGTGCACAGTCTCACTGTCCACCTGGCATGTTACAGAGCCCCCCAGCATCTTCACTGTGGAACCCTCTTCAGTACACTGAACTATATAGCAAAAGAAAGACACGTTCCCATGAACTCTGTTGGAACAACCTCTAAGATACATGGGAAAGAGATGACCTCTAATTCATCCACTGAGAAGATGGATCCAACTGATCCAATGGGAAGTGACAGGAATTCCATGCAAGTCGCAACTGACAAATGTAATGAAAGAACTCTAATGTCTAAAATTTACCTCCCAACTCTTCCCCTAAGTCACACATTTCCACAGATTATGTCTGCTCTCCAAGACAGGTTGGATGATTAAAATACATATATATACACACAGAAGCACATAAACAAACAAAACACAAACGTAACACGGGAAAATCAACTTCTTCAATAATCAGAAAGCCTCCTTTTCTTTTGTTCGTCTTCAGAACGTCTGCCTCTCTGCAAGAACAAACTCCAGATGCTCGAGTCAAAAACCATCCAGACGAACTGCCAGTGTTTTGTGGCATGGATCACAGATCTGTTTGGGGACATGTTACTCCACTCGTTTTGTGGTACCAACATTTCCCAACAGTCTGACTCTTTGAGTCAACATTTAGGCTTAAACTCAAAGAACTGAGAACGTCAGAGTATCTGGTCTCGCCTGCTGTTCCCTTACTAGCTGCTGAATCTTCTGGCGAAAACAAAACTTATACTGACAACGGTAACCGTTTGATCTGTGTCCATTCTCAATTTTGCATCCCAGACTCGTGGATTCATTTCCTGTGAGCAGATTCTCTGTGGCGTGATAGTCAGAGCTCTCATCAGCAGAGACATACACACCTAATCGATGATGACCCACACACACACAAAAAGTCAACAATGTATAAAAACAAAGCATATGTCATTAGATTAATGTCGAGCTTAATCTTCTATCTTGATTAGCAGCTTTGGAGGACAGACAATGCACCAAGACCAGCAGGGATTCAACTTGATTGTAGTATACAGACAATGCCCATTTTCACAGTCATTTGTTCACTCTTTCTCTCAAACAGCAGTTCATGAGGCAGGATAGGAAAACACAGTCCATGACAAGAGCCCCCATCAGGAATAGCAAGAACACCTATTTACAACTCTGGAAATGCATTGAGATGTTGCCAACTGCCATTTACAAGCTCCTTGTACCATTTGATTCCTAATGACAACCCAGTATACTCCCTGCCTTTGACTATCATGTTGAGTAACAATGCCAAGAATCAACACTCTGCAGCTGACACTGTGCATTTAACAGCTAATCTGAAACTTTAACAACTCCAAAACATACACTGACAATCACTTTTATATTTAGCCCAAACACCAAAACTTGTAAAACTGAATGTTTTCTGAAGAAGTGAAGAAAACATTACACAAGACAGGAATAAAACTTATAATTCAGTCTGTATGATTGCAAAAATTTAAAAAAAAAAAAAAAAAATCTTATACATGCTATAACATAGTAAAATAATAAATTCTTGGCTATAAAACACTCTAAATACAACCACGGCTGAAACAGGGACAGAAACGTACTGAGGAAACCTCATTTGTAATTGTTCTTACTCCGTACCATTTCCTCTAGAGCTGTTTCCCAGGAATGCAGCACTCATGAATAACCCCCATCCCAGCGAGTTATATGAAAGTATATATTAACTGAAACACGCTAGCTGATGCATCTGTACCATAGTGTTCAAGTACTTCAGCTGTTTGGATGATCCCTGGAGTCTTTTAGCCTGGGTACGACAACAACAACAACAACAACTGAAACAGACACGAGCAGACCAGAGCAAATCTCAAAATACCCCAGCGATTCTGACGCATCCTAAGGACAATCAGTAAAATCAAAACAGATACACTTCTAAGTCAACGGTTGAAATTAATGCACATATCATAACATGTATCAAAACACCACTGAATGTAACCCTACGAATGTGTCTCATTCACATCTTACCGTCTTTATCTTCATCAAGTTTCTCTATTCTTATTAAGGCTCTGCCATTTATGTTCTTCAGAGCTGACCTGCATGGGTGGTAAGAAGAGAAAAAAAATACTGCCTCTCAGTTTAAAGACTTAAAAAACACTCTATCATGACATTTTCAAGATAGCTCATATCATCAAAGGTAAAAGTAGATCTACCTCAAGACTATCAACTGGAATCCAAAGGACACTGATTTCATTCTACAAAATATTTCAGAGAGACAGATTCCTGATCAAAATAGTAATAGTGTAGGTGTGCATGCATGTGATAAAGAATGCAGGGTCCATACCCATGGGTAAGTATGCGCTCATGTGCTCAATACTAAAAATACAAATGAAAGGTGTGATGAAAAGACGGTTTTATTTAACTAAATCTTTTGATGTGAAACTCATTAGTAAGAGCACAACTGAAACGTTTTCCCTTTCTGGATTTAACAAAAAAAAACCTCCCTCTTCCCTATCCCCTCTTGAAGACTGCCATAATTTTTGGACTGTAGTATAAGCAATACTTCTTTGTCTGATCAATTAAATAGCTTAATCAGTTTGGGCTCCCGTTTGTGCTTCAACTGCAAAACAAGAAACGCCCGTTCATTACCCAGCGTCCATGTCAGCACTGAACGCAGAATCAAGCATCAACTGACCAGTGTCCACGTCATTTTCTTTGTTTCAGTTGGGTGTGACCAAGCATGGTCAAATCTCAACTGTATCAACAACAAAAAAAGTATTCTCCTTCTGACCACTACCAACAGAGGCTGACAGCACTGTCAAATCAAACTGACACTGCTAACAAAAGAAAATCAGTTAAGAAAAGCTGCATTTAAACTTTGGTTATGGAAAATATAGCCAACTGCAGCTGTGCACAAACTGAAAAACGATAAAGTTTAATTCTTAACTTGCAAGCGAGAACCTGGTAGGCCTTGTAGGTATGGAATAGGACTCTCGATCAAAGGTCTCCCATTTGTTTCTCACTCAAGGGAGCCGTGTTTGGAAGAGATCTTCTCTTCAGAGATAACATTGGTGCAGACTGCACCCCTCTCCTAGTCCTCTAGATTGTAAACCAGGGTCCCATGCATGAATGACTGCATTCATTAACAACAAATCTTGTACACACTCAAGTCCCATTCCAGTTACTGAAGAAGAGCAGCTCTGTAGGCCACTATGCAACCTGGGGATGAGTACATAAGATACACACACACACTGATCAACCTTTAATTCTCACCAATCATTCCCTACAGAACTGAAAAAATTAATATGGTCGTTTTTTCCAGTATTTCTGAATACTTACGGTCGTTTTCTGATTTTATGACTGGACTAACACGCTTGGATGTCACAAGAGGCAATTCCATTGCATCAGAACCAAAGCTGAACTGAACAATACCATATTCCTTTGTTTATTATTCGTCATCAACATGGATATCTTGCAAGTTGCCATCTTGGATTTGACTGACTCTTCATTTGTTGCATGCATGCGTGCGTGACACTCTTAATGTATACAGGCACCTGCTCATGTATTTGAAAACATTGTGCAATGACTACAGCCTTCTGACAGACTTAAAAGCCTACGGATAATGATACAATCCTAGCACAGAAGAAGACATTTGTTAATACAGCACTGTGATGTACTGAATAAACCTCAATACAGTTGCTGATTTCATCAGGGCAAGGTAGAGCTGATCTTCAAAGGTTTGGGACCCCACTGTCAGCAAAAAGGTTCCACATTTTACTTCTCGACAAGACTGAATTAAATGAGCATCAGTGCACAAATGGCACCTCACGCTAGTCACAAGCCTGTTTCTTGTCATCCACATCAAAAATTGTTAAAGTAGCCACATCTGTATGCGAATCAGGAGCCCTGTTCGATCACTGCTCTGTTCATATTGTTTAAGCAACAGCATATAATGTGTTTACAAATAATCTATGGCAATGAGAATTCTCTATGTTACCATTTTTATCTGTGATTGGAAATATACCACATGGTATACGATGGATTTGTATATGGTTTGACTGAAATTGTGAGTTCTATTCAACCTTGGCAAAGATAGGGGCTCTCTAAAGTGTCCTAAAACATACTTTCAAACTGTTTTTACAAATCTCAATGCTCTTGCGTATCATAAAGACAGAATATATACACACCTTCTATGGGTCAGACAGCTCAAAAGGCATCTTGTTGCTATGGTGGTTGTTCTTGTAATTTAATCTGTTCACTGCCAGACATCATGCACTCTATCTTCTTTCAAGCCATTCCAGTCCAGCAAAACCAAGAGTTCTGATCATATTTGGAATCTGTAGCATACTGGTCAAAACAGTTTATGTGAACTGATTCACAGTGAACCAAATTTTCCTTACCTTTAGCAGTGTTTATTTTCATTTCATTGTTCGTGTTTGTTATGTTTGAGTATTTTCTGAACCAAATATTTCAAACGTTGTATTTATTTTTCCCTTTCTGACAGACACTACACAGACAGGTATCTTTCCCTCATTTTGAGCTGGTTTTGCATTTCAACCCTCATCCCACCCCATATTAGCCTCTCAATGCAATTCAGCAGGAATTTATCCCCTAAAAATCAGAATGTTCAAATGAGAAATTTAAAGTTTGGCGCTCTAATAAATGCAAGCGCACTTTCTAGATATCACATGCTGTAATAAATGCAGCATATCCATTACAAACATCATGCATAAAATTGTGGCCAACCTTTTGGCATCTTTGGAACAAATCTTTCATCTGCATGTGATAGGAATTCTGCGGGCAACAGACGGAGTTCATGCTGTAGTCTACTGCTAACACACAACGCTTTTCCAATATCACGTTTTCTGATAAACAAATCAAAACAAAGCCAGGATTTGATCTGGGCTAAAAAGCAATGCATGTCATATTTCAATGCTGCGATGACTGATCTATTCCTATGTAGCAATAAAGTTTAAGAAATCATGTACTTAAAAGTTCTCTTAAGTTATAGCAACAAAGTTTAAGAAATCACGTACTTTAAAAGTTCTCTTAAGTTTACGTTACCTTTGGTCCTTAAAACTTCATAAAGTATTTTTCAGTTGAGTAAAAAGACAAATCTAACCAAATCACGTGAAAAAGACAAAAACAAAACAGCAAAAATAGTGAAAAGTAAAATAGCTTGATCGCTACTCTTTTCGTCCCCAGAGGAAATAAACTGAAACGTACAAAAGTACACGCATGTACCTGGTACATATTTGTACTGTGCATGTTTCCCCATCCCATCTGTTCACCACGGACACATACAACAGAAACACATGCATACACACACCATTACTGTTAACATACAAACAGCAACACATGCATACACACACCATACTGTTAACTAAATACGACACAATGAATCATACGCACTTACAGTTGTGCAATAAAAAAAAAAAATATATACTGATTCTCATTTCTGAATAAGCGATAATAAAAACAACTTTTTGTCATGAAAATGAGAGCAACACATTATACTGTAGAGAAAAACAAAAACTTTTTTAAGCGCATCTTCACATGCAGATCACAATGTCCTAAATGTTTAAGTCCTGGAGGAGGAAACTCATCTCACAGAAGTTAATAAATGGCAAACACTGCCAGTGTGTACATGATGTACAATACTTTCACATAACGCAGAAATTCCAGATCAGTTTGAAGGCCTGGGTCAGCTAGGATTAAAGCCCATGAGCGCCACATTCATCAGATCATCATCTATCTCACACGGGGGGAGTTGACGCGCCCCTCATGAACAGCAGGATCAGGGGAAGCCTGGTTGGAAGACAGTTTGGGGTGGGGAGAAGATTGGGGGGAGGTCTTCACACCCACGAACAGTGCTGGAAGGACTGGCTTTGCCAATGGATCTGGCAGGACTTGCACGATCTATGCCCCCACAGGCTGCTCCCTCATTGGCCAGGTCGGTGATGCGTTTTGGGGGAGGGATGTACTGAAGGGGTGCCTCCTCTGGGAGTAACAGACGATACAGGTCGACAGGTGCCTAGACTGAGCGACTCTCCACAATCGATCACCAGATCATTGTCTGGGCTGCTTGCGTCGCTCAGAGGACTGCCTGGGTTTGGGAGAGGACGACTGTTTGATGAACTCATCAACCTCGCACTAGCACAACCACCACTACGCTCATCTATCTCTTCACCAGACTGCGTTTTGGGAGTAGGCACTTTAAAAAGTTCATTCTGTACGTGATCGGTCTCTGCTGGAATCTCCATTGAACTTTGTTCCTACCCTATCTGATGACCCCGATGGGGAAACCGAGCAGCTAACGCTGGACTCCTTGGGACTGATTCGCCCACGGGCATCCATTTGTGATGGCAGTGAGGAGGCAGGGAACACCTCCAAAAACGCATCTTGTCCTTGGGCATGCTGAGATCGAGTCCTATATCGCCACAGTCTCTGGAATGGAAGGGGCTGGTCTTCTCCCAACAGACCCTGACCGTGTGTCTCTCACTTCCTGACAGGACAGCGGGCAGAGCGGCGGAGACATGGGGTGGGGTGGTGTGGGCAGGCAAGGGGTTGGTGGAGGTGAAGCTGGCCGTGGCGGTCGTCTTGTGACTGTCCCCACGCTGTACCTTCTGCTCACAGGAAGGCGGGGACAGTCCTGACAGTGACGCTGATCGTTTGACCCCAGTCCTCTGCTCCGCAACCTCCCCTTCGTCCATGGCACTTTTTCTTCTCTCTGCAGATTCTTCAGCAACGCTGACGAAGGAAGGTCCCCCTCTGCAAGCCCTGCAGTTTCCCCATTATCCAAACTGGGGCCCGAGGAGGCACTGACTTTAGTGGTCAGCTTATCTACAATAGCTGACAGAGATCCCTTACGCCCTCTAGCTGCTGCTGCTGAAACCGTTTTGTTGTTAGACGTTAGGTGACCGGGAAGTGAAGTGGCTAATGAAGATGCTACTGATGAAGTTGAAGTGGACAGTTTTGTTGATGATGTGAAAGAAACAGAACTATGCACTCTGGATGCTGTGATGAATAAAGAGTTGACAGAAGATGTAATGCTATCAGAATTGCTGGAACCTGTCCCTCCCTTGCTGGCAGTGACTGATGCGATGGAAGATGCAACACTAATAAGAGGCGAGCGACCTGTGCCGGTCGCTGATGTCTTATTGCCTGCTGCACTTGTTGTGGCTGTATTGGTTTTACCTGCACTAGCACCCATACTGACAGCACCTCCCCCTCCACTGTGCACTTTGCTACCACTGGCACCATTGAGCGACGGTTTTGTCACAACACTTTTACCCCCATCTGCACTCCCTACACTGCTGCCAGAGGAAGTTCGTTGAGCGCTTGATGTCACACAGGCCAGACGTTCGTGATGTAGAAACATTAGCACTGGATGAAGCTGTGCTGCCTGAGCTGAGCTGCTTGCCTGAGGTAGAAGTGGTGCCACTCATGGCGTTATTTTGTCGGGACATTGTAACAGACACTGAGGAAGAGCCTGATCGAGACACACAACTCGCAGATGCAGTTTTGGAATCAGTACTTAACGACTGTCTGGATGACGCAGTCACAGAAGCACCACCTGCACTTGTAGAATTCTGGCGGAACACAGCAGAAGAGTTCAGATTACCACTGGAGTTTTGCCTCATCAAAGCTGGCGTTTTCATGCTACTTTGCTGAGACACATGGGAAGCATTTAAACCACTACTCGAGTTCTGGCGTGACATAGCCTCTGTGGTGGAAATGGCAGCTGCGTTTTGTCGTGATACCATAGCGCTAGATGTATAGATGCTGTTGGAAATTTGTCCTGACAACCCTGAACTCACTTCACTTACTGAAAAGCTTTGTTTTGACATAACAATGGAATCCTGACTGCCGACAGAACCTGGTCTTGTTGCTGGTATACGATTCACAGTGCCTACAGAGTTTTGTCGTGACAGCACAGAGGAGTTCACATGGCCTAATGAGCTTTGTCGGGATGTCACCGAGGAGTTTAGACAACCTGACGAGCTCTGCTTTGACACGGAGACAATATCAGGACCTCCTGTGGGCGACTGGCGTGATGTTGCAAGGGGCGACACACCCAGTCCCCGCACCACCACTTCTTTGGCCTTGCCCATTAGGGACTGGAAGTTCGACTCCCTGATGGGCTGGATGGCAGACGCTGTCCAGGACTGGACGTCTGCCTTGGCCCAAGCGGGCTCGACCCTTGACGAGGGCCAGCCGAGGAAGGTCGCACTGGGTAGCCCGGCGTCTGACTTGCCCCGGTGGATGGTGGATGGCCATCAGAAGCCAAGCCGGGTGTGCTGGCCGGTCTTTGTGTAGGACTGGAACCAAGGGAGGCGCTGGATGAACGCTGCATCTGAGGAGAGGACGTGGAGGGCCGCTGGGAGGAAGAGCTGGAGGATCTAGGATTACTGCCACTCTGGGAGGAACTGGGTGCTGCTGCGCTGACCTGACGTCTGAAATGGAAGGGTCAGTTTGCAGAATTATCCTGTGTTTCTTTTTCAGTGGTTATCTTGTTGTTCTTCATATGACATTGATGGATTAATAGGAAAGTTGTTCAGTGTTCTCTTAAACAGTGCACCTGACTATCCAACATGAAACTGTACTTTCTCTCTCTCTATGTAAGTGTGTGTACATAATTGTAATCGATGACACATTTTTTTCCAAATGAATATCAAAAGATAACTTGATACGACCTAGCCACTCCGAAACACTCTCATTACCTAATCACAGTATAAACTGTAATGCTCATAAATAACAAAGATGCAGTCTATTGACATAAATATTGCTCATGAATCTACAGATAAAAACATTACACAAGAGAACACTGGCTTACAGTTACAAGATCACAAGAACAAATCACTACAGATCAACAGAAATGTATGGGCTAACGAACGGCCTTAAAGTCAATCTACAATCAATAAGACTGAGCAAGAACAACCCCACTGGACATCACTTTAGTAAACAATGTCAATTTGTATGCCTTTTCAAAACCAGCTTTAGAGTGGCACAAAATCTGCACGAGCATGATGAAGGCCAACAGAAGACTCACTGAATCTAGCAATCATCAGCTGTCTTGGGATCACCAAAACTGCTGACCTAATATGAAAAAAAACTGAGAGTTGCTGATCCTGAACTGTTTACCCACCGCATCAGTCCACCCACCCCCACCGATTCCTCTGCCCCCTCTTCTCTTCTTTCACCCTCCACACCCTTACACCTTCCCTCTGTTCTCTTTCCTTCCTCGCTACTTTCGTTTTTTTTCCCCCACCTCCCATCCCTCTGCACTTTCTTTCTCCAGGTGTCTGGCCATGTCCTTCTTATGGCCATGTCCTTCTTATACTTGCGTTCTTTTTTCTCTTTGTAGGGTAAGACATTAAAATTTTTTTCAGATCTGGCTGTCATAAATTGATAAAATATCTTGATGACTGAACAGCAACAGCCTGAAGAAATGGCTGCAGTGTTGGAAAAAGTGTAATCAAGTTATCACATTATCATCTACACGACTACAGTACATTACTTAATTAATGTTATTTATGGTTTGCAAAATTAGGTTCATTTTTTTTCATTTGCACTGCCACTGCAGCTTGATATTTTTTTTCAAAAGATGATTTATCAAGGGGTCAGAGGGAGGAACGGAAGGAGAGGGAGGGAGAGAACGAGAGCCAGGAGGGGGGGCAGGGGCGAGAGTCCTCCTGAAAAAGAGAGAGAGAGAGAGAGAGAGAGAGAGAGAGAGAGAGAGAGCTTGAGCTTCAGTGAGGGAAAAAAAGACTGTGTGTGTGTGTGTGTGTGTGTGTGTGTGTGTGTGTGTGTGTGTGTGTGTGTGTGTGTGTGAGTGAGAGAGAGAGAGAGAGAGAGAGAGAGAGAGAGAGAGAGAGAGAGAGAGAGAGAGAGAGAGAGATCTTTCCAAATACCAAAAAAACAAAACCACCTGCATCAGCACATGCTGACCCTATCAAGACTGCGACAGTGGAAAGCATCTTGAACAGAAATTCACCACAGCAACTGTCGGCATGAACATAAACCTGCAAAATCAACTGTTGCCACAGGACCAGGGAACAAGAGATAATGTAACAAGACAGACATAACCAAGTTAAATCTGAAATCTGTCCTTGCCACTGCTATAAGACATGGATATGGAACAACAGCAATCAACAGGGACAAATCAATCACAGGGGTGCTGATAAAAAAGAAAAAAAAAAAGACTATCCACTGTAGAAAGACTACCATGATTTCCACACACTAAACCACAAATTGGTCAGCTGCACCACCCAATTTAAAAAAACAAAAAAAACCCCAAAAAAAAAAAAAAAAAAAAAAACAGAACGAAAAAAAAAAAAAACACTGAATTGCAACTGATCAAGAAGCCTCCAGAAATTAGCTGTAAAAACCCTTACCCCTTACCGACAACAGCAACCACAGTATCGCTTGTAGGCAAAGTGTGTGTATTCTTTTTGGGATACGACTATAATGAACTGTTGAGCAAACAGGAAAGGGCAATACATACAATGACGGTTAAAAAATCAGGCATTCAGATTCTTTTTCAGAGCTGTTCTCAGAGGCACTGAAACATCTGAGGGATTCGACATCAGTGTCAGACATAACTGTTAGTGTTACACTAACTCTTCATCGACATCGGCCATGTTGTCTGTAGACCTTCAGTGTCTCGTCCCCGCCTTGTGGTTGCTGTCATGACTATGCGCACTTTCTGTCAAAACTGTTAATGACTGTGGACTGCTGTGATTTCAGGCATCAGGAAAATCCACAGTACTGAACACCACTAGAGTCAAGCTGATGCAAGGTTGCCCTTTTGAGGACAGGTTGATAGCCTTCAATTTGAAAATGAAAGACTTGTTGCAGGCTGGGCAACTCCAAGTCCTGCATTTTTGCATTATCATGCGGTGCTGATACGTGAACATGTTTAATTTGCTTTATTCTGTATAGTTTCTGTTACTTCCTATTTGTTTTCAGTTTTATTGAAAAACATGCCAGAACAACCTACTGGCCTAAGACTGATTTATGTTCTAATGAACTGATTTCAGTCAATGATTGTTCAGAGTGTGTGTCACTACAAGTTCATCACACAGAGTCCAGTAATTAAAGCAGTAAAAAGCGGAGACTTGGGGGGGGGGGGGGGGGGGGGGCTTTTTATTTCGATGTATGCGATTTTGCATTTTACACAATCAATGCCTTTTCCTGATGTATGTATATGTTACTCTAAAATCAAAATAAAATCTTATACTTGTTATCCTACTGAGCAATTACCTGACACACTTTCACTCAATCACAGACTCAAGATCTCTCCTACACGCATGTATACCCAACCACAGTGAAGCGCACACACACATGTTATACACTATTAAAAAAAATTAAAATAACCCCAAACTTTTCTGACACAGAGTCAGAATCTAAGTTCTATAGGAGGAAACACTATTGTTACACATCTGAGTCAACATTAAGAAAGGGCTGTTTTTTCCAATGTTGACAAATACAGTCCCACACCCTACCAAAAATCACCTGCCAATGTTGACAAATACAGTCCCACACTCTACCAAAAATCACCCGCCAAATGTTGAAATCCTCCCCTAGCAACACTTAGCGACTCAGTAAATGAGACACCTACCAACAGTAAAAATTAGAAAGATGCTCCTGTTTCTAGAAATCTGCTCACTAGTACTGACCCCCTGAAACCCGATCAAAGCCAGCCCTACCTGAACTGTGCTGCTGGGGCGTGATGTACCACCGGAAGGGGAGGAACCCAGGTTCTTCTGCTGAGGAGACTGGCCAGGAAACCTGGGTGCGGAGGGGTTGGAAGGGCTCACACTGGAAGAGGAGCGAGAATTCTGCCCCGCGGCTGTCTTCTGCCCCGGCACTGACACGGAGCGGTTGACAGGAAGGTGATTGGGAGGAGCGCGGGGATTGCTGCCGCCACCACTGCCCGACACAGAATTGTTGCGCATGTTCACCGCAGGTCGGACTGCTGTGCTGGGACTCGAGCTGCACCCGCTTGTTGACACTGAACGTATCTGGCTGCTCGGCAACTTCTGGTTGGGACCTGGAGCCAGGGAACCGGCAGGTTTTGCACCTGTGTTGTTGCCAGTCCCTGGGGCAAGGTTCCCACTCTGGGAAAGGCTTCTGTGCATGGTGTTGGTAGCATTGGCACTAGTGCTTTTTCCCTGAGAACCTGTTTTCTGAGACCCCATGTTCTGACTGGGGGAGCTGGAGCTCTTGACTGTCTCCCCCTGATTCATGATGTTGGGTGATCTGTGGGATCCGCCCTGAGATACTGGACCTTTCTGGAAGCTCTGGTTGCCACCGCTTTGGCTCCTGGACAAACCACCCTGAATGCCAGATCCTTTGAATACACTTCCACTCTGACTAGTCAAGTTTTTGGATGCCCCATGTCCAGACAGGGCTGTTTTCTGAGGACCTGCAGAATTTGCTGAGCTGGGACCTCTGTTGTAAGAAGAGGCATTGGACAAGGGGTTTGAACTGCCTGAACTTTTCTGAACCACCTGATTTGCTGTGTTAGATTTTAATGAGTTGTTGCTGCCTTGACTCACATTTCCAGAGTTTTTCAGAATCCCTGGCGGCATGCCGGTGTTTTTGGACATCTTATGTCCAGGCATGTTGGATGATGTCTTCAAAATGCCTGCGGGTGACCCTGTTTTATTGAACCCCAGGCCAACTGGTTTATGAACATTGGGGTTATTGGGGTTGTTTCCTGACCTGCTACCAAAGACAGGGGGATTACCTGACATCTTGTTGATGGCATTGTTGTAGCTAGAGTTGATCGAGAGGTTCTTATTGCTGTTGTTATTGGCCGCTGGAGTGGTGGGTTTGGCGTTGGTGATAGTGGTGGTTGTGGTTAAAGCAGTAGCATTGACAGTTGACACTTTGGGACGCTTGGGGATAGGAGGCAGGGAAGCCACACTGCTTGCTGTAGGGGCATTGGGCAAAATACTGGCCAAAGACATTGTGCTGCTTGTTGGAGTGGTACAGCCACCGACACAGACGACTGACTACGTCGCTCACATCGATCAGACAAGCTGCGTCCACTGGATACAGTTTTCACAGAGGGTGTCACAGTGACAGAAGCGGACGTTGAGGAAGAGATATTGAGTGGCTTGAGGCGAATTGTGGCTTTAGCCAGTTTGGGATCCGACTTGCCCAAAGTGTTGTTAGTACTCCCCATCATACCCTTTCCTCCAGACATTGTTTTTTGTGTGTGGACTTGCCCGATGCAGACAAAGCTGATTTATACAGATGTGCAGTTTCTCTGTCCTTGGATCCGTCAGGCCCTGCTGCTGCTGAATGCTCCTTGATGTCCTGCTTCTGTAACACCAGCTTCTCCAAGGTGGGGCTGGAGGTCGCAGACCTCTTCTTGAAAACATCATTGACCTTCTCACTGAATTTTCCTACTTTTTCAGAATTCAAATCCATTCGTCCAGACTCTTTAGATGGGGATGGCATTTTGATATGTTCCTTTGAGACTCGAATCTTCAGTTTGGTTCTGTCTTCTGGTCACTTTCACAGCAGATGCTCGATACACTGGCTCCTTTCCACTCGGATGATACAAGTCATGATCAAATTTTTTCTTTTTCTTTTCCTTCTTTGACTCTTCTCTGTCTTTCTTACGCTTTGTGGTGCCTGAACTTTTGTCTCTACGCTTGTATTTTTCTGGCTTTATAGAAGGTGGCGTTTCTGGGGTTGAAACAGGAGTTGAGTGTTTACTCTTGTTAGTTATCTGCATACGTGTTGGAGAAGAAGAGTAGATAGAAGAATGCCGCTCTTGCGGCACGTAAGTCATGGACACAGGTTCATCATCATCTTCATCACTGCGGAATTCAAAAGTATTACTATTGCTGGACTTGCTGCCAGCGCTGCTTGGAGACTGAACAACACCACTGTCTAGGGACTGGCTTTTGCCTTGAGGGGTTCGGAACGGATGCATGCAGTTCAGTCTCACTTTGGGCGCAATCAAGTCTTCCCCCTCCAAAACACCACTCATAGGGATGGTACTGGAAGGTAATGGTCACGTGGGGGGAGGTGGCAGACTGGCCAGTGAAGTCAAACTTCTCAAACAAACCACGCTTGTCCGCATAATCAGCACTGGGAGGAGTTTTCAGCCCGCTCGATTTCTTCACAGCAGTCAGGTTGGGTTTAATGTCTAAGGCCTCCGTCATGCTGCTGCTGGACACCACTTTGGGGCGAGATGCAGCCACGGCACTGACAGCTGGGGGGGTCCCAGGCAGCCCCACATCTGCCACACCACCACTCAGCAGCTGCTGGGCAATCGTTGTGAACTCCTGTTTGGGAGCTAGGTTGCCAGCAGGCTGCTGGTGAAACACTGGACTCTCAGAATCCGGTGGGACCGTGGCTGGCCCCTGGCCATGTCCTAAAAAAGCAGCCACAGCAGCAGGTGGACTGGAGCGGCTGGAACTCCGAGCCTTGGAGTAGACGGCCGCAGGGTCTGGAAGAGATGCCTTTCCCACCTCTCCCGACCCAGTGAGGATACCCTCAGGAGAGGTAGAGGCATTCTCGTTTTTTGAACCCGGCATCTGGTTGGGTTTCAAGCCTGCAGAGGGGCTGTTGCTATGGTCTTGCTGGCTGAGAAGCATGTGCAGCTCAGACTCCGATGTGGCAGCCCCGGGTTTCATATCCCTGGCTGGCATGTTCTCCATGGAGAAGTCCACTAGCTTTTTGAGGCTGGATTCGGGCATGTTCTCTTCCGTCAGGTCAATGACGCTGGACATGTGGCCTTGGGAAGACGGTCGTGGTGGAGTGGGGCCCATTGGATGATGAAAGCCGGGTAAGTTGCCAGAACCACCTGACAACATAACCACCATCACATTAGCAGACACTTTTCTTCCATTCCACTCCAAGAAAATAATGTGACAACAGTTTGGATATGAATATCAGATTAATCACTGAGCATCATTACATATTGCTTGGATCACAGAGCTATATAATATTTTCATTAAATTTATGGTTTCATGTTTATCGTTGAGCAGATCACTTAACTGTTTTCAAAAGTTCTCTCCACCGAATCATACCACACTGCCTGTCTTTCACTCTCTCAGTACTGGTTTATCTCTCTGTTGATCTGCAACTGTTCAGCTAACCCCCTAAACTACTAATAACATCGGACATCATTATCAACAGTACCCAACAGCTGATGTGAATTAACTACTCAGAAATGAGCATACAACCAAACCAGAACAGTAATCATCAGTGTCCACCACTGGATAAAAACTGATTGTCCTGAAAAGCTTAGCCATTGCTGTTTATTCCATTTCTCAATGTAGCGAATTCACCTTCACAATGGACATCCTTTAATACTTATCACTTGTCAATCCTATATCAATAGTCACTTCCAAATATCCTTCATGAAGGTCTACCATAAGCAATGAGTGCACACTGTCTAAAAATTGTGCTGTGTATTTTGCAACTGCGCACTGCCCAGGTACAACAGATCAAAACAAAAGCAACCAATTTCCATTAAAATGCGCTGCATATTTTGCAACCATGCACTACCAAGATAACATAAATTACAACAAAGAGCATCCAATTTTCATTCTGCCACCAAATGAAATACCTTTCGAGATGACTGACAAAACATTTTCCAAGAATTAAAGCACTCAGAAGAGTGTAGATCTCTCCAAGGTCGAACACGTTTGCATACAAATGTACACGCTGACACGACTTCCAACAAACCTGATCTTAGATTGGAGGTGAACCATTTAACATCATTAGTTATATCACGTGTGGAACGTTACACTCTTCTTGTGAAGCATGTTACAAATACATAATAATGTAGGATCTCAGATCTGCCATTTGATCTGGATCCATGCCAAACATCTGCCCTTCTGTAGGTAATTCCATCTTTATATGAATTCCATCTTTATATGAAGTTTGGCTGTAAGAGGTTCAGCTGTATTTGCATAATTCTAACAGGCAGAAAACCAATGGACTCAGGTGAAAAAATTAACTCCATGGTGGGGGTAACTAAGCTATCACTGAAGCACTGGAGGTGACCACAATCAGTGAAAAATGAGGAACATCACAAAATGCTGGATAAAGTAACTCACCAAGGCTCGATTCAAAAGGGCTCGATGATGACTCAAAATCAATGGAGCCGTAGCGCTCACTGACGTCACTATCACTCACTCGCTGCTTAGGACTGCGCCCCGCAGGCAGGTCACCCTGCATACGACGCTTTCGTCCTTTTGTTCCCTTGGCCTTCAGCTGCTGTGGTTGTTGTAGCATGGACGGTGCCGAGGATATGGGGGTAATGTTGGTGGCCACAGAGATGTTGTCCTCCAACAGTTTGGACAACATGGGACTATCCGAGATGACGCCCTGCGGCAACTGCTGCTGCTGCTGCTGCAGCTGGGCAGTGATGGACGTCGGTCCGATATGTCCTCGCTCGCTGTGTCCAGGAGGTTCACCAGGAGAGGATTGTTCTTCTTGTCCTGGCTCTCTCCTTCCACGCTCATGGCCGCCACAGGGTAGCCAGGCGGAGAGCTGTTCAGCAAGTCCACCCCCCCTGTCATCCGATGCAACTCCCCTACGGAAGGGGGGTTGGAGGTGATGGGGCTGGGAGTTGGGGGATACGTGGGCGTTAACTGCGGAGGCGGTGGTTGCGGTGGAGGCGGTCGACCTTTGGTGGGAATGTTGGGGGGAAGGCGGGCCTGCTGCTGTCGTTGGGCAGCAGCCCACAAGGCAGCCTCCTGAGCTAATCGTGCTTTCTCCTCTGCCAGTGCTTTGGCTTCTGCCATCAACTTTTCCAACTGACTGCGACCTTTACGCACCAGTGAACGCAGCAAAATGGGTAATGACAGGCACCTAAAAGACAGAAAACATTTTGTTCAAAACTGTGACTATGTAAACAAAACAGAGTGAACTAAAGAATACTGGGCTAATTTCATTCCTTATGTGCAAGCACACTCTTGCTGCTTGAGAAAAAAAAAATCTGTTACAATGTGTTCCTAATCAGAAACAAACAAAACTCAAAACCAAAGACTATCAAAACAATGTCATAACATTCTTTTAGTTCCTTTCCCCTCGGATGCAATGATGAGCAAATGTTTTCTTTTTCTTTTCCTTCTTTGCCTCTTCTCTCCTTTCTTACCTAGAAAATAATAAAAAGACTTGTTAGCCTGCTAATGGCTGTTTTTATTTTCTTTTTCTTGTTTCATAAAGAATTGGTTTGTATCTTCACTGAGATTTACTTCTGCATCGTCTTCCATGCACACACAGAAATATCCATGTTTTCATGGAATGTATTCCTGTCACAGTAACTTATTCCTTTGGCTAGAAAAAGGGATGGTGCAGCCATTCATATTTTCCCCAATGCTGCTCATCTTATCAAACCTGTTTCTTACGTTTCCTCGTCATTTGTTTTGTTTTCTCACAATTTTCATCCAAACAGAGTAACCAACCCACCTCTGCAAAATGAGGGAAACATTATCATCTGAACACAGACGGTGATCTTCACTGGTGCACAGCATGCGACACTTCAGGTTCGTCAGGTCCGACATGTCAATGTCCACTGCAAAAGAATCATTTTGAACATAACCAAAAGGCCATACTTTGCAGTGATAATTATTTCCTAAAAATTAGGGTGTCAGGCTCGGTACGAAAAAATCACTTCCAAATTTTCAGAGGGTCACAAAAAAATTTAGGGAGTCACCATTAATAACTGCTAGAAAATGTAGTGAACACACACACACACACACACACACACACAGCGTGCTCTCACTGGCTCACACAAATAAATGCACAGAGAAAGTGATAGAAATACATTAGAGAAGAGGTGTTTAGAAAAGAGGTGTTTATAATGTAGTTAATAAAATATTCTAGACAAGAGTTAAAATGTTATCTATTCATATTCATGTTCCTATGTTTTTAAAGTGTCATCATCTAACATGAGTAAATGTGAGCACCTACGTTATCAGGATTTTAACAGTGAAACTTGATTTGTGGGATGTCCTCTTCGATTATCATCACAGAATTTCCACTACATGAGCCATTTCCTTCAATGTTGAAATTTTATTGTATGACCAAATTCCAATCGCCTGGCAAAGATCATCAGAAGCCCAGTGGAACCTACGACAAAATGTAGACTGGCCGTTCTTGCTCCGTGAGCAACATGATCGTATATGCAGAACAGAACAATTTTAATTATCAGAAATGGTCACGTTGCGTAGATCGTTCGAGTTTTGTTCCATTTCCTGGATTATCTATCACCCACAAGCCACAGCTGAACTGTCAGATTTTGATTCTGAAAAGCCAATATTCCTACAGTTTTCCATGCCTTTCCCACTTAGCTGAATCATGTGATCTTGTGGTCCAATCATAGACTGGATAGGCTAGTCTATTTTGACAACTCTTATTAGTTTTCAGTAGAGAAGAATTCTCAAGCGGGGAGTGCTAATTGATTCAGAACGTTCTAAAACATTGAGGAAATTTACATTTTTAAACTTCGATCATGGCAGATAAGACAAAAAAGCTCTTTTGTGTGATGCGCTGCTCATAGTTGCAATGCGTACAGCAGAAAATCAGTGCGTCACGATAAATTTTGGTACGTTTTTGTGACGCACTGGCCTGAATTCCAGTGCGTCAGATGGGAAGTTTATGTGTCAGAGACGCACATTTGTGCACAAGAATTATCACTGCTTTGTAAACACCACCATCAGAAATAATAATACTAAATCTACAGAGTTCAGACCTGGGAACCCTAATAACAAAACAAAAAAAGCAAAGCATCAAAGAATGGAGAATACAAGGAATGTGTGTAAGCAACACATTTTCCAACTCTCACAACACCACCTACAGACCTAAAATCTGACAGAGGCATTTCCAAACAATCGTGAAGAAATTAGAGATAACTTTTCTCTTCTACAACTGCAAACATACTGTTTTCATCTTCTTTTCTTACACACATTTTGAAAATTCGCCTTTTGGTGCCTGCTGCTGTCCAGTCATTTCTGTGTCAGTCTTTACAACAACTATCAGTGACTACAACTATGGCAGTAAGCAGGGGGACAATGAACAGTCCCATACACTTAACATAAGCTGAAGAGGATTTTTTTTTTTTTCATTTCCGAGATAAACTGTCACTCATTCACTTTCGAAGCATGGCCCCTCTTCTTATCTATGGATCAACAATGCCTTAGTAGTGCTTTTGTCAACATAAAACTGAAAACCAGGGATGGTTTTTGCCAAGCTGGTGTAACACTAGTCATCCAGACAACCTCCATCCAAAATTTCAAGAAGCAGACTATTCATCAAGCATGAAGTAACCTACAATGGAACACATACACAGATTTTTGTGTGTGTGCTTGTGTATACTCTAAGCAGAACCTTTGATATATTCTTTGGCTCAGAATAATACTATTTGAGATCCACGCTTTGGCCAGATTATGGCAGCAATGAAGCAAACAGAAACTGGACACCAGAACTTTTCGCTGAAACTGCGAGTTGACTATACACACAGCAGCTGTGATATCACAAATGCCTTTCCATGGCTGGCTATCACAAATGGCTTTTTTTTTTTCTAGTGATGATAGGATTTCTTGGGCCCTAGTGAATAGTGGAATGAATTGAACCCCAGTAGTAGGATGAATTACACCCTAAAGGAAAAGGCTGTCAGCCTGTACCCATTATAAGTTGCAAAATAATAGTGAACAGGAGACACAGAGAATGAGATGCTACATGAGAATCTGTCATGGAACTCTTCGCACAGAAATGAACTGATTTCTGGCAGACCTAGACAACGAGGAATTCTTTTTTAAAGCAGCAATATTCTCAGGTCTGCAGTAAAGGAACGCACTCTGCAACACGACCACAAACAACAGAAATGCAAGAAAGATTCCTTGGCAAATACATGGCAAAACTGCAGACCTGGGCATCACTCTTCTGGCTCTCACTTGCCTATAAACAGGTCTTCTTTCCATCAATGATAAAGGTGATCAATCAGGTCTTTTTCCATCAATGATAAAGGTGATAAATATATACTATAAACACCAAATAAAGCTGGCATATACTTCAATCAAACGACCTTTGCTATGTCAGGAAAAAAGCTATCTTTCAAAGGAGACTTTTCCCAGAGCTTTTTTTTTTTTTTTTTTTTTGATATGGGTCCCTAAACTTTTATAACCTTATGAAATAAATTGCTAATCCATGAGACTTCAAGAATTTTATCCAACACAAATATGCCCACCTGTTGAGATTCTTCACTTTGGTCATATCTGAACACACCTACACAGATAATCTCTACCTCATGGTTAATTAAGTCACAGCTGATGTGGTTTTCCTTTGGTGAATCAGAATGCCAGCATGTACAGGAAAAAATCAGATCAAAATTGCAATAACTCAACCAGAACTGCTCTTACATTACTTGAGAACTACAGCTCATGTACACTGGGGTTGTATGTTCTAAACTACTGCATAACCAATTCAACTGTTAGACTCAGGGGTTCCTGAATGCAACAAGACATCCCAGCAAATATTCATTCTCTACTCGTACATACCTGTGACCATGGTGTCATGGGCTGGGTGTCAAATACTACCATCATTTGCGTCAGAGAAATCACAGTTATTTCGAACACCAGACTAGTACTGTTATCTGAAAAAGAATACACAAAACATTGGATTTTCTCCACTTGTGTGTGTGTGTGTGTGTGTGTGTGTGTGTGTGTGTGTGAGAGTGAGAGAGAGAGAGAGAGAGAGAGAGAGAGAGAGAGAGAGAGAGAGAGTGTGTGTGTGTGTGTGTGTGTGTGTGTGTGTGTGTGTGTGTGTGTGTGTGTCTGTGAGTGAATGAGATTCTCAAATAAAGAAAAATATATCTACAAAAAAAAAAGTCATACTTCCTACATGTTCACACCATAGGTCTTTCTTCAGACCCCCTTCAAAGCAGGTCAAACTGCTTCTTTTATCTCCAGACTTATTATCCACCAATTTAAAAAGAATTCCAAATGAAAAATGTACTAGGTTACAGATAAATGATAAAACTGACGGAAAATCATCATATCAGTAATTTTTGATAACAGATAATCTTACTCAGAGACCGAGAGAGACAGAGAGAGAGAAAGAAATAAGTTCATAGCATAACTACTGTAGAGCATTCCTAATCTACCATGTGTGTGCATTGTTCTGAAAACTGGTTCACTTACAAACTTCTTGGCTTGACACATCCTGTAGTTTCTTCATTCACGGACGCTGAAGATGACTTACACCTGAACATTATCATGGTAGATTTTATCCAACTGTTAGAGCATAACAATTAAAAAAAATCAACACACTGGTTGTGAAACTATTAAACAAAAAGTTAAGTTCTCACCTTTTTTGGCCCCAGGTCGAACACACAGCTGGCGACTATGGAGTTGAAGAGCAGCTGCTGTCGCAGGAAGTTGAGGATCTTGGGCACATGTGTGGGGTGGCTGAAGGGAATGCGTGACAGCATCACACTTGGCTCCTCCAGTATTCCCCGGACACCCCATTGATAAAGTAGCGGTGATGCTGGTCTGGTAATGACTGTAGTCCACACAATCATACTTAGTTTTTTACTTCTTAGGAGCATGATACATATCATCAATGGCAAGTGCCGATAAAGAACTTTAAAACCAAGTTTTAGTTCTCCTGTTGGCATGCTAAAAGAAAGATCACCTTTCACATGACAAACCATTATTCATGAGGAGAATCAAACAGCATTTTTTGGAAAGGACAGTATAATTATTTGGTGAAAATATTCATCTTCTTTGTGACTCATTGGTTTATACTGAAAAGGAAAATACTCCTGATGTTAACTATCATAATCACTACTAAACTAGATTTTGAAAAGTGTTTGTCCGTATCTTTTTTTTTTTTTTTTTTTTTTTTTTTTTTTACATGTTTGAAATTCACTCTGGTCCTCAAATGACTAACAGGTAAGTTCATTTTACATATAAATCAGTTCATGCGTTCTTTGCACAGTCAATATTCCACATGTTTTTTTTTTACTGAACAAGGGGTCAGACAGGGTTATCCATCTTTCCCTACACTAAGTATGCAAAGAAACTTTATCCCTGACGATTTGACAAAATGTGCTTATTTAATTAAGGTATTCTCTGGCCTGCCTTACAAAAACACTTTGCTTCTCGCGACTGTCCTTATAGCTGAACCCTCGCTAATACAATACAGCCCTGCGTTTCATCTGTGCAGATGCTTACCACAAACAGCTGCTGATCATTCTTCATCTTCCCTCCTGAGTTGGAGTCCAGGATCAAAGATAGTAAAGGCTGGCTACCGTTATCTTTGCCAGTGTCTAGTTCTGAAACCAAACCAATGCACACATGAACACAGCAAGGCAGACAGGAGTTCTGTTCGAAGCAACGTCAAACCAATCCCCGTTTCAACAGTTTTTGAACTTTTAACAATTTCTCAGCAAAACTGTCAATAAATCTTCTTCTCCCTCCGCCCATTCTTGGAGAATGGGTGTAAAAAGA
Source organism: Conus betulinus (assembly GCA_016801955.1). NCBI lineage: Eukaryota > Metazoa > Mollusca > Gastropoda > Neogastropoda > Conidae > Conus > Conus betulinus. The sequence continues at coordinate 405,757 of JADBJO010000106.1, read as the reverse complement.
AGTGTGGCCGACATGCAAGGTTCATGTAAATTGTTGATAAGATTTACAAGTTATGCAAGTCACACTGGCTGATTTGAGTTTACAATATCATATGTTCATTGTGACACTGAAGCTATGTTATACAATTACACGGTTGCTAAAGTCCCACTCATTAATGTAAATATGACAGTAAATATGACAATGTCATTAGGTCATCATGGTACTGTAGTTATGTCATGCCTCCTTTTAAGTACGTGAAAGATTACAGATATACAAAACTCATCACTTTCAAAGATCTTTGAATATGATGTAAACGTGAAGAGTCAGTCATACTCACTTGTAAGATTATGGATGTTTTGTATTACGGACATGGCGACAGGAATGGGTTGCGGCAACACCAACACAAAGCAGGCTGGGAGGTTGGCACTGTTGGCATGGGTCAGTCCATTAAAGGAAGGTAAACTGGAATCAGATGCATTCCTTTATCAGAAACTGTTGAACTGATGGAAAATATCAGAGAAAGCGCAACATTTATAACTGCTGTCCTTCTAGAGTGAACATCCAGGAGTCGAGGAAATGAATGCAATATGACTTTCAACTAAAAATATTCCAACTCTTGGACTGGTAAATGTTGGATCCTGAGGGAAAAAAAAAAAACAATAAAAAAAAACTTTCCTTTACATATTGTTTCTAATGTTTACAGTTATCATCCTGACTAAATTTGAAATTTCATTACGCCTTTTCAAGAACAAGTCCCTTAAGCGATAACAAAAAAAAAAAAAAACAAACAAAAAAAAAATTTCAACATTTAACCCACATATTCAGATCTGGGGAATGGTTCTTAAATTAGGCAAATTCATGAAGAACCAGGAATATTGGCAGCTGTGCAGTAAGGACAACAACTAAATACAACACTGGACAATAACGTATTTTAAACAAAAATGTACATTTTAAAAGCTGAATATAAAATAAACACAAACAGAAGCTTGGTGGAACACAGAAAAAAAATCCAAGACAAATATGAAAATGGACTTTGACATGGATAGCAGGAATTCAGAATAAAATGCAAAGGAAAAACAAGGAGAATGTGGACATCAGTGTGAAGACTGCTTTATTTGTGTGAGCTTGTGCACACATTTAGGAAAGAAAGTGAAAGAGAGAAGGAGAGAAAGCAACCAAGCAAAATAGAGAGAGACAAAAGAAGAGAATCAAAGAGAGAAACAGAGAGAAGAGAGAGAGAGAGAGAGAGAGAGAGAGAGAGAGAGAGAGAGAGAGAGAGAGAGAAAAAGAGAGAAAGAAAGGGCAAAAAGGAATGGAGAGAAACAGAACTGGAAAGACTGAACGCGAGAGATGGAGAACAAGAATCGAACAAAAAACCTGACGTCTTTTTAAAAACTAATAACCACTGAATAAATTCTGTAACAATGAAAAACACATGTCTCAAGTTGCCATTGTATCCATCTTTATGGTGACTGTCGTTTGATGGACATGCACCCTATTGAACACGACACTGGCATAAAACTGGTGCCACTTCACGCAATTTCTTGTCATCAGAAGAGGGCTCCACTAAGTTGTGTTTTGCAAGTGTTAGATCAGAGCTGCCACTCCTGTACTCCACCTAATGAATAAGCAGCAGTACAATATCTCCTCTGGTAGGTTGCCTTAGGCTGCCTGGTATTCTTTACTCCGACAGACTTTCAGTCATGAGGCTGCGAAAGATTTTCATCGTGAGGCTGCAAAAGAACAATCCTGGATGTGGTTATCTAAAAGGGAGCTGAAGTGGGCAGACTGGGAGTTATCTTACTGAAACGCTGCAGAAAATGAGACAAAGACAAATATTTAAATCACCTGCTTTAGAATAATGCCAGTCCATCACTGGTCATATCAACGGACCATGTAACAGCTCTCACCTTTTGCTGACTGATAAGAGAGGCATGGTTTGCAGCTTATTGGAAGGACCAGGTTCTAGGCACACAGTCACACTGCGACCTAACCCATGCTCTGTGATTGCTGAAAAAAAGGGACAGTACACACACACACACATTTATATATATAAAATCATAAACACTACCAATGTAGACACTAATATGAATTATATGAACACACTGATAAAAAGAAACAGTTTTTAGTCTTACAATTTTTTAACTAAAACACTCCAACTGCTCCCCCCCCTCTCCTAATAAAATACTTATGAAAAGCAGTAATTTCTTTACTTTTATATGAGAACGCTGCTAAGAACAATATTAATGGATTTATAATCAAAACAAATGCCTATCTCTCCATGCTAGTGAAAATAAAGCAATTGTTGAGGCAGGTAAGTGCAAAGAAATCGCACTTCTGATAGCAAACTTTTTCAAATAATCTCATGACTAAAATGAATTCTCATTCCTTTTTCAACATTTTCTATTAAACGAACTCCAATTAAGACTCCAGTCTAACCAAGAATCAGACTTAAAAAATACATTCATACATTGTAAAGACCACCTAAATCTAAACTTCTCATTTCTTACATGGAAAAAAAAAAGACAATAAAGACAGCAAGACATCACACATGCTGTAACTGAGATTCAGCTGAATATCCCTATAGACAAGACATATTGCTGTATTATTTACACACACACACACACACACACACACACACACACACCCTCCTCCCCACTTGTAAAGAAATAAAAGTCATAAAAAAAAAAAGTTTTTTTTAAAAGAAAGCAAAGAAAACTTGGTGCACACGACTCACCTTCGACAGTCATTGGATGAGCTGACATGGTTTTCTTGTCTAACAAGTCATAGGGCGACACAAAGTAGATCAGCTTCATTGGCTTTCCTGCAACCAGACAACTTGCAGTCATGACATGAGTGACCAACACTGGCACACACGTAGCTGAATATCACACAAATTACAGAATCAAGCAAGGATGGGGGCAATTTGGTCGTTTTCATTGCATGCACTGCTGCTTTAAAAAAAAAAAAAAAAAAAAAAAAAAAAGTGTCCGACAGAGAGAGAGACAGAGGAACAGGAAGGAGCCGAGGCCGAGGGGCAGGGGGGAGGAGGAGAGAATCTGAAATATTTCCAAACGTTTGAAACAAACCAATGACAGCGCTACACTGACCAAAAATACAAAGATCTGAAAAGTGATAAATAAAAGGAGGCTTGCAACTCGTCATTATTGCTATGACGTCTTTCGCAAAAGTTCTTCCTCTCTTGTCTCCCTTTTAAATTGTAACAATATGCTTATCAGAATAATGACTGATAAGACACTGGGTTAAAGTCAGCACAGGAGCAGTTTTTTAAGCTCATCTCTGTTTCAGACAACATGTTTATATCAAACAGTCATCTATTCTTTTCTCATCTTACCAGACCTGTTTACCCCCAATTCGTGCACCTGTAATATCTCTGACAAAAACCTGCAATTTAAAAAAGAAACCCGTAATCTTCATAATTGCAGTACTTTCGCAACTTTTGAAGATTTGGAACCACCAGCACTGGTGCATAAGATAGCTCCGTCGCCATCTTTGACAAGGTAAAAGATGCAAGGCATGCTAGGAAATGTATTCTGTTTTTGATCGAAACAGTAGCAGACGAAATTTCGCATTTAACAATTTTCTTTCTTTGATTTTTTTCCCGCAACTTTTTTTTTTTGGCCGGGGGAGGGGGGGGCATCCTACCAATCCTGAAAATTAACAATGAAACACAGACGTTACTCTGGATTTATAACAGTACCCCATTTAAGCATCATATGCTTTCAATAGTACTGTAAAGAGTCACGCTTTAGGTGAATCCACAGTGATTATAAGAATAATTCATTATTGAAACATTATTTTAAGACATCCAGTGAAATAGAAAAAAAAGAGTCAGCTGAAATGAAATTATAAGAGATACTAAGAGAGGAAGAAAAAACCAATGCTGAAGTAAGAGAAAAAGCAACAATCTATAAGTTTTCATCTCCCCTGTCCAGTCTGATCGCTTGTACTGGTTGTTGTGGTGGTAGCTATTCAAGCTTTCGTTTGGTTGATGATTGCAGCACATACTCTTATCTGCACCGGATCATTCAACCTTTTCATCCCCACAAGGGCCTTCTTCCAATTGTTAATCATGCAGCATGCCACAACAGGCTCAGGTAACCTCAGTTTTCTTGTACCAAAGTTTGTGCGCCAGTTCACCACCACTCGGTTTTCTGGTCATTTCCATCCCTCCTGCAATTATGCATGTGGTTTTTGCAGGCACACATGAAAATACTTGCACATGTGAAAATACTGTATTCCCCCCCCCCCCCCCCCCCCCCTTTTTTTTTAAAGGTCAAGTACTTCCTCTCCTTTCCCTTGGTCCCCTTTTCTTTATACTGCTTGTATGGCAGACCCATATCTTGACAGGAAATTACTCTACAAAACTTTGACTTCCTGACTGAAAGAGTTTCAATTTTAACTGTGACACTGTTCCTCAGATTTCATACCAAGAGTCAACTAAATGAAAGGGAAACATAGTGATAGTTTCTTTACAGTTAATTTACTTCCTTTTCAATCATGCTTGCTAAATAAAATGCACTTAGATATCAACAAACAGAAAACTGTGTTTTTGCACACAGGTCTAGAAACTTAAAATAACTTAATGTCTTGCCCATCCTGATAGTGCCCAAATACATTCTTACCAATCTGGGGACTAACACCACATGTATCTTTGTTCTGTAATATTCCAAGGACCTGCTGCCCTGATTTTTACATACTTGCTTCTTCTTTGTTCATGTTTGAATTATCACACACACACACACACACACACACAACATTCTTTTTGAACTGAACACAGCCAAGGGGTGGTGCTGTCAACTCACCAGCAGTGCGAGGTAGCAGGATACCAAGTGGAGACTTGTGGATATAGTTGGCCACACCGCTTATAGAACTGCACATAGCAATAAGATGTTTAATTTCCATGATGTAACTATTGGAAGGTTGAAACAGGAGGAAGTAAATATGCACTGTGGACAGAAGAAAGGATGTAGTAAGACTGTGACATGAATGATGTAGGTAATGAATTCCACTTTGTCACTGAATGCTCGAAGTACATAGCGCTTGATTTTCAGTTCTCTCAAAAATGACATCCGAGGCTGCCTTCATTTTCAGCTCAAACTGTTTCTTGAGAGCGGTCACCATCTCCCCACTGTTATTATCTTCATCTTCCACAAATGGGAAATGGCCACCATTTCCCCATTGTTATTATCCTCATCTTCCACAAATGGGAAATGGCCACCATTTCCCCATTGTTATTATCCTCATCTTCCACAAATGGGGAGGAAGTAAATCAACACTGTACAGTTTGATGTACTCATCACAATCATTAATATGTCAAATGCAAGAGGGGAAAAAAAATCTTAAAAAAGGAAAAAAGAAAAGAAAAAAAAGGAAAGGACAGAGACAGGAAAGGAAAGAACTCCTATCACGGTTAGACGCTTCCAAAATCTCTAATCACCCAAAACCTTTCCCTTCCTTTCATTTATACTACTAAGGTTGCAGATATTACAGAGTATATGTTCCTAAAGGATAATGATGTTTTTTCGCGCTCCCCCGTCTACTCTCCCTCCCTGCCAGGACTTGCAAGGGGAAATAAAAAGAGAGGGAAGGAATCTACTGGAACAAACATGCAAGATACACTGACTCCTCTCACATAATGACCAGTTGACATCTGCAAAAATATTATCCATCACCATCAAGTTATCAAAATGAGGAAAAGAACCAGAAGCACAGACTACCCTATGTAATATGCAATTCACCATAACAGACAATCTTGAAGTAATAAAAAAAAAAAAAAAAAACCTTCACACACACACACAAAAAAAGCCTGACAATTCAGACAATCTGTAGAAGAATGCATTTAGCTGTGACTCTTCTTTCCAATTTTGACACTGATGAGAATAAAGGGAACAAACAGATCAAGCAAAGACAGGGGTGGGGGGAGCGCGCAAACTGCAAACAAATGGCTGTGCTGTGAAGTTACTCCTGGGGACTGAGTCTTTTGCTATTTTTCCAAACACCACATTTGGCCAGCTTAATACTAATTCTTCATTTTGTTGACGTCCATCTAGTGACATCCTGGTTTCCAACAATACAACTCTCTACTCCTGCCATCTACTGTCAAGATACACGATCCAGTCCATATAAAAACTGTATTCAGGATGTTGCTTTACTTCATGTCCAAATGGTTCATGCTATCACCGTTCGTTCGTTCTTTTTTTCTTTTTTCTTTTTTAATGATCATGTACACACTCAAACTTAAGACTCTCTCTTGTGGAAGATATACAAACCTCTGAAACTGTGCCAAGTCATTCAAATCTTTTTCCAAGGACTGAAGAGCCAGGAAGACTTTGGACTTTAATTTCCTGGAACACACACACACAGAATGTAAAAAAAAAAAATCATTTACAAAAACTTTTGTTACACATACCTTGTTAGCACAACAAAGGGGTAAAAAAGTTAACTCCGCCTAATTACCATATGCAAAGCAATCTGTACAAGGTTCACCATGTCTCGGGCACAGCAGTATCGAAGGCAGAGCCCAACCTCTCCTTTCACTGTCTTAATCTTCACTGAAGTAATAACTGGGTGTAGTAGACACAGAGGGGTTTAGCTGAATATAATCTTATCACAGTAATAAGTTAAAAAGAAAATAAATAAATAAATACATTAAAAGAAAAAAGAAAAAATACATAACAGTGCCACAATAATTAATATGTAAAAGGTCACAGAGCAATCAGACACTGAAGGTTCTGTGTCCACTCTGTGCACTGTTTACTATTCTAGTCACAAGTTTATGAAAAATGTGGCATGTTCACTCTGCAATTTCTTTCAGTCCTCTTCATATACCCTTCTAAACCCCTCATTTGTAAACAAAATTCTAAAATTCTGGTTTCTTCCATGAAATTCAGGATTTGGGAATTATTTCTAAACCCATGAAATTCCACAAAATTAGTAAGAGCTAGCAACTATGTCAATATTCTCAAGAACAAAGGCAGGTGAAACGAGCCACAATGGTAGAAAAACAGTAAACCAAAGTCAAGAAAGATGAAAAAAATAAAACAGGACTTACCCAAAAACAGTGACAAAAACAGAAAAATTTCTAACATAATTTTCCCAAATGGCTCTTGCAGGTTGGCGGGTAAGAAATCATACTCTGGCATCAACCATGCCCGAAATATGAAAGCACCATCAGAAACACTGTCAGAGACCCATCCGTTCAAGTCAATGGAACTGAACTATGTGGTACCAGTCTCCCCTGTCTGGTACCACATTCAACCAAGAGTCCACCTGGCAAAAAAGTCCCCAAAATAAATGTCTCTGGGACTCTAACTCGGTTTTCAACCTATAATGCTATAAACTGTATTACTGCTGCTTATAAGAAGCAAAAGAGTTTGTATTTTTATGTACAAATTAAAAGTCATAACACATCATCAAAGCTGCTGATACAGTATCAGTTCTGATCAGAAAAGACATCCACAAGTGCATGCACACACCAACAGTAAACACACATCTATCCATGTCTGCCAAACCGTAGACAAACCATGATAAACAAACGCTAGATACAAGGGAAAAAAGCAAAATATATGCAACTACTACAACATAACTTTTCAGAAGAAAAGAAAAGAAAAAAGAAAAAAATCCTAGCACAACACATCAGATTTACTCACTTCTCTCCTGTGACTCCATAAATGCTCTGTAGGCCTTCCAAATGTGATGTGAATTCAGGGAAGTCACCACGACTGAAGGAAAAAAAAAAAAACCCGATGAAATACAACATACAGTGTACACACAAAGCATAACACTTCACTTAGAAATAAAGACCAGTATTACGCATGATAAACTCAAAACTACTCTATTACTCCATATTATATGTAAATTTATGCTCAAAAAGTCCATAAAAGCACCATATATTCTTGCCAAAGGTAATCAGTTAAAAAAAAAATGTCAACCAAACGTAATTCTGACATTCTGGTAATGTTCTCGAATGATGGCATATCAATCTACACACTCTGCAAATCACTTCTGCCAATTTTGGCATATGTATGGACATATAATCTCACTGTAAAGTTTGGGGCAAGTGAGAAATGTGACAGACAGAAAGAAACGCTCACACACAGCAAAATGCACTCACCTCAGATATCAGTCAGTTCATGACATATCTGGAAAACACAGACACAACAGTTCTTAGTTTTAAGACAATATGTCAAAGAAGATAATTTAAGTGACATTATAATATTTTACTTTCATCAGACTGATTTTCACTTCAAACATCTTGATACGATGATTTTAGTTTTATCAGACAGATTTTCACTTCAAACATCTTAATACGAATGCTCAATGGCAAGACTGTTCTAACAAAGGCTTTAAAGCTAATAAAACAAAAAGGATAGCAGCACAGGATATACAAACTGAATACAAACCTACTGCACATAATGTTGATAACAAAACAAAAATGGAAAACAACAAAGGGATACCATGTTCTGAGATGAAAAAATGATGCAACGGTTTTAACAAAACTGCAACATGAGCGCTTGACACATCAACAGTAGCAGATACACCGACAACCAGGAAGTGGGAAGATGAAGAAAACGAGTACAAGTGAGGGGGGAGAAAAAGACATTGACAGCTTATCATCGTCTATGCAAATGTGGGAAATATGCAGGATTAACTACCTCCTCTGCATCCAATGTTTCTCTTAAAATCTTTCTTTGCAATGGACAAACTGGACAAATGCCTGACATTTCAAGCACACATTTTTCTTTGATCCTATCGAGAACCTAACCCTTCCAGCCACATCAAGTGTTTGCAAAAAGTGTATGTATGTCTGCACGAGCATGCGTGCATGCGTGCGTGCGTGTGTGTGTGTGTGTGTGAGTGTGTGTGTGTGTTCATTCTTTATTTCTCTGTCTCTGTTCCTTTGCGTTTCTACCTGACTTATCAGAACAGTTATCATTTTCGCTGACAGTGGAAAAAATATCAAAATGTTCTTTTTTTCTATAAGAACACATAATTACTCAGAACAAAATGGTGGATGCGCTGAGCAATTTATCACCTTTTTAGAATTCATACTGTTAATTTTCTACATCTAAGATGTTCGTTTAAAATGTGGTTCAATAAAGTGAAACCGACTAGAGCAGTGGGATGATGATTCCTGTTAAATCTTACGTTCAACGATTCATTGATTTCTATACTTGGGCAAGGACGAAAACATTCATTAAAACAGACGTGTGCACACTCATGCACGCCCACTGTTGGGATGTAAGATCTTATGAAGTTACCCTGATAAGTCATTATGTTATTATGGAAGTTAACAGGGACGTTACTCCAGTAAAATAAAAACTGGTCAGTCGTGAGCGTTGGTGTCACATCATTTTTCGTTTTCTGATCTCCATTATGGAAAGACCCTTTTACTCAACGCACACACACACACACACACACACACACTTACAGTTTTTCTTTACAGCCAAAATGTTTTAAATACGATAATTCTGTGAAGAAAACTGTCGACAGTTTTCTTCACAGAATTATCGTATTTAAAACATTTTTATTTGAAGCGATATATCGCCAAAAAAAAACCTGAAATAGACACATTCATCACAAAAATATTATTATTTTAGAAATAATGTACAGAATGTTACAAAAAATTAATGCAAAAACATCAAAAACTGTTGAGAGTTAAAGCTAAAAACTTCTCATGTGATTTATGCTGTGCGTGGATGGGGTAACGGCTTCACCATGGACATTTTCAAATCAACAGCCATTAGTGTGAAAGTTAAAAATAAAGAAACAAAAAGAAACTGTAGGCATATTGACTGAGAATACATATTAGTGTCTTTGGAAGGTAATGCTGGGCATCAAATGAAGAAAGAATTTTTGATTAAGTGTATATAAAAAAAAAAAAACCTAAAGTTTACTACAAGTGCACCATACTGCCAAAATCACGAGTATGACAGTGATGCACATCACATAAGTATGGAGGAAAATGAAATAAAGTACCCCAGCAAAACAGTGATGCACATCACATAAGTATGGAGGAAAATGAAATAAGAGTACACCCAATAAAACAGTGATGCACATCACATAAAATATGGAGGAAAATGAAATAAGAGTACCTCAGCAAAACAGTGGTGCACATCACATAAATATGGAGGAAAATGAAACAGAGTACGCTCAGTCAAACAGTGATACACATCACATAAATATGGAGGAAAATGCAAAAGAGTCCAACATAACTGAAAACTAAGCGAAACACAAACGAACCTTATCAAGGGGTAAAGGTCTTTCTTTATGTACAATACGAAACAGACAAATGAACTTTCAACATACATGTCTTCATATAAATAAAATACATAAAACATGTACAAAATAATATTCCCTAGAAAGCAGTCAGCACTGGAAAGATGATACAACTGGAGGCACAGTACTGACAATCATCAGATTCTGAAATTTCACCATGGAGCATAAACACATTCCATACTTCATTCTCCAGGTATGAACACATACAATAGTTATGTCCAGTGGGTATGAAAACAAGTTTTCCTTTGTCCACTGATTATCATGCATCTCCTAATTAAACCTATAAAAAAAAAAAAAGAGGATCTCAAAGCACCTTTGCCCTCTTCATACGCTCCACATCATAAGGGATACAATTATTAATATACTCGGACTCATCTTTTCTTTTACTCTTGTTTCCACTTAAAAGACTTGAAGACCACACTTCATTATAAATATATATGATGCTCGAGGTCCAAAACTTTTCTTGTGTTGTTTCATTCCGTTGATCACAATTGTATTGTATTGTATATTTTCTATTCCTGTATGATCCTCTGCTGTGAACAAGGCCACTGTAAATCACATTTTACAGATGTTTTTATGCAATATCATTATTCAAGGAAATGCTCTGACGACAATACGACACAGTGTCATTTTTCATACTTGCCTGACCCAACATATGTCTTATCCCCGCTCTCTACCCTTCCAATTTTGTTTTTTGTGGATCCTGATGATACTACAATGCTCCATGCCAACTGGGAACAACATATTTATTGGGAACTGTAAAATCATTGCGTAAAACTACAAAAAGAAATAAAATTCATTTTCATCTTAAAACATGCTGATATTTTTCACTATCATTAAAATTGCTTTCCTGAGAAAACTACAATGTCCCATCTTCATCTTGAACGCACTGGCAAAAATAAAGTAACACAGACCACAATATCATGAAGCTTAGAATCTATTTTCGTAGACTTACCAATCTATAAAGCAGTTGGACAACAAATAAATGGTGCCATTCAGGATCTCCTATAGTAAATTCATACACTTCTCCATGCATGCAGCCAGCTAATAGTAAAATGGCTGCAACACTCTTAGTAACCTTTCTCAGTCACTCTAATGGCCTAAACCAGTGATGACATACTTACAGTGGCATCGCCCTGATGAGCTATCTTGACCTCTTTGATGCCTCCCCCCTTGATCAGGACAATCTCAATGTGAAACATGTCTGCCTGCAAGGTAATGCTAGGGGGGTCACTCCCGCTGACGTCAAAGGTCAAGCCCTGGTGACGGGCAACTCCCTCCAGTCTTTCCAACAGAGACTGTTGAGAAATAACTGTAAAAACAACAGCAAAACATTGCTATAATATCAACTGAATTCTGGTTTACATCCAGTTTTAATATTACAGCCCAGCCCTTTCAGGGCTGTCAAACTTTCACAAGAAAAAAAAAAAGGGACACAAACCAAAACAGGTTAAATCATTAACAAAGAAAAATCCTCAAGAAACAAATTTATTTAAAAAAAAAAAAAAAAAAAAAAACTGCAGTTGTGACAAGGAACTAAACAACTAACATCTTTAGGCACTTAACATTGGCTGCACTGAGAAAACTAGGCATTTCTCTTAATTTCACACTCACAATTAAGAAAAATTAATAACAAAATTAACAAAGATAAAGGGAAAAAAAACAGTACAGGACTGTAATGAAACACAACAACAGATTAAAAAGAAATGGCTGAATGATGAAAAAAGTGACAGGAAACAGGATATCATAGCAGAGAAAGCTTCAGGAATGCGGGAGAGTTATTTCTCTTGAAAAAAAAAAAAAAACCCTGAGCATCCCCATGGAGAACTCTGTTTAATGTCCTGTAATGCATAGTAAAACAAAAAAACAAGAATGAGAAAAATGTACAGAGAAAGATCTATGCAAAACAAAGAAATGGCAAAGAGGACGATTGTGTTTATGAGGAAGGACAGAAACAGAGAGAAAGAAATTGCACAATATGCTGATAACCACCAAGTGCATGCTGTAGAAATAAACATCAAACTCTAAAACATATAGATCTTTAACTTATCAAGATGCTAATGTCTAGATAACATGAAAACACTCTGGCTACAATAAGCTAAACGATAAATCATACATAAATAACTAACTACTTCAGCACAATTTCATTTCAGAATTCACAGTATTTTTACAAAAAAAAAAGAAACTTAACTCTTGTGCAGTCTTGCTCATCTTCCGACTACCACAAACACAACAAATTGTCAGACACGTCAACTGAAACATTCCATCAGTTTCTTTGTAATTATTGACATACTCACAGTCATACAATGTGACTTTTGCTGAGAATGCATACCAAACCTACCTTTATAATATTTTATGATAGGTTACATGTTTGCAAAGGGTAAGCTGCTGTGAAGTGTTTACTTTTTTCAAATTTCTTTTTAAACTCAGGATTCAGAATTTTAAATATGAATTCCTGATTAAAACTCTCCACCATCAGAAGAATGGTTGCTATGCAACATGAGCTTGGATAAGCATGATCATTCCCAGCTAGAATACGAGACAGATGATACCTCTCTTACATTTGAAATCACACCGAAATTATGCAGATGATAACAAGTGAGTTGACGATACCTCTCTTACATTTGAAATCACATTGAAATCATGCAGATGATAAAAAGTTAACTGAAGAGACGTGGCAATATCCCCTTTTGCCCCTGCCAGAGGACACAATCCAATGGCTGAATGAAGCTTTACCAACAGTCTGAAAGCTTCTTTTTGTCAACAGATTATCTTTCCTTTAGAGGGTAAACACTGAACACAGCCAGAAACACACTTTCCATCGGCGCAACCATTCGACAGATGACTGAAAGAAGTCAATAGCAATTAAAAAAAAAAAAAAAAAAAAACTATACTGCTTGTACTTACAGTACCGCATGTCTAGTCTTTACTCAATTTTAAGTCAAACTTTGTGTTTGATTGGGGGAAAAAAGGTGA
>JADBJO010000106.1:377500-390000 GCA_016801955.1 Conus betulinus | reverse complement strand
AAGTGTAAGATTAAGGACAGATCTCAAGAGGTTACTGGACACTGAAGTCACTTTCAACACTACAAAGCCTCCACTGCAGGGTTGCTTTCCTGCCGTCTGCCACTGAACGTTGTGCACTGCTAGTGCTCATACAGCTATAGATTATCTCTTGGTAACTATCACCGAGTCCACTAAGTGATCATCCTCCACGTTCTACACTTTGTCCACATACCTGTGGGCAATTCTTTAGTCATACGATACGATGTGCATACAAAAAAATCACAACATAGACAAGGATGTGTCCTGTGGAGAAATTAAATCTTTGTCGTCATAAGAACAGGGCATGTAGGCTCATATATTCTAAAGCAATTTTCTTCATCTGATGAGCAATAAGAGTAAGGAATGACAATTAATGCACGATCAGAAACCCACATAAGTCCAAAGCAACATCACATGGCAAGACTGTACGCTACTCTTTACATCATGTCTCTTCATCAAGTGATCAACGAAACAGAACAATAAGATACCTGCACCACTGGTCAGAAATTTTTTTATTTAACTAACACTGTCCGAGACTGAAAAAATGATCTGTGAAATGGATCAAAACTCAACTTGATCCATAGGTGTAATAACACATTTTCAAATCTAAACTCCTAATAATAATGCACACACACACACTTTTTTTTTTTTATCACCAGCAACGTTACTTATGAATATGACTTACAGAAACTGGTCAAAGCTGTAATATAAGCAAGAGACCATGATGTTTCAAACATAGCTTACCCCTACCTTTCCTTAACAGTGACACAAACCACCCACTGTGCCACAACTGCTTTCTGTCCGTATCTGGCTTAAATTTCTAATCTACAATTCAGCACTTTATTTTTCTTTTCATTTTGTTTGGGGGAGGAAGAGGGTGAAAAGTGTGAAAACTGGGGATCAACTTCATATCTAACACAGTAACTGTCTAGTAAAATCATTTGGAAGTGGGTTTCAGGAATCGACACCCCCACGCATCCAATTGTCTACTGAAACTAAATCCTTTGGCGGAGAAGTGGAAATGCTCTCTCCATTGGTGTGCTGGGCAGCCATTTTTGACAAAATCAGTAAAAGAGTGACTGAACAATCAGCTTCAGTGCAGGCTCATGGCATTCCCTCCTCCTTTTTCCTCCCTCCACCCTTTCCCCTTCAAGAATGGAACCCCAGCAGAGCAGTGTTTCACAAGGACAAGGTTCACAAAGACAAGGTGCGTTCTACAAAACATGCAACCTGTTTCTGGCTTACCTAGAAACAACAGACATTCCTTATCTATTTGTTTTTCTCTCTCAATGACCAGCCCATGAGTGCAGAGCAGCCTTCAGTGTGTTACGTATGTTGAAACTGTATGAGTGGTAATTAAGTTTAAAACATCTTCTGACTAACCAAGAGGGGAAGGAGGAGGGAAGGATGGTGGTGGTGGAGGGGAACACCTAATTTCTTTATTTACTTGTTCCCAGTGCATTATCTAACAAAGTCTAGCTCTGGGTTCCCACTTCATCAGCTATGTGACTTAAGACTTGACACTACACAATACAATATCTGTTACATACCTACATTTTAACAGATCGATACAGTTCTTGCAATCAAATGTGTTTATAAGTGCAGTCACACACCACTACTTACCACAACAGAAGAACGAAAAGACTTCATGAGACTGTCAGTCCATGACCTGTGTTGAGGACTGCGCTTACTGCGCAGCTTTTCCATCAGCGCTACTTGTTTCTTCTTCACCTCCCCGTCATCTGCTGCAATATAAATATTGTGAAACTTTTCACTGGAATTTTATGAAACAGTAGTGGGCGGGGAGGATTCAGAGACTGGCAAACAGAATAAGACAGAAACAAAAAAGGGATAGAGAAGGAGGCTGAAGCAAAATCAGGCTAAGACTAAAGGATGATACACATGAAATTCATAGTGAAAGAAGCATATATGCAAGTCTGAAATTTTCAACTCACTTAAATTTCAGTCTGCTATCTTAGTTAAACGCTGCTGATGGAACAAATCAGTCATTTCAGTTAAGCAAAATTTTGACCTCTTCCTTTCGGATCAGTGTAGTTAACCCAACCTCTTGTTCATGTCCTCGATGAATAGAACTGATCACATGATTTAAGAACCTTCCTCACATTCTGGTCTTTTGTTTGTTCTGGAACTACTCTTATTCAGTTGTATAGCTGAGACGATCTTTTAACTTTTCCATTTTCTATGAAGATGCAATTCTAAAGTGTTTATTGTTTCACATTATGTGGTTCGCATGTCAAATACTTTACACTAAACAGGAAGGTTTTATTAAATTGTATTTTCATTGTACTTTATAAATCATGTTACATTAATAATACCATAACTACAAACTACATCAGCAAATTGAAAACCAATGGCGTGCATGTGCATGTGCATGTGTGTGTTTTAATTATGATAATTTTCTCCTTTAATGGAACTGATTATGTTTGGATACTAACTCGTCATTGCCATACATAAAAAATATGATGAAAAACAATCAGTTGCTGAAATATTATTAAATCTTTACATCTTTTTCAACAAGTGATTCAACGAAAAATGTCACATCCGCAACTTTAATATCAATTAATCAATACAAGAACAGATATAATCTATTATTACTATATTAGACACAATGTTTCATACATGTGTTCAGTTGAGAAATAATGATGAAACAGACTTCGTACAAGACAAATGATTCATACCACATGATAAAGATAGAAAAGTAAACTTTCCTTTGTGAACAAATAATGACTGTAATCTTTCTCTCTCTCTTGCTCTCCAATATCAATGGTATCAGTATCTCTCTCTCTCTCTCTCTCTCTCTCACACATGTGCGTGTGGTCTCTTTATGCTTCAGTATAAATGCACGGGATATGATCTCAACAGACTTATACTCTTTATTTGGTTTTTTTCACTTCCATTATACATCAGAATTTCAACATTTTTTTTTCTTACAATTCAACAGATTTAGGGTACAGTACGCAAAAATTTCTACCCCAAAACCATGATCTGAAAAACAATAATAAGATATTCTATTTATAAATATATTGTTTCCACTGATTTTTTAAAATTTCTGCTTCAATGGATGGATGTTTACTGTAGCTGCAAACGCACGTGTTTGTGCGTGTGTGTGTGTGTGTGTGTGTGTGTGTGTGTGTGTGATGTGTGTTTGTGTGTGTGTGTGTGTGTGTGTGTGTGTGCACGCACGCGCGGATGGGTGGGTGAAAAGGGTTGTGTGGGAAGAGTGTTTGTGCTTGCATGTAGATATTTAACTGATGGTAATGATTTACTATTGATTCTTACATACGAAGTTTACGCCTTTATTTCTTTCTGTGCTTGTATATTGTCCTGGTATATGGTTGTTGTGTAGTCGAAAGTGAATTTTCCATCTTTTGGACAATTAAAATTGTTATCCCTGTTATCCCTGAAAATCATGATCAGAAAATGGCAATAACAAATGTTGTTTCATTGGTAATTTGGGGAATTCATAAATTGTTAGACCCTATCAGGAGTTAAACATCAGGGAAGGGAAATGTCAAATTAATTTAATGCAAATTACAAACCACCAGTTGAAGAGAACTTAAACAACACTAGTGTTGTTTTAAAATGCTTTAAGTTTTACTTGGTATAGATCTTTAAGAATCAGAAGATCTACAACATCATCACAATCATATTTAAAATAATGCAAATCATGAAGTCTTGAAACTAGTGACAGCGACAATGTGTTTCATGCTCCTAACCTTGTCAAATTGCGAGATGTGCTGCAATTGCTGCCACATTTATTCCTCACAGCATTACAAAGTAACAGAACACAATGAGCATGACCCGACAACAGATCGGAACGTGTGTTTCACCTGACTCGACACACGCATACTTTCCCTGTCACCGACTGACTGTGGAATACACAGTAACACGTTCTCGGGCCTAAATGGGGTCATGGTGTACTATTACAGGATCTGTCTAAAAACGTGGCATCTGCAACTATCTCTTTAGAGATATATGCAAGCATATTGTTTTAACAAATCAAAGTGTCTGTTTGTTTGCCCCTGATGTTAATTAACACTTTAATTTCCAATTTTAGAATTTTAGCATAATGATAATGTAGGAGTAGACCATGAATTATATGTTTACAGCTGTTCATTTGAATTCATCAACCCAACGTCTCGGGAGGTTTCATGCAAGCGAAGGTGAAACATTATAGTACGATTAGGTGTTCATTGTAAAAATCCTAAATACTTACTGTTGGCTCGTTCTTCCTCCAAACAAACAGGGAATGCCCCACTGACAGTGGCTGCCATCTTTGATTGTGCACAACAAACAGTCTCAGCGGGCTCTTGACGCTTGCCTCATTAGCAGTTGCAGATAATGCATGGCCGAATTTCGGCTACATTTCCAACGCTAGTAGTTAGGAAAATCACTACGCTTTCAAGTTATGTCATATTTAAACAAAAAAAAGCCAAACCATTTTCCGAAATAAACAAATGAATACTGAAAATTTTCGCTCTATCTCGCTGAAGAACGCACTTCCCCAGCCGGGGTCACTGCCTGGGTCATCGTGACGTCATCAATCCCAGCACACCTCACCGGTTCTCGCCATTTCCAGTTTGGGAAAGTTGCTTCCTCAAATGACTCTTACCCTACTATAGATTCAGAAGTTGTTTTCAGTTCTGAGGTATGTATGTGGCGCTTAAAACTTTTGTAAATTGTTCTTCATTGTTTCTTTTGCATTTAGGACGGCATGCTCTTATCCCAACATGAGTGATAGTGCCAAAAGTTTTTTTGGCTGAAAAGTTGAAAGAACGGAAACTCTTGTTCCATTTCCTGGGGCAGGGCGAGCTTTGGTTATTATCATACTTCATGGCAAAAATATTTGTGGTCGTGTTTTACTTAATCGTTGGGGGTTCGATTAGGACGTCGCATATAGATTTATTAGATTGATCATCAATCGATTGGTGTCACTGATGCAGGTACAGGAGTTCATCTTCTTTTTGTTTTTATCCTGCGTCTTGCTGCAGTGCAGTTGAACTTGATCGTTTCGAGTACAAATTGCTGAATGTTGAGTCGTCCTCAGTCATAATCAACCATAGAGACTTGCCACTATACAAGCCTTCTTAGTGCATCAGCATTAATATTGAAAACATTTTTTTTCTTTCTCTGCAGGCATTTTTTGTGCTGTTACTGCATGGCATGATGACATAATAATATTCACAAATTGATTCATCAAAGCGCATGTTAAACCGAAAAGATGAGTCACCAGATAACCCATCAGAACCCATGATAAGGACGTGTGCACAGTCTGCTAGCAACAGAAAACGGTGGCAGGGTGTCTGTGTACTGTGTTTGCCAAGAAAAGAAAAGGTCAAAATGCCCATATGTAACTCGCAGGGGTCTGAGATGGTACAGTACTGATTTCAAACAGGGAGTATGTAAAAATGTCCACAGATTGGGTTCTTCCCATCTAATGGAATGTTGAATGCTGACAGAATGTGAATCTGTATGCTTAAGCTATGAGCTTATTATTTATATGATTTTTTTTTTTTAACCAGATTTTCGTATGTTAAAATCTGATGCTCAATCAAAGAATTTTTTTTTTTTTTAATCTGCAAACTTTATACTTGTTAGTAAGTTTTCTTTTTTTGGCATCTGACTGGTATTGATAATGAATAATCTTCTAATTTGATAAATGATAATGGAACTCAAAGTGAACTTCTAATGTAGAGCTTCAGATTTTATTTGGTCAACTTGGAATGTACATGTATGTCCTCTAGCAGCTGAAAATAAGAGGACAGAAAGCAAAAACATGGGGCAGTTTGAAGTCAGTATCTCAGAGCCCTCACATTGTTTAACGAACCATTGACAGCAAATATGACTTTGCTCAGACTGTATTTTTTCACTTTTTTGATATTGTACATATAGATTAAAATACTGTATACATGTATGTGTGCAGTGATAATTATATCCAAGAAATCGGAGGGTCAGACACAGCACACTATGTGTATTGATAATTATACTGAAATATTTAGGGAGTCACACATTGTAACAGCAAGAAAATGTACTGTACACAACACACACACACACACACACACACACACACACACACACACACACACACACACACACACACACACACACACACACACACACACACACACACACACACACACATGAGCACGCTCTGATTGGCTGACACATGCACACAGAAAAGAGATAGAAATGGGTGAGTAAAGAGGAGCAAATGACAAAGGGCATAAAACACTCTGAATTATGCTAAACATTGAGGTGGGATGAATATTGATGACAGTATATATATATGTGTTTGTGTGTGTATATGTATCACTGTATATATGTGTGTGTGTGTGTGTGTGTGTGTGTTTATGATGATGTGGTGTATGCTCATGTGTGTGCGTGGTGTGTGTGTGTGTGTGTGTGTGTGTGTGTGTGTGTGTGTGTGTGTGTGAGAGAGAGAGAGAGATTCTGCTTTTGTGAGAGGTTTTTGTGTGTATTTGGTCTCGTGTGTGTGTGTGTGAGAGAGAGAGAGAGAGAGAGAGAGAGAGAGAGAGAATGGATATGTATGATTATCTAAGATTTATTGACTTTTTCTTAATGTGAAGTGTAATGCTTGAATTGCTTTATAAAAAGAAAAGACTTGTTCTACCCCTTTTGACTGATTTGTATTTCCACATCGCCTTCTTGACATTTCTCTTACTGACGGTTGCATGGTAGAGCAAATGCAGAATGTTTGGAGTAACTTACATTTGCAATAAAGCAAAGGGACTCTACACTGTGCTCCTTAGGTCTGGAGACAAGTTTTATCATTTGTTTCAATTCTAAATCGATCGAAAGCTGATCATTCAAATAGATCTCTGATTGAACTGTGGTGGTGTGTGACTGGCAGTTGTCGACTTTAGCAGTTCCACATGCTTAAAACTGAGAGGGAAGGACTGATTCCCACCCATCTTGGCACTGCAGCAACAGGCATGCAACAGCCCTGGTGCATGCATATAATATGTGATGTGCCATTTAAAGATTTGCACGAAAATATTCTGGGTGTGCAGACAGCCTGAAGTCTGCATATATTACTTTTTTTTTTTTTGTAAACTCACAGGAACACATTTTATACTACAGCAAATAAAGATGTAAATAAATGTTATAAGCCATTTGCCTTGATGATGCTTTCAGTAATGTGATCACACACCATAGGATCTTACCTGTGTTTAAAATCTGAGTAGTTAACAGTTCAGAAAATCCAAAGAAAATCCTTTACCATAATTCTGTATAATCCTCTGGTTGGTTCTGATACATTAGCTGTCTTCTGTGTTCAACTTCAAACCATTGTTTTAATTCGATTTTTAATTTTTCATAGGTATTTTCAACCCAATTTGGAAAAGTTAAAGGGTGAAAAATGCATACCTTTTCTATACAGTGATTTGTTAGCAAATTAGGATTTTTTCTCTGTCAGATTTTCTTTACAAACTCCGAAGATTCTGCACTCAGTACCTAGCATTGTAACTTTTATGCTCTTGTATTTTGAAATCTGTCCATGTTTGACTTTAAAAGTTCATCTATAACGACAACAGCTACATTTATTTTTCTTCATATTACTCCTAGAACAACAACAGCTATATTACTCTCAAACAAGAAACTTCTTGTGGACCATCCGGCTATGTTTTTTTTTTTTTTTTTTTTTTTTTTTTTTTTTGGGGGGGGTCCCATTTCTTTGTGATGATATGAGTGGTAATTGCGAAACGTGTCTGTGTATGAATAATTTTGAAGTTACCTTTTCTAAAAAAGTGTACTCTGTGTGTGTGTGTTTGACATGCATACTTCACATGTGTTACTGTTAAGCCATTTTCAGTGAAACTAACATGTGATCAAACGAAATGAACAGTATACATGACTTTTTTTTCCCCATGGTTACTATCAAGGAATGACTATCTGAAGAAAAAAAAACACAAAATCTTACTTTGCATACTGATCACTGCAAGTTCTGTGCAATGGCAAGGTATCAGATCTTTCTTTAATATTACTGTCTTTTATGTCTACTATAGTATAGCTCTCAACAAACGACTTAAGATTTCCTTCAGTCTTTTTTCAACATTCAGTTAAGCCTTCTCTGAAAAGAATGCTGATGACATTTCTTTCAAATGCACCTTCATTTTATATCAAAATGGATTAGATGCTGATGTCAAGATCTTAGAGAGTCATGTGTTGAGCACCTGTCTTAAAGTTTGACATTGCTGGCTGGGTCACACTCTTTGTACGTTGCAGTATCAGTATTACCAGAAGCTTTTGACTTTGCTGTTCAACAGATGTGTTCAACAGAAGGATGCTTTCTCTCTCTGTCACCCCACTCCGTGTGTCTCTGTCTTTCTCTTCCAATATTGTCTTATAAAAACGTTAAACAGTACACCTGCAAACTTTAGTAATTTACAGTCATTGGAAACACAGGTTCAGTCAACACAGACAGGTGCAGGCAAAAAGGTCTGTTTGTCTGTCGTTAGAATATGATTTCTTGCTCCAACAATCATGGCTTACAAACATATAAATAACTTTTTTTTGTCATACATATTTAATACACTTTCTTTGTCATACATATTTAATATAATCTTATTAAGTTCATCAAACATGTGCATACTAAATGAAACACACACACACACACACACACACACACACACACACACACACACACACACACACACACACACACACACACACATACATACACACACACACACACACACACACACACACACACACACACACTTGCCCACAAATAACAGTTGCCATTCAAAATATTTTGTCTTATGTTTTAACTTGCAATTATAATAGTTGTCCACGACATATAACCGTCCCTAATATAATTGTACAGTGCAAATACATCTTTTGACTTTACAAATTATCTGAAAGTTGAATACAGATTACTGACAGAAAACACACACACACACACACACACACACACACACACACACACACACACACACACACACACACACACACACACACACACATGTATCAACAATGCAAGAACAATTTCTCTGTTTGGTAGGGGAGGAAAGGGTGTGAGCAGATACAAGGAAGATTGGGGGAAGGGGGGAGGGGTTTAAAAACACACACACACACACAAAAAAAAAGACATGAAACACAGTTTCACTACTGAAACATTATCTTCTCAAGTGCTTTCACAGATTTTTCCCCTGTACATTAGCAGATGCAGACATGTGTATGTAATTAAAATGCTAGCAGTCTTCTATCGTGACAAGACGTAAAAGAACTGATTAAAAGAAATTACCCGATAATTATTTCCACAAGGCAAGTGAAGATGAAGATGAAGCCACGACATAAAATAATCTGTGTGCCCACTTTAATTGTACAAAACTACAGCAATAGATTATTCACACTTAAGAGTGCATCTGTCTGTGTTGACTGAACCTGTGTTTCCAATGATTGTAAATTACAAAAGTTTGCAGGTGTATTGTTTTACATTTTTATAAGACAATATGGCTGTCTTTTTTTCAGTCTTTCCTTTCTGTCTGTGTGACTGTCCAGTCTCCTCTCTGTCTGATGTCTCTCTCCATGTCTCTCTGTGTCTCTCTTTTCTCCCTCTCTTTCCTCTCTCTCTGTCACTGTCTGTCTGTCTGTCTCTTTCTCTCTTTATCTTTCTTGCTGCTGTCTCTCTCCTTCTCTCTTTCTCTCTCTGTGTATATTGTCCAATTGAGTATTCTAAATTTAGAAGTGATAGTGCTAGATTACCCACTGCTGATTCTGTTCCGATGTGCTGACAATGTAAGGAGTCGTCTAAAATTTCCAGGTTCAAGTAGTTACTATGAATGAGTCTTTAAAATGTTTTGTCTGTTAGTGAATTTTTTTCCCCACAGGATTTGTTCCCACTGTTTTTGATTGGAATTGGATGACCCATTCAGGTCCTGTGCTCTTAATGGATGGATCACTGCTTTCATACATGTTAATTTCATGTTCAACATCCCATGTTGTGGTGGCTCCGTGTCAATGCATTCAGTGGCAGCAGATCCATAGAGACTCGCTGTTGGATGGTCTCATGACAGATTTGCTCAGTCTGGCTTGTACCAAAGTAGTTATTGTTGACAGTAGGTTGCTTTGTGGTGGGAGATTTGACTCATTCAAAGTAACTCAGATTCTGGGCAGAATCTTTTCTGATGGATGGCCTGATGTTACAATGACCTGATGATGAATAAGAGGTCTCTGTGAATTGCTGGTATTTGTAGAGTTCTACTAGAGTATGTAAAGGTACAGAACATGTGTCAGCTGGATGTGCATTAGAAAGTCAAACGAAGTTGGGGACTATTGTCTCAGTCACAATGAGAGCAATGATTGGACAGAAAGAAAAGAAATGATTAAAGTAGTGTATGCAAGTTATCAAATCTTCATGCTGTGTTAGTGTGTACAGTGAAAGTATGAAATTCTAACAAAATCTTCTCCCCCTCCCCCCCCCCCCCCCCTCCTCCCCCCCCTTCCCTGGCTGTTTAGTGTTGGACATTAGGACAGCAGACAAGCACAATGTCCAAAACCAAGACTCAGCAGCCGGCAGTGATTCACAAAGTGATAATGGTGGGCAGTGGAGGTGTGGGAAAGTCAGCACTCACTCTTCAGTTCATGTACGACGAGGTAAGTCTTTTTTTTTTCTCTCTCTCTGAAATGATTTGAAATAAAAGTAAACTTGATCCCAAAATGGATCAAAACAAATGTTATATGAAAATTAATTTGGAGTAATCAAATTGTTATCATAGCTGTCTATCCTTCTGAATTTTCCATCACATTTTCACAAAATTATTAATTAAAAAAAAGAACAATTCCCTGTAATCCAGACGTTCAAGTGAATCTTAAGAAATTGGATTTTAAAAGTTGTTTTTGGAAAACCTTTGTTAACATTTTGCTAAATATTGCCAAAGTAATTTAAGCCAAACGCCTGCAAATGTAGTAGAAGATCAGATCTGTACATTTCTTTGTAAGCCTTCCATGGATCAGTTACGTTGGAAAGGAATTGAAATGTTTCAGTAAAATTCCATATTTCTTTGTTCATGACTCTGTCTCATGGCTATTGATTTTTCATTTAAGAAGGTTATCAGCTAGTTACTTAATATAGTACATCAAAATATGGGCTGTTTTCACTACGTGTTGATCTTTGTCAGAGTTATAGATGTTAAATGTAAGCATCATCCAGCCTTATGAATGACCTTTTTTTAAAAAAAAATATATATATATATATTTTTTTTTTTTAAGGTGCAGGTTTTATATTGTTCCTTTGTGGGCACAGTAATGAAGAGCAGCATTGTTTGCTTAATTCTTTTTTTCTGACCTATGTTCAGTACAGATTACATGCTCAAACTGATTCATATGCCTGTCAAGTGTCATAGTTTCCCCGTCACACTGAAAAATAACTTTATGTATGCACGTGTCCTAGCTGCCAGCCCTTCCTATTTTTTTCTCTTTTTTTTCTGGAATTTTTCGATTTAGGAAATCATTCTTTAAATCCTGAATTAGTGAAAAAGTACAGAATTTCAAAATTTTGTTTAAAAATGATGGATTTGGATGGGTTTTTTTTTGTCTTTTTTAAAATAGGACTGATAAAGTTTCAAAAGTCCAAATGATACTATGTAAATATGGCAATTAGACACAGTGGAAAATGCCTTTTTTTTTAGCCCCTACAAAACCCTTATTTGTCAGCTGAAATTGCAGGGGAGGGGGGTTACATATAGTGCTTTAATCAGAGACTAAACTGGCCCCTTGTCACCCCACACCACTCCTTTGTCCGGTGGTTTAGGAATTTTGACCCCATAGAGTTGGCAGCTGTGACATGTTAAAAACATAAAGGATTATGAAGAAAGCAGTGCACACCTTCTGTAAATAATAGAAGATGCAGAAACATAAGTTTGAACAACAACAACAACAAAAAAGTCTCAAATTCTGTGGCCCTTCATGCCCTGCTATTATAATCATGGTAACCTTAGTTTTGATGTTCTCTCCACATATCTGTAGCCTTGGTTTGATTCAATCGGGGTCACCGGTATCGGCAAGTTCATGGGGGCTGTTTTTGGATGGATGTAGCGGTGCCCTCCGGAGGGAGAGCTCACTCACGCCGACTCCACAACTAAGCAATTATTGTCATCAGGAGGGGGCTTAGTAGGTGGTGTCCTGCATATGTTGGATTGGAACAGTTGCCACTGAACACCACCAAAGTGACTCAGCAGCAGTCTCCTCCGATGGGTTGCCTCTTGACAACTTGACATTGACTGCTCCTGTGGATTGCTGATGCCGGGGCTGCGGCAGGCCAGGCCAGGCTGTGGCTGTGGACGGGGTGTTGGAATGAGCAACATGGGTGCGCTGCCACTGAGGTGGCACAGAAGACGGGACTAAAAAAAAAAAAAAAAAATTGAGCAAGGGAATGAGATTAAACATATGTCATATATATTGTTTTCAGTTTGTGGAAGACTATGAACCAACCAAAGCAG
>JADBJO010000106.1:352500-375000 GCA_016801955.1 Conus betulinus | reverse complement strand
GTAAATAAAAAATCCAAATTAATGTTCCATTTCCAATATTCCCAGTGAAAGGCTACCCTGTGCAACATGTTAATTGATATTCATAACATAGTATCCTTCGATAAACACAAGTATCAGCTTGTGGAGATTCACAGTCAAATTTTATGTCGGAGTAACCATTGTCACCAGAAAATACAGGTGTGCGAAAGGGGATCAGATGTGCCTTTCACAGCTTGTTTCTGCCAAGCATACCAGTTGTTTTCATCAGCAGTGGTTTTGAAAACCGCAACAACAAAAAGCCAGTGTGAGGGAAAAAAAAGCAGAAGAGAGTATGAGTGGCCCAGTGGCAGTGAGTGTATTACCAGTTTGGTCAGCAGCAGAATGTGGCCATTGTGCAAATTGCCATGGTTTTACAGACTGACATTACAAGCAGCACACTATATTGAATCCTTTCTTCCATTTCTTTTTTTCTTGAATTTTTTTTTTACATTGATGTTTATCTCACTGAATTTTTCTTGTTCACATTTTTCTTTGTTGTTGTTGTTACTGATCGAACTCTTATTTGTCTGTCATTTTGATGAACTCGGCAGTAGTCACTAAGGCAGCCATAGTGAAATTTAGCCAAGTGCAGTAACAAGATGCTGTGTTCATGTACTTTCCCTTTTCCATGAATGGAACAGGCACAAGACTCTGAAAATGATTCTGTCACTGGGTTTTAGAAAATGTTCCGTCATTAATTTCCAACTGCTAGAGAGATAGCACATGGTCAGCCTGTTCAGTGATTGTCATATATAACGTACGTATGATGATGAGGTGTACAAATGTAACCTCAATAAATGATATCAAGACATGGAAGCAGTCTGGGCACAGACACTCTAGGACTGCGAGATTGAGAACCATGACTTCTAAACAGTTTTCCCAAAGTTAAAAAAGAAAAAAAAAAAAAGAATGTTCGTATTGTCTGACTGAAATCATGAAGTTAAGGAGGATGTTGAGATCAGTATTAGATTCTGTGCAAGATATACCACTTCGTGAAGCAGAAAGGCACCCGATATTGCTGGATCTGCAATACGTACTTTTTGTAACCACATCTTACTTCATTAGATTTTGTTGAATTTTTTTTTAATTAGTGTAGGATTGATCGATACTCGGTGAGATCCTGCACCCAGCCTTTTTTTTTTCTCTTTAGTATGTAGGTTAGTTGTATACCACAGTGTTCAGGCTACTTAATGAGCCATTAAAAGCCCCCATGTCTGCTCTGCCCTTCCCATGTCCCCTCACCCTTTGCTCAGTGTCTCCCCACTACATCCAGAATATCCTTTTTATGTGAGATTAAAAAAAAAAAAAAGAAAGAAAAATGCCTTCGCCACACTGTTCCAGGGTGGTACCTCTGTCAGTCATCACCAAAAAGTACCCGTTTATCTTAAGCCTGTTCATGAATTAAAACTAAGAAGAGCTGAAAAGAACTGTGCTCAGGGGGCCTAATCGGAACATTGTCATCAGTGTCACACTGCCATGCATGATTTCATGTATGCCACATTTTGTCTTCTTTGTTGTCATGCTGCCCCTTTTTCTTCTTCTTCAACAGTTTTTAGGACATCAGTAAAGACAAACGTCTTGTTTTAGCACTGCATGTAACAACTGGCATATCATACTCTCCTCTACCCTACCCCAAACACCCAGGATTCTTGTCCCCTCTCTCTGTTAATAGTGTTATTATCATCTACATCTTCCCCTCTTTCTCATGTGCTCTCATGACCACCAACCATTCCAACAATGCTGCCGTATAACGGGGTCTTCAGTAGAGCCCACCTCAGGCATGTACCCATTTAGGACCGCTGCTGAAGACACAGTTGGGTGATAGAAATAGCTGAAGGGAAGGCTTGCAGTCATCAGTCAGCACCATTAGGACCGGCTCCCTAGTCAATGATATTGGGGTTGTATAAACAGAGGTGAGGGGTCAAAGAGGAGCAGTAGTTATTGCTTCCTGCTCTGGCTGCCCAGCTCATGATCTGAAATGGATTGGGGTGGCTGTTTGTTTCTGGGAGTGGCTGAGTGCCATTGAAGAAGTGAGGGACTGGATGGTATAGTGTCTAGAGCAGCTTGCAGCCTGTTTTCCACAACATGCTCAGCCCTACTCTTAATAGTAATTTTGGTACATGTCTGTACTTTATAAGTCATTCACTGCTGCTGTAAGTGTAATGATTGTAATACTTATAGTGACTTGAAATCCAATTAAAAATGCATTGTTCACTCTCTATCCTTGCAATTTTTTTTTTTAAACATTACACAAAAAAACAGAGAGGAAGAGAGAAGACAACAACAGTGAAATTCGGTTTGCCACTGTTGCAGTTCAAAGCTCTTCATTTTGTCAACTGTCTGAATGGATGAATCATAAGGAACAGCTTTAGTAGATCTCTTGACAGTCGTGGCTCATTTCCAAAGCCAGGTTGTCAGGAGGAGGGAGGGAAACTCTCAGCAAGATCATTTGTTAGCTTTTGGCAGGAAGCTTCCGGTTTTAGTACAGTCATGTGCTTGACAGACAGACGCAGTCACATTCATTCTCTCTCTCTCTCCCCCCCCCCCCCCCCCCACCCAAATTTGGCTGAACTGAGCTAGGTGCCAAAACTGACGCCTGCCTGAGTCATGATCATGAACTGGACTAGGTACCAAATTATATCCTGTTTATGTCGGTTGTATGAACTATAAAGTAGCTGTGTCAGTGTGTCATCATTGCGTGCTGAACTTCATGCTTAAGATTGAAGCCTATCATGTTGGTTGGTTGGGGATGCGACAATGATGTGTGTGTGTGTAGGGAGGATAGTGTGTGTTTGTTTTTTTTTTTTTTTTTGTTTTCTGTTCTTCATCTTATAGAAGCAAAATCAAAATAATGGCAGATCGAGCACATGGCTTGATGAAACATGGCATTGACAAATTGATGTTCAGGAGTCATTTTCTAAAGCATAGAGTCTACTGGATGACTCGATTAGTTTTGCAGCGACAGGGCTACACCGGCTAGAAATTCCCAGGCAATTTCACTTGTCCCAGGACAGGTTGATGAATAAAGAATACTGTCTTCTGAAATTTCTGCTTGCCTTCCAAAGTAAAAAGACAGTAAAACTTTTAACTATCAGCAGTTCAGTGACAAGTCAGCAAACATGATTCAACAATAGAATATTCATTATTCTACTGACAAGTGATCATGATGTAGCAGAGAGAAAGAAGATACAGAATATTTGTATTGTTTACCAGGGTATCTTTTCCTTTTGTCTTTATGTTTAACAGTGTGTAAGAAAAGACAACAGATGTGAATCATCTTGTTTTCACCATTCACACATTTCTGGAATGAAAAAAAAAAAAAAAAATCTCTGTCTTGTGCTCTCTCTCTCTCTCTCTCTCTCTCTCTCTCTCTCTCTCTCTCCCTCCTCCCTCCCTCCCTCCCTCTTCACCATTCAGGAGTGGTGGCAATGAAGAAGAGAAAGTGAAACGGGAAAGGAAAACACTGCTCTGCAGCTGACTTCTCAGCCACACTTTCACTGACACAATTAAAAGTCGGTTGCCCAAGTGCAGAGTGAATTTCCACTTGCCTGTTAGAAGATTTAGTTGTCACAGACAATCGGACCAGTGGGCATTTTTAGCCCTGCGTTGTGTTAACAGGAATATTGGGTCTCTCTGAGAAGAATGTAGTTTTGTGGCTTTTCCATGGCTGAGTGTTATGGAATTCAGCACTTGTTGAAGCTGCTGTGACTTTGACCTTGATGTTGATTTGAATTCAAAGTGACAAGCTTGAGTGAGAGGTTGGAACATCTGTGGTACTGGTAGTGTCAGTAGTACTACTTGATTGACATGGTTGAAACTTGATCATGCAACACTCATAGAATTGGCAAAACATAAAGCTTTCATGACATTGACCAACAGTAATCATTGGCATCCGAGGGTTGGCCTCCTGAAAATTCCTGGCATATTTTCAGTGTGGCTTGGGTGCATAGATTGAGGCAGTCAGAATTTATCAAAAACTTATTTTGGTGCTGACTTGGTAACTGGGAATGGCAGAGTCAGACGTATATGATCAGTATTGTTTCTGAGAGAAACCATTTGCTCCTAGGAGACACTGCATCTCCACTTTTCATTAGATGCAGCTTATGGAGAGTATGGTGATAGCCCCAGTTCTTATGAAATATGAATTTATGTGAGTCAGATGTTCTCCTGATCCTATTATTTACTATTAACCTTTCCATTAGCCCTTGCCTGTCCCTTTTTAAATTTTTTTTTTCCCAGTAATTGATGTGACATTCTATGAAAGTTAAGGTCATTACAGTAGACATTGCATTTTTTGTGTTTATAGTGAATTTTTTTTTTTTTTTAATGGCTTTACAGCCTTGCTTCTGCTCTTTGGTTCATTCTTTTTTTTTTTGTTAAGAAGTGTGTTGGGATTGGGAGGCAGCCTGGTGTTTCAAAATGTAATTAAACAAATCTAGTGAAAATAGACTTCAGCAAAAGACTTGCCAAAACTTGACAGCTGATGTGCATTCTGGCACTTGCATACAGTAGAGCATCCACATTATACTGACTGAAACCCGTTTGTCAGATTTATGTTCACACACACACACACACACACACACACACACACACACAGATAATAGAGACGTGGGTGGGCTTACATTTGAAAGTTTGTCGCTACTTTGGAGAGGATATTACATATGGAATGTTCCATTATTTTATATTTTTTATTTATATGCCTGTAAATCTGTATGAGTAAAGTTCTTACAAAGAGTCAGTTAAAAAGAATTAAGTATATATAGCACGGTTACTGTTTCCAAATATGCCTTTTTTCCATTGAAAGAGAATACTTCATTACTTTTCATGCTTTTTTTTTTTTTTTTTTTTGTATAATTTGTTGTTGTTCTTTAATTTTAATGTTGTCTAGTCCTTCATCGTTCCTACCTCAGCAAAGTGAAAATTGTTGCTGCAGAAAGTTGAAACACTCATTTTTTGTGTACTGAAAGTAGGCTGAAAGGGTGATAATTCATTCAGTGACGTAGACTTTTTCAGGAATTATGTCTTATGGTCATGAAAATAGGAAAGCTTATTTTCTCTGTACAGCATGTGTTTGCCTGGTCTGGCTGTTTCTAAGTGTTAGCAATGAGAATTTTATATATTGTTACAAAACACAAACAAAACAAAACAAAACAAAAATAGTATAGACAGGTGACTAATATTACACATGTCTTTCAAGCTAGGTTGATGCCAGGATTATTTTAAAGGAAGTATATGACAATCCTGTCATTTAGTCTCAGAATAAGGAAGTCAGTAGGATGTTAATCATTTCTCATCCTTGCCTGAGAATTAGGAAGTCAGTAGCTTCATGTTAATCATTTCTCATCGTTTTGATTATCTACAAACAATAAACCTAAGTCTCATAATACTGTAGCCCTTGTGGTGAGTTTGTGTTCAAGTAATCGGTATTGGCAAGTTGGTGGAAACTTATCCTGTAGGCGTGATGGTGACCTTGCAAGGATTGTGCTCGCTTATTCTTGTGTCATGATTTAACAGTTGTGATAAGGAGCTTGTTGGTGTCCTGCATGTCTTAGATTAGCAGGCACACTGACCATCATCAAAATGACTCGGCAGCAGTGCATTCACTCCTCCAGTGGGTTTCCTCAGTTAATATGACATCTGGACAGAAGAAGAGAATGAAAAGGAAAAGAAATATGTACATGTCATTCATATATGATAACTGGCATGTGAATATGTGTATTGAAATGGAGGTTAGATAGAACAACTTTGTTTGTACATATTGATGAGTTTAAAATTTTGCTTTAGGAAGAGAAAATAGTATATAGAATGTAAATACTCTGTGGGGGAGATGTACATGCTGTTCAATTAGCAAGTTGTTACAAGGTGGTCCATGAGCCACCTTGATACTGATAGAGGGGAAGCAGGGGATTTTGATCATTTCTTTGTTTCTACATGGAGGGGATAGAGTGGATGGGAGGGGAGGGGGGGGGGGAGGAGGGGGTGCGTGTGTACATAAATGCTAAGTTCCACTCAGCAGAAACAAACAAGAAGGAAAAAAAAAAAAAAGTAAAATAAAGATCTTTGTTCTGAGGCAGCAGCACCTGCCTCCAAGCCATCCCCGAGTCTGAAATACTCCTCTTCCTAGCAAAATATGTCATTGTTGCTGTGTTTTTGTGCATAAGGTCATCTGTATAATGCCCAGACTCAGTCATGAAGGCATAGTTAGGGCTGAGACTGAGAGCTCACTGAAACTGAAACTATACATGGAAAATGGTGAGCGGGAAATGTTTGTGTTTACAGTAAGGTAAATTGTCTTGAAATTGAATTAGCAGTGAAATTCCTCTCTGAGTACTATTGAATTAGCAGTGAAATTCCTCTCTGAGTACTATCTGTAAATTCCAGCTCTCTTTTTTTGTGTGTGTCTGTGTGTAAGGGGATGGTTGCAGTAGAACTTGAATCAGAGAACTGTTGAACTCTTATGTATCAGAGAAGAAGGTATTACTATTAGGCCCTGATATGGCTTGTGGTCGGTTGGGCTATAAACAACATTAAATTACCTTATAATGTAGAGGGTATTAATAAGAAGAGCACAGTGAAGAGTGATGCCTAAGATCTTGACTTAAGTAAGCCTCAACCTGCCCTGAATGTCAGTAAGTAAACAGGCGCTGCAGGGGGGGTTAGGTTGGTTGCAAGCCTAAGGTGTTTGTATTATGAGATAAGGATGGGAGCTGCTCCACCTGTTGAGTGTGTTGGGGAAGTGTAGTTCTTGTAGAGCCTTTCACCCAACATGTGCTGATTTTGGCACCCTTTGCAAGTTCTACCTGTACCTGGTTTATCGGAGAGAATCACATTGCTCTCTTTCTCGCTGCTGTCATGTCATGGGGTCGCTTCTACAGATTCATGCTTTCTCCTTTTATTTGTCTCTATTTCTCCATCTTTTACGTCCCAGCCACTTCCCGCTTTCTTTTCAACCTCCTTATTCTCCATCCTTTTTCCCACTCTTCATCATGTCCCTCTCTTTCTTCTCCATGTCTCTGTCCCCTCCACCTTACGTGTTTTTCCTCTTTTTCCCCCCATTTCATTTGTCTTTTTTCTTTCTCTCCTTTTATTTACACCTGTGATTCAGCATGATGAATTTTCTTGGTACCTATAACAGAGAGGACACTGTTAATTGATTACTGCATACTGTACAATCTCCACATACACAATGCAGATGTTATTTGATTGTTAGTATCTGCATACTGTACAGTCTCCACATACACAATGCAGATGATATTTGATTGTTAGTATCTGCATACTGTACAGTCTCCACATACACAATGCAGAATAATCAGACTTGTGCATACACCCAACAAGATATTCTGGAGGTCTTGCCTTTGTCCGTCATTGTGGTAACTGCCTTTGCCAAGGATATTTTTTTCTTTGTTTTTAATTCTTTTGAATTATAGGCATGCTTCTACTTGTTCTAATTAATTCTACTTAATGAAACTCTAGATCTGTATTTGTAACACTGTGCCTGTACTTTTCTTAGTTTTTGTGTCCGCTGTTTTTAATTGTTGTATTGCCTGAAGTATTGGAGAGAGACAAAGAGTGGAGGGAAGATGGCATATACTGATATAGGAGGGGAGGTGGGAGATAGAAGGGCAGTCAAGACATGCTCAGCTGTTCTCAGAGACCATGTGGGGATTTTGATGCTGACTGGGTGGTAGAGGACCTGGAACTTCAACACTGATTTGCTGCACAGTAATGAGTTAAGACTTGAATGGCTTAGAACACGATTTCACATACAACAAAGTAAGTAAGATACAAAGAAATCACATTGTGTCCAGCTAAAATGCAAAAGGATAGATACATTCATGTAAAAATCAATGACAACAACAGTCCTCACTTTAAACAGTCTGACCCTGATAGTGGCTCTCTTGGCTGGCTGAGCTGTGAACCACAGGACTTTACTGTTGACATGCTAGTTTTAGACACACACACATGCATCGAACAAACATCATTCTTATTGGGCAGTGCCATATTAACCTTTCTTCTCTGAGCTCATTTCCTTGAAAATGCTAAAGGGTGTAAGGTGCACACTGTTTCCATAAGAACTTTGCAGTTTTGTACAGTTAGTTATTTGCAAGTCTTTGTAGAAATTCTGATAGCACATGGTTTGCATCTTCAAACGTTAAAATCCACTTGAATCCCAGTATACATAGCAAAAATGCGAGACTGAAAGGTTTGGCGAAATTCCAGTGCGAGATTGAAGAACGTCTTTTAGATAAACACTCGGCTTTTAAAATTATCTCTGAAAACTAACTTCAAATACAGTTAGCTTCCCAGGTTTGCCAAGTGGGCTTACAACAGGTAAGACACATGTCAAACACAACAAAGAACACAGGTTTCAGGCATGTGCACAAATGCATACTCTAAATGATGACAAAAACTGAAAAAGAAAAGGAAGAAAAATGTAAATTTATCAAATCTTACCTTTGTTCCTACAGACCTTGATATTTTATTTGTGTTAGGGACTGGTTTAAATATTAGTACAACTTAAAACAAACTGCTTATATGTAAACATTCTCTCTCTCTCTCTCTCTCTCTCTCTCTCTCTCTCCGTTTACATGTACATACGCACATGCGCGCACACACACAAACACACACACACGCTTATATATATATTTATTTATTTATTTGTTTATGGGTCAGTCTCCAGAGTTGTGTACCAATAATGTGACACAGACCACAAAAGTAAAAATCCCAAGAATGCATGCTTTTTACACTTTTTGCATAGTTTGGGGTCTAAATAATCAAGTTTTATTAAATATTTAACAGCATGGATGTTTGTCTTTGATTGTACTCCTGTTAAAATCACTAACACACTTGTGTGTCCAATGTAACACGGTAACTAAACACTTCACAAATTGAAAACAAAACAAAGAAGTGAGAGCACTACAGACATTTATTCATCATGAAAACAGTAATGAGCACCCAAATAAATGCAACACAACTGTTTTAACACATAATTTTGACGAATAATTTATAAGCTAAATTGTGTCAAAAACAATACCAAAAAATGTTTTTTTTTTTCTCTATGGGCATTACTCTAAAACCAATTTTCAGCTAACTTTCCTTATTTTGGCAGCAGTGATCTTAGACTTGGTTAAAATTTGCAGGCAGAAACTGATTTCTCCACTTTTGAAATATTTCTGCCTTATTACAATTTTTTTGTGTGTGTCCAGTGTAACGCAGGAACCAAAAAATAGTATCAGAACATACAACAGCTTTTTTATTTGGGAAATTGGAAAAATCTCTGATTTTACTATGTTGCTAAATGATAAGACATTCATGATACAAAAAATAAAACAGCTAAACAGTTGATATTTTGTAAAAATTTAAGCGCTTTCAACTGTTAATGTCCAGTGTAACCAGGAAACCGCCGTTTTTTTTTCCAGTGTAACGCAGAAACAAAAAAAAAAAAATGCAATCAGAATCTACAACAGCTTTTTTGTTGGGGAAATTGGACAAATCTCTCTGACTTTACTGTTGCTAAATGTTAAAGACATTCATGATACAAAATATAAAAACTAAACAGTTGATATTTTGTAAATATTTTAGCACTTTCAACTGTTACTGTCCAATGTAACAAGGAAACCGAAATCATCAGACCGCAATCATGGGACACTACAACCCCAAAAAGCAAAAAAAAGACCCCCAAAACATAACTAATGTTAAGCTTAATCTTCAGTGAAGTGGTTTGAATAATTCAATGCATACGAACAACAGATGTAGAAGGAAAAAAAAAGAAGGTGCAAGTGCACCTCTGCAACAACACGGTCCAGCGTAACTGTTCGGGATTTTCGGTAACCACAGCTTTGAACCAGCCGCCTGTTTGATTCACAATGGACACATGGCTGAAAAATATGCATATAGACGCTTCCACCACATTTGTGTGCATGAATAGAACAAAATAGTTCCAAATCTTTTGATTTTTTTTTCACACTCGACTGATTTGCATGGTCCAACGTAACATAGAATTCCGGAAACCATGTTTGATCAATATTCAAATCCAATTTTGAAGTCAAATCAATTTCAATTTTTAAAAAGTTCATAACTGTCACAACATCAGATTCTTCTCCTCCAGTCTGTACCCATAAAAGTAGTGCTATAATCATCCGCGTTTGGTACAGTCGTCGTCCAGAACACAGGAGTTAACATCGGTAACGAAAGTTACGTTGGACAGTGATTTTTTTTTCCCGCTAATATCTAATAGAAGCCAAGTCAACTGATATTTTAATGTCAACACAGTTAAAAAAAAATTAAAAAGCAATGATGTAAACCACTTTCTTAATCATTTGCATGTTTCTTTTGTATACATTTAATGACTATTTGTGACAGGCAAAACAATGTCACACTCCAGGTCGCCATTTTCTTATCAAAATCAGAAGGTTTAGCATCAAACACATTTCTAATGCAATGCTAGGTCTTTAAAACTTTGTGCTGCATATTCAATGTGTAAATGATGTGTGTTTAACTCAAATTTGTAACTAACATTTTTAAACAAATATTAATTACGTAAGGGGTAAGTGGGGACACAACTCTGGAGACTGACCCTTATACGTACGTATATATGGGTGTTGAATTTGAGGGATATGCTGATTTCTCAGAGATGAGTGGTTGTGATCTACCATAGTTCCTGTATTCCTGTTTAAACACATATTGTGGTCAACTCTGCTGAAAAGGATCCTGCAGGCACAAAACACACTTGCACACGCACATGCGTAAACACATACAGTGATACACACACACACACACACACACACACACACACACACACACACACACACACACACACACACACACACACACACACACATACACACACACACACACACACACACACACACACACACACACACACACACACACACACACACACACTCAGACACACTCACATGCCACCACCACCATCACCACCATCACCACCACCAACAACAGTGATGCTACTTCTGTTGTCTTCAGTCTTCCCTCCTTTCACTCTTTTCTTTTCCAGATATAGTCTGTTTTTCTGTTTTTTACAGTCATGAAGAAATTTCAGAAGAGTTTTTCATAAGAAAATCCCTGTGATGCTCATTGTGAAAATGTTGGTTAGAAAAATTGCTTTCCAGACTCTCATTAGCTGACAGTAAAGCGAAATAGAAAACCAAACCTGTTTTAATCATTGTTGATCTGTTGTAAATAATGACATAAAGATAAACTCGCTTGCCTTTGAACAACTGAACTTAGGTTATCTACAAAGCAGGAAAATAGACAAAACAAATGATAACCTGGATCAACTTGCAATCAAACAGGGACCTGGATCAGATTGCAGTCCACACATTTGTATTACTTCCAGTATCCCTCCACTCTTAGTCTTATACATAAATGCACATGATAAAGACAAATTCTTCACACTCCTTTCAGATGTTTGGGATTTAACTGGAGAGCGCTCAAGGCAATGAAGGCCTGTGAATTAGGTTGAATGAAAGCTCTCAGGATTTATAACTTGGTCTTTGCATTGCTTTGCAAGCGCCTGTAGGTTGAAAGAAACCATGGAGTTGTGTTGTCCAGCTGTGGAGAAATCAGATGATGGTAGCTGTATTCTTAAGGACACAACACATGACTTTCATTGGAAAGCGAAAACTGCATACTTGTGCTATGCTGTAAAATGGTGCACTGGTATAAACACGTGTGTGAGGCCTACGTTTTTTACAAGGTCGCAGCTTGCATGTTGCCCTTTCAAATACATGGAAACTTCTTATGAGATCCATGGAAGATCCTGAGACCATCATGGGGATGTTAGGGACTTTGTTTTTAGTGTATAGTATCCCTGTCCTCTGGATGTTTTGTGCTAGTTATTTCCTTAGAACAAACTCTAGTGTCCGCTAGAGATGTAAGGCAGTGGGTAGAGGAGTGTCTGCTGCAAGCTGAGGTAGCAAACTGGCTTTTTCAGCCTTTCTTTTTGAGCCTCTCCTTTTGTTTTTTTGTTTTTGCTTTTTTCCCCCATTCTGTCCACTTTTTTTTCTCATTTGCCTGCTTTCTGTTTTTTTTTTTTTTTTTTCATTTGTGGCTCATTCACCTGTCTGTTTTGACAGTACTCACATCTTTCTTCTTATTAGAATTGATTGTGTGCCACTTGCCAGCTTTTTTTTTTTTTTTTTTAATTGTGATTGGTGACTAACTGTGATACTGTAACCATTGTTCAGCTTGAACTCATTGTCTGTTTGCCCATGTTATTTTTTTTTAACTGTTTTTAATTCTTTTACTTGTTTTTACACTTGGAGTAAAGAATGTAGAACAGCTGATACCTTACTCCACTCTAGCTTTAGCAGGCTTAAAGATATCAGTAGTTAAGCTACCATGTTATAAACTGGGTGTACATATATAGATAGCTATGTTGTGTTTATGGCTTTTTCCAGGACGAGGGTGTTTTTTTTGTTTGTTTTTTGTTTGTTCCTTCTTTTGTGTATGGCAGCAAGCCCTGAAAGATTCCTGTGCATCTGGTAGGCTCTTAAAAGAATTAAACAGATGTCTTTAGTTTTCCCAACAACTAAAGTGTGTGGGAACCCTGATGATGCTCCCAACTCATCGACACAGGCCACAATTCTGGCATGATACTAAAGGAAGTGACCAGTTGATTAGAATGCAGGGCATGATGCAGAGAGAAAGAAAGTTTGTTGAAAACGATAAGCGGAGTGAAAGGCGTTGGATGGGAAATCTCAGAAGTGGCGTTGGTCTGATGTTTGACAGGGAACAGATTCTGCGTGTGAAGAACGACGATAGCATTCCATTCCTGCTGGTTGGCAACATGATTGAT
Organism: Conus betulinus; assembly: GCA_016801955.1. Classification (NCBI taxonomy): domain Eukaryota; kingdom Metazoa; phylum Mollusca; class Gastropoda; order Neogastropoda; family Conidae; genus Conus; species Conus betulinus. The sequence continues at coordinate 362,162 of JADBJO010000106.1, read as the reverse complement.
CTGAAGGAGCAGAGGCAGGTCAGTGAGGAGGAGGCCTTGAAAAGGGCCCAGGAGTGGCGGGTTCCATATGTGGAAACTTCGGCCAAGACCTGCGTGAATGTTGACAAGGTAGGGAACTGGTGGTGTTGGAGAGAGAGAGAGAGAGAGAGAGAGAGGGGGGGGGGGGGAGGGGGGGGGGGGGGGGGGGGACAGAGTGCGGGAGAAGAAGGGGGTTGGTATGTGGTTATTAGTTGATATCTGATGTGGGACTTTGTTTCAGTTGTTTCTTCTTCTTCTTCTCTCTCTCTCTCTATCTCTCTCTGTCTTTGTCTGTCTGTCTGATTGTCTCTCTGTCTTCCTATATTTTTACCATATCTCACCTTTTTCCCTCACTTGAGTCATTCTCTCTTGTTTTTTTTTTTTTCCCCTTCAAGGAATCCAGTGTAAAGAGTAGTGATGAAAAGATGGTGGTGTTTCTTGGCGATTGTTGGTGTTTCAGTTCTTGTTCTTATTTTTTGTGTGTGTTGATGTTGTTCATGTTTTGGGTAAGATCAGTGTGAAAGGGGTAAATGATTGTGGGTTAAGTGAATGCATGGATTGCTGTTGCTGTGAAAGACTGAACTTGGGGGATGTGCCTGTGACGTGAGTGATAAGCATTGAAAACTTATGGGATCCATTTTTTCATCTACTGTCAACAGAATAGCAGGGCAGCACCTGAGAAAACTGTCAGGGATTGCCTATGTGTGAAAAATTGGATGTGTGTGAGCAGATGCATGTTCTGTTTCTCAGGCTCACGTATAGCTTGCTACCTGTTGCTTAATTCAACACTTTACTCCAACCATAAAATGCAGGCTGCAAAGTATCATCCAGAATAAAAGAATTGGTAAGCCATAAAATGTCATTTTCTGCTTGTTTTTCAGACACATATACAAAGGAGAGCATGCTCGTAGTTACAAAGTTACCATACATTGTTGAAAGTGGTACACAGAGTGACTCACAGTTTCAGTCTGAGTGGAGTCTCCTTACTGTCAGGAGAAAACGCAGAGCGATGTCCTTGAGAAAGATCATGAAACTCTCTCACAGTTTCCTGTAAAGTGCAGTCTGTACGGAGGTTGAAGCTTCTTGAAATAATATTTGTAGGCGTGACGTTGCCCTCAACATGCTGTGAGGGTTTTCCTACCTTGATTTTTAACATCTGGAGCGACACCTTTGCCTGGGCTTCTCTCTGTGTCATCCACCATTTCTCAGGACTCAAAATTGCTTGCATAGAGGGGTATTTTATATAATAATAATAATACTGATTATTTATGGCGCTTTATCTTACATCATAAGCCCTAAGCGCTTGCAAATACATGAAAGGTTAAAGAAAACAAATGAAACCAATAAGAAGATGAATATTGCAATAAGTACCATGCATCTACAAACAAGGGTGCATATTGACACACCCACGCACACAGAAGCTCTCACACACACACACACACACACACACACACACACACACACACATATGGAATGAAGGTTGGGAAGGGAGGGGGAGGGTGCAAGGCCAACTGTTTGTATACTGTTGCCAATAGAACAGTTGGTAGCTTAGTTTACACATCGAGTTGCGCTTACTGAAAAAAAGAAAAAGGGAAAGAAAACATATAATTATAAGTAGTACATTTTTCACAGATTCTTGTGTTTTGAAATGCATTCCCAGACAGAATCAAACAGTTCATTATAATTAAAGATGTGGTGAAAAGTCACCATGGTGTAGGAATATGCATCACAGCTGTGACCTTTGAGTTATGTGTTCTTGTCTTATTTGAGGCATGTATTTGTTGGATTTTTTTCATCTCCAGCCTGCTTCTGCTCAGATTTTTTTAAAGTTTCATTGGTTTCTTACTTGAAGACTGAAACTGCAGATCTTTTGCGTCTAAAAGCATTGAGCAAGTTTCCTGAACAGTGTAGGCCTTTTCAGATACCAGGATGTAATTTGATCTGAAATGTAGAAAATAGGTGGATGATATAGCCGCATACCAAAACGAATATTCATATCATCATCATCATCATCACCATCCTCATCCTCATTGGTCCACAGTGAAGAAAAGTTGTCCGCATATCTGTGACTTTTCATGTGCTGCAGTCATGGTGACCCCAGTTTCAGGTTCCTTTCCGCATGAATGCCTGTGATGAATTCATTTCAAAGATCTTGATGTCAGTGTGTTTATGGGGATTGTCATTAAGAGGGATGTGATAGTGGCAGTAGGTGTCTTTCCTAGAGAGTACTCTTATATACTTCTTCCACAAATAAGCAACGAGTATCAACCCTGAAGGTGTTACTAGGTGGTGTCCTGTATTTGGTGGACTAGAACAGTTGACTCTGAATGCAGTCAAAGTGACTCAGCAGCAGAACAGTAAATCCTTAGTGGGCTGCCTCATGACAGCCTGACATTGATTTCTGTCTGTGGACTGTAGGCTGCAGCAGGATGCAGCTGGGGGACAGCTGTAAACAAATAAATGAATAGCATGTCATGTCAAATTCAAAAAAAAACAAAAAAAAAAAAAAAAAAAAAAAGAAACACTAAGATGATTCACAAATTCTTTTTTCATATCCTCAGTCCATTAGAACGACAAGCAAGTTATTTGTGCATCATCAAATGATTGTTTACACCCCACCCATCCCCACCCAACCCCTTCGCCTCAGTCACCCCATACCCCACTCCAGAAAAAGAGAGTGTTTACAAACTGCTCAAATATTTCCTTTTGGAACTGAATATTAACGTCAACGCATAAAGTTGAACTCTCTCTCTCTCTCTCTCTCTCTCTCTCTCTCTCTCTCTGTGTCTCTCTGTGTCATGTTAGCTCTCTTGCTTACTCACTCTGTGCATACAAACGCTCTGTCTCGCTCTCACACACACACACGCACACACACATTCACACACGCACGCACGCACGCACGCACGCACGCACGCACGCACACTCACACACGCACACACACACACGCACAAACACACACACACACACACACACACACACACACACACACACACACACACACACACACACACCTCTCTCTCTCTCTCTGTTAAAAATATATGACACACGCACACCTCTCTCTCTCTCTCTGTTAAAATATGTAAACATGAACAAGATAGGATTTTAATCAGTGGCTTGTGAGGTGGAAGAAAAGGATGAGTTGGCTGTGAGCTAATGCAGAACTTCCTAGTTCTGGGCTGGGTAAACAAGGACAAAACCCAAAATGAGCTCTCCGTATATAACACTTATCTGAAAGGAAAGGACTGGGAATGATAAGATAAAAAATAATTCTCAAACCAATCATAAATATGCTCTAGAAGTTTGAAATTAAATAACTTTTCTATGTTTAGACACACTCCAGTGCAGTGGGAGTATTGCTAAAAGGAAGATGTTTTTTCTTTTTTCTTTTTTTGCTTTTCCAAAATTTAATTGATGGAAAGTGGGGATGATGGTGAGGGCAGGGGAGTGGGTGGGGGACTACACTTGCTGTGAGGAAAGAAACAAAACAAAAACAAGAGGTAAACCTGAAAGGGTTATTTTATTTATTTATTTATTATTTTAAAGTTATAATGAAGACAGATCTTCGAGAAATGAGCATGAGATGTTTGTAAGTGGTCTTGCTCTCTGATGTTCAGCTGGTTATTTATCTCCACACACAACACACACACACACACACACACACACACACACACACACACACACACACACACACACACACACACACACATACATACATACATGAACAAAGAGATGTTCACACACACACACACACACACACACACACACACCACACACCCACACACACACACACCTTTGCATGGCACATGCATGCGCACTCACATGCAGTTGCACACATGCACAAGTGTGCTCTCACAAACACACACACACACACACACACACACAACCACACACACACACACACATATATATATATATATAATATATATATATATATATATAACACAACACACACACACACACACACACACACACACACACACACACACACACACACACACATATATATATATATATATGTGTGTGTGTGTGTGTGTGTGTGTGTGTGTGTGTGCATTCACACACACACACACACACACACCACAACCACACACACACACACACACACACACACACATACACACGCATGCATGCATGCATGCATGCATTCATACACACACACGAATAAAACGCATGTACGCAAGCATGTGCGCGCACTCACACACACACACACATACACACACACACACACACACACACACACACAACACACACACACACTCTCTCTCTCTCTCTCTCTCTCTCTCACACACGCAGGGCACACATGCACGCAGGCACGCACACACATCTGATTATGCCATTTACTTGTGAAGACGCATAAAATAGCTTCAAATTTCTCTCTCTCTCTCTTCTTCTTCTCTCTCTCTCTCTCACGCATGCACGCACGCTCGCACACACTACCCATATTGTGCCATTATATTGTGAAGGCAGATAAAAGAGCTAGAAATAACAGAGAAAAGCGATTTAAACAGAGTGCTGGTCTGCCAGATGAGGCTGCTCTGTACCTGGCAGTGCACTTCTGTATAGAATTGAAAAATAGTGGACAGGGGATTGTTGTTTTATGGAGGTTATGTTTTGGAATGGGTGGTCTTTTGTCCATCCTGCCTGACAATTATTGTATCAAGTCCAAAACCCTTCCTGTCTATAAAAGAACAAATGGTGATTAACTGTGGCAGCTAAATTTTTCTTGATGATGTATTTGTTGTGTGTCATGTTTTGTTGTGTTGTGTGTGTGTTGTGTGTTGGTGTGTGGGTGTGTGTTAACATTTTTTTTTTTTTTTTTTTAATTTTGGCTTGTTTTCTTTTTTTTATTTTTTTTTAGCCATGGGGAGTGCAACATTCTGCATATGATGGAAAAGTAGGCAAATGAAATTTAAGGCCCCCCCCTCCCCCCTTTTCCCCGCCCCCCCCCTTCCTCCCCTTTCCATCGTCCCTTTTCCCACCCCCACCCTTTTCGCTTTCTTCTATTTTACCTTTTTTCTTCCCCCCCCTGGTTCTTGTGCTTCTTCCCACCCCCCCCCCCACCCACCCCCACCCCCGCCCCCCCCCCCCCCCCCCATCCCCCCCCCATGACACCTCCCACCTCCTCACCTCCCCCCCAGCCCCCCCCCCCCCCCCCCCCTCCTCCCCCCCCGCACCTCCCCTCTTCTTTCCCCCCCACCCCCCCCGCCCCATTCCACATCCCCCGCCCCCCCCCCCCCCCCATCCTAATCCCTTTTCCACCCCCCCCCCCCCCTCCCCCCCCCCCCCACCCCCCCCCCTCTCCTCCCCCTCCCTCACCCCCGCCTTTATACCCTAACCACCCCCCCTCCAGTCCCCCCCCCCCCCCCCCCCCACCCATCCCCCCCCCCCCCCTCATCCCCCCCCCTCCCCCCCCCCCCCCCCTCCACACCCCACCCCCCCCCCCCCCCCCCCTCTCCTTTCCTTCCCACCCCCTCCCCCTCCCATCCTCCCCCGATCCCCCCCTGCCCTCCCCCCCCCCCCCCCCCTCCCCCCCCACTTCCCCCCCCCCATACCCCCCCCCCCCCCCCCCCCTTTTTTTTCCTCCCCCCCCCACCCTTCCCGCATCCCCCCCCCCCCCCACCCCCCACCCCCACCCCCTCCCCCCCCCCCCCCCCTCCTCCCCCCCTCCTTCCACCCTTTTCCCCCCCCCCCCACCCTCTTTTTTTTTTTTGTTGTGTATTGGTTTTCCAATATTTTTACTGAAATGGGTCTTATTTATTTTGACTTTTTTTTCCCCTTCGGGGGTCAGACAGTACCTTCACTTAGTTGGCCCCCCATGTTGAGTTTGTTTACAGCTTGGTGGGCCTGGCTAGAAAAGGTCTTCTTAGCTGGGTTGTTGAGCTTGCCGATTCTGATTTGCTGTTATTTTTTTTGCTTCTGAGTGTATAATCGTGGCTTCTACCCCCTCTGTACCACGATACTCAGCCGCCGCTCATTGTTAATTTCGTGCCTTTTATTCTGTGTTGGCTATAATATTCGTTTCCTGTCACAGCGTGAATCTTCATTCTATACGTTTCTTACCAAACCCGATTTTCCATTGTTAATAGTTGTTTGCATTTTATCCTCAACAGGTGTTCTTTGATTTATCATCTTCCCACTTTTTGTCGGTTTTGTAGACCAGCTTAGTTTTGTGTCAGTTAGTACTTGACCGGCCCTCATGACGTGATTAGTGATTCTATCTCTACTAGCGTTTTTGTGCAGCCGAACCTCTTTTCCCTTGCCATGACCGTTCGGTGGGTTTGATGAAGTGTGGTTTTCCCACCCTATGCTATGCCGTCGAGTCCGCGTGCACATACACTGTATTATTACACACTCTTTCTCCCTTTCTGTTACCACTCAGATTTTACAGGTGTAATATCCCAGTTACAAGGTAAACTTCTTACGCGCTGTCCCCCTCCAACCCCCCCCCCTACACACCCCCCCCACACCCCCCTGTGTTGTGCAGACACTACCAGAGGTTGAGGATGATTTGGTTACCCCGCCCAGTTCTGTTCGCACTACTGTGGGCGGGAATAGTGCGCCAAGCGCTAAGTCGTTTATGTGGCTCTCGCCATTACCCCAGGTTTTCCAAACTGTGAGACCAATGCCACTCTTTTTTCCTTCTGCTTCTGCTCCCACCCTTTTTGGTGCATTTTTTCCATTCCTCAGACACCCAGCTTTAACTTCCAGCTTCACTGTCATGCCTGTCCGTAAACATGGGCCTTGTGGGTCTGTGTAATGAGGCTGATGTGAATGGCCTTCTTGTTGTTTTCAGACACCTGAAACCGCACAGATCTTGTCGAACATATGCTCTCGCTCTAGGGTGATGATTCTGAGCACCCAACCACCGATACCCTGAGAAGCTCTGTCTTTTGACCCCAGTGCACCCGAATGCTGGCAAATTTCTTGGCTTTTGTGTAGCAAACCTTTTGAATGTGCTCTCAACAGCCGACTATTTTTTCACAATTGCCTCTTTCTTTAATTTCTGTCATGTTCACTCAACAAACTGAAATCCAGCTTGTTGCTATCTGTCCTTTGTGGATTATCAATGGTACATATAATAACTTTGAGAAATTGGTGTTCAGCAAGGCAATTAGTCGTATTTCGCTCCTCCTTTTAATATAAACAAAAAGTGTCAGAACCAGCGCTTGGAAACCTGCTCCTGAAGTCCATTGATCGCCCGTAGCAGGCAAGTTTCTTGTAAATGAGAACTTTATTCAACCCAACACGCTATGCTAAACCGTCAAATAACACAAAGTCAGCACTGGAGTTGTTTGGTCATGTGTTATCTATTTTTTAATTCCCACTATTTCTTTTTGATTTAGGTTCTTATTGCTTTTTATACACAGAGGATGAAAGCAAATACATGGGGACGTCTAGAATGCAGTATGGGTGTGGTTTTTACAGTGAATTCACCCTCCTATTTCGTGTGTTCGATTGATTTTGTTTTTATTTTTACCTTCCTCTGTGATGTCGTTGTGACATAATTGCTTGTGTTTGCCTATTTCTCTACAGCATAGGGCATGTAAGTAGATGCTGCTGACAGAATCGTCATCATATTCTGATCCATCTGCCATTTCCACATTGAAGCGCATCTGGTCTTTTATTTTTATAGAAAAAGGTCATAGATTTTTTTTTTCTAGTTGTCAGGTTCATGAAATCGTTGTCGCACAGTTCACACCTGTAAAACAGTACATTCAGGAATCCAGACCACAGTAGGAGGTACTCAGTGAGTTTGTGTTGGGACGAAAATGGGTGGAGACTAGGCCAGGAAGGGTGAAGAAGGGGGTTGGTTAGAGATACTGCCAACATGCACCTTTCTTCTCTTTTTTTCTTGTCTTTCTTATTCGGTAGAAGGTATAACATCTGCTGAGTGTTTTGGATGGGCAGGAAAACTACAGCAGGGGTGTGAAAACAAGATAGCTTATCACAGAACAAACTGGTCCTCCAGCCACTGGATACATCTTCCCACTGCCTTTTTTTCTACCTGGCTCTTGTGCAGCTTTATCGTATGCTTCTTCAGAGTGCTCGCTTCATTCAAGCTTTCATGGTTGACCAATGCAAGTTTGTTGAATGGTTTTTTCGGGCGTCGAAGAAATGTGTGTGTGTGTGTGTGTGTGTGTGTTGTGTGTGGTGTGTGGTGAGAGGTAGCGTGATGTGTATGCACTTGAGCACGAGCACACACACGCATGACGTGTACGTTTTTGTGTGTGCGTCTTTGTCTGTAAGGTGTGTGTGGTGAACGTTGTAGATTTGAGCACTGCTGCCCTGTTGTTATTACCTATTAATCATAGCATAAAGAAAGGATTGGTATGTCTTTTTACAGAAAGAAGTTTGTTTATACTCTCCAATATTAGGAAGGGTTTTTTCATACACATATGAAATTCTTAGGGGTCCTGACACTCCATATAAAAAACATTAGTGGGAGAGGGAGGTGTTTTGGATATTTCTCTCTCTCTCATTTTTCTTTCTTTTTTTTTAATTTTTAAATAAAATGTGCATGCTTTTGTTGTGGTAGATACGTTCAGCTGACTAGAAATTATCTGGAAAAGTTTGCTAGGGACCATTCCCTAGCTAACATAGATCCTTATTCATGCTCAGAACCCTGCTGTACACCTAACCTTGGTTTATTGTTTCATGTGAAAAAAAACCTGTATCATATAGATGTTAATGATGGGAGACATCTGTTGCGGCAATTGATTCCATGGCTTATTGGATTTGATGTTGTGTGTTTGTTGTTTTACTCGTTGTATGTTAATGTTCACCTTTTTTCTGCTCTCTGCATTGTCTGTGTCTCGCTTGAAATGTTTTCTTACTTATCTTTTTTTTTTTTTTTCTGTGACATTCTCCATGCCTGCCACAACGAGACATGCATGAAGGGCTGCAGAGTTATAGGCTTTTTTTTTTTCATCTTTCCAGTAAGCCAAGGACTAGCTGTGAGCATGGGCATGGAGAGGAAATTTAAACTGATGTCATCATAGGAGCAGGCCATGAAGGGCCATAGATTTTGAGGGTCCCCCTCCCCTTTTTTTTTTTTTTTTTTTTTTTTTTTTTTTAGTATTGATCAATTAAGATGATGAAAATGATGGTTAAGAGTGGCACTCAAGTCAGAGATTCAGTGACTGGGCTGTTCTGTGCACTTTCCTTTTGTAATACATTCCATCATCAACTGGTCTTGTGAGAGACATGGACATCTGCAAGTGTTGTTTGAAAGAGTTGAGCAGCAGTGTCATGGGACACATCTGTTAAATGAATGAACTTCACTGTTTTGTTCTGGTGTTCCCACTTGAGCCCGTAGCACACTTGACTGTCGGTAGGAACTGGACAAGTTTCGAAACATTCCACAGACTATTGCCTTTGATAAGAATTGAACCAATGACCTCTCACCAGTCCCAGCTTGCAGGTCAGCATTGCTTATCCATTGCACCACAGTGGCTTTGACGTTTTCCTGTCATTGTTCCTGTGTGCTGTGTTTCCCTATCTCATTATTCAGAGTTAATTTTCAGTGGAGGCAGAATGATGATGTTTGTGGTGCATTGGTGGTGTTTGCGTCACCCTCTCAGCCTAAAGCGTTTGTGTTACTATTTGTGTGTGATGCATGTGAGAAAAAAAAAACCTGTGGGTGA
>JADBJO010000106.1:320000-345000 GCA_016801955.1 Conus betulinus | reverse complement strand
TACACTCACAACCACACTCACAACACACACACACACACACACACACACACACACACACACACACACACACACACACACACACAGTCCGATAGTAACAAGCTAGTACACATATGCAAAATTATGCATGCTCATGTCTCCATAGACTGGTTTGCATATATCACAGAGATAACCTTTGTACATAAAAGTGTGCTGTTGGTAACAGAAATTCTTGACATTTGAAGCATGATGTTTGGGAAAGATAGATGAGAAGAGTCATCAGCAGCCAATTGTCAGTTTTACTATAACTGTAGGTCTAAATTAATTAATGTGCAGGAACATATCTAATGGAATATTACAACTCTGCTTGCATTGGTTGATACAGCCAGACAGAACTTTTTTGTTTATTTATTTTTTAGGGTCTAGTTCATGGTTGTTAATGCTTACAAATCTGGCAGCCTCACACATGCTTTTACCCCCCTCTTTAATTGATGGTAAAGCGTATTGTGTATCTGTGATAAACAGAAGTAAAACCGTAGTATCAACATTGAACTCAGCCCCAGGAATCAGGAAGTGGAACATACCATAAGGTCTTTTTGGTTGCGTTTGTTTCAAGCAAAACATAAGCAACTTCAGGGACAACTTGAACGTTATTCTAGGCTGCACTGACAGTAGTTTGTATAGCAGATGGAATGACAAGAACGCAGCATAACAGTTTTGTGTTATATGAATCGGTTTCATATTGCATTGTTGTCATTTTCATATTAGTATTTCTTTTTGTTCATAAAGCTGGAAAGACACTGTTGACCTTCACTTTCTTTATAAGGCTGGATAGACTTTGTTGACCTTCACTTTCTTTGTAAGGCTGGATAGACACTGTTGACCTTCACCTTCATTATAAGGCTGGATAGACACTGTTGACCTTCACTTTCTTTATAAGGCTGGTTAGATACTGTTGACCTTCACCTTCTTATAAGGTTGGTTAGACACTGTTGACCATGTAGTTGATTTTTTGTTCCTTTTTTTCTTTTATATGTACATGTATACATAGGGAGATTGATATAGACATAGATCGATATAGATAGAATGATATAACTATCACTTGAAAACTAAGTAACTATCACTTGAAAAAACTAAGTGTTTTGATGCATGTTTTTCCAAGTCAAACCACAGGCATTTTTTTCAGATAGGGTTTTGAAAACTCAAACATAATTTTTTTGTGTATTTGTAGTACCAGTCCACTTTGCATGCATGTCGAAAGCCCTCATCATATTTTCTGTCCTTGACTCATGTTACAAATACAGATATTTGTTCTATGTATGCTCAGTGACTCCTGATTAAGCACATACGGTGTACCCTAAATGGAGAACTCTTCAGAGGTTGATGCTGCCCTCATGAATTGAAAATGTGTGTGTGTGTGAAACAGACATATCTAAGCACTCATGTTAGGCTGATCGATGTCAGAGCTGTAGAACACGCAACAAGGAATTGTTTTGTGATCATTTCATTTTGTTATGTGATGTCTTGGGGGGTTGTTTTTTAAATCTGCTACAAGCAGTGAAAATGTCTGATATGATGTTGCCAGCCTGTCATATAATGTGGGTGTTTGAATTGATGGACTTCTGTTTGGTGTATCGTATGTTGTTCATAGATGTCCTGACTTATGTGGGCACAGAGTGACATTTGATATCTAAAATCTACTGTCTGCATATATGGAAGGCTTATGTGGGCACAGAGTGACATTTGATATCCTAAAATCTACTGTCTGCATATATGGTATTCTGTACCCGCGACAGAGGTATCAGAAGGTAGAGAGGTGGTGTGGGAGTGTTTGACATCCTTCTTCCTCCTTGAACATGATATGATGCCTTTGTTGTAGGTGTTTTACGACTTGATGCGAGAGATCCGTTCACGGAAGATGGAAGCCATCCGGCAAAACAATGGCAAGCAAAAGAAACGGGAAAAGAAACGAAAATGTACCATATTGTAACGTGACTGTGCGGGTGTGTGTTTAGCTGTGAGGGAAGCAAGCGATGATCACGTGAGTATGGGGACGAGCTCAGACTGTGAACACCTGTCATTGTTTACCGTCACTACCAAAGTATCTCACCATCATGTCCACCCTCCCCACCAAGCACAACAGAGGCTTGCATTGTCATCGTCTTCGGGTTTCTTCAGCTTTGACCACCTTCCTTGGCAGTCAGCTTGGATGGCAACACCTGCAGATAGGTATTTCGGTGATAAATAACGATAGTGTAAACCTCAGTTGTAGACAAGTTTGTGAAAAGAAAAGTGAAATTTAGGCAGAAATCAAGAGAAATCAGGCTAGGGTTATTCTTCTGTACCTCTGCTTAAAAGACTGTCATTTTGTTGATCAGTTTTCGCTAAAGATTTTGAAAAGTGAATGGTCTTTTACGATTGTAAGATTTGAAAAAAACTATCCCAAGAGTTTTGTGGATAACTTGTTTTTCCCCATTTCCCTACCATTTCATTGAACCATTAATAAACTGATGTATGCGAGTGTTGGGGTATTGGACTCCAGGCGAGTCTCGTCTGTACGTGACAAATTAATAAGAATGAAAGTTTCATTTCGTACTCAAGTCTGTTACAAATTGTATGCATTACTCATCTGTATCCTGGAAAAACATGTTTGTTTTTTACGTTGTTTTTGTCTTGGAACTTGGCATACTGAAAAACAGTAATGATTTGATTGAAGTTTTGGGCTGCAGCTTGGTTTAGGTTTATTTTACTGTTGAAAATCTATATTTTTTAGATAGCAATATGGTTACATTTATGGTATTGAATGTTAGAGTGTTCCCAAATAAGTTTGAGCAAAAAGAGATTGACATTATTTGCCTGATTTCTGCCCCAGTTGCCAGTACAAAGGTTTAAATCAGCAGACAAAACTGGGTAAGAAAATTTGGGTGTAATTAATCTTAACTGTCAGCTGTTGAAAAAAGAGAGAGAGAGAGAGAAAGGTGTTTGGTCTGCTTTTTCTTTTCTTTTTTCTTTTTTTTCAAACATATCTTTATTGAATACATTTCATAATTAGCCAGTATAAAATTTGAATGAGCATACAGTAATATCGACTCAAAAGGGAAATCTCTGTCTAGAATTCATCGTCCTGTGTGGGAATGTTTGAACAGCTTTAGTGCATTTGCATGGACTCGATCCAAGAAATGGCTTTAAATTGTCGGGAGCATCTGATAGAGACCAGTCCTGAGGGAGTGGGGGAGGGGGCGGGGGTTGGGGGTGGTTAAAAAAATATCATGAGCTCTGTATGGCTTAGATTGTTTGCAGCTTTTGTTTGTTTAATCGCGTTTCTCTTTGCATAGCCAGTTTTAAATGGACATTGACATACTGTTAATTTGCTGAGAAAGTGCAGACTGTATTTATAATGGTCAAGGATTGTGGTGTGAAATTCTTAATTCAGCAGTTGATTATGTCCCTGTATTCCTGTGCATGTTTTATACCTTTTTTTTCCAAAATTATTTCTTCACTCATGCTTTCTAGTTTATTTAGTGGATGTGTTTGAAGGGTAAGGAAGGGAAGGGGCATGGGAGACATGGAATTTGAGAGAAGAATTCTTTTTTCACTACTGTCGCTCCTCTTTTCTCTTCTCAGTCTCTGTCTGTCTGTCATTGTCTTTCTATTTTTTTGTCTGTCTGTCTCTCTCTCTCTTGTGTATCAGTGTAATATCTGTTACTGAATAGCTCTTTGTTTTGCATTTAGGTTGTTTTTTTCTACCTGTACACAGTGGTGTTTTTTCTCATGATTTCTCCACTCATCTCCATAGGTTTCCATATTCCCACCATCATTTACCCTTTCCTTGGTAATAACCACATGACATTCATTACTGGTTTTGTTTGTTGATGCTGATGTGATGGGTGGAACATACATATTTTCTGAAATGGGAGCACACCATATGAGTGCTACATCCATCTCTGTGTGTGTGTGTGTGTGTGTGTGTGTGTGTGTGTGTGTGTGTGTGTGTGTGTGTGTGTGCGTGCGCGTGTGCGCGCGCGTGTGTGTGTGTGTGTGTGTGTGGTGGGGGGGGTACTTCTTGTTGGACAACATGTGCACACGCATAATCCAGGAACTCAACATTTTAGATGTAACAGAACTACACAATCTTCAATTGTAAAAAAAAAAAAGGTTGGGGAAAAAAAAAAAAAAAAAAAACATTAACCCTGTGACTGCTTACCTGTAACTCTTAACAGACTTGTTTTGTGATCTTCAGGTGCAAGAATGCTTAACCCTTATTGAGCATTTTCACCACAAAATTGCTGAACAGACCAGGTGGGAGTGTTCCAGAGCACTGATCAGATAGCTGATTGCATTTACCTCAGTGATATAGATGACCAGGGAGACCCACATGCAGCATGATTGGACCCTGCTGGTGGTTGAACACCCCTCCCCTCATGGCAGCCCTGGTTAATTAAGCGCTGGCTGCAGGCCAGGGGCTGTCTGATTGCAGTCCTTTTAAAGCTTGTGAACGCACAGTGGGTGGTTCTAGCAGTGTGGGGCATCTGAGACAAGTCGGTTATGAGTCCGTTGCTTGGTGTGGTCAGTACGTGTTATATTGAATTTCGAGTGAGAAGAGGTTTGATAGGTAGGCAGTCATGGTGTTAAATGTTTGGGTTTTTTTTTACGTTGAAAACTGGATGAAACGTTGTGGCACTCATATGCTGGAAAGCAGTGTTTTAGGTGTAAAAAGCTGGGTCTCTGAATCCAGAGCTTGAGAACACACAGAGATTTGAGTTGAGAGATGTGATGACGTGATTTAAAGCTGATATAGTGCTAGTAAAAATCAGTTTGAAGTGGCTGGTTCCATCATAATAGCCTATGTTGGGATACTTGGACAAGCAAACCATACATACAACCTGATTCATTTGCACAAAAAAGCAAACTTTTTCTCATTGAAACAAAAGAAGGAAACAAACAAACAGAAAACTTGTGGGATCCATGACTTTTTTTTTTTTTTACAATTCTTAGCAATAAAGGGATAAGACTCAGGACTCAAAAAACTGGGTTTTATTGCCTGTATGTAGATGCTTGAATTTGTTTGCATCATGTGCAGAGGTAGGTTGAGGCAATGTGAAATAAACAAAGACTATGTGTACTGAAGTAAAACAGAAACACATGCATATACATTGTCCCACTTCCTCTCCCAACTCTTATCTACAGCTGCACAATGTTTTTTTCCCCCCCTGTCTCCTCATCCTCTCTCTCTCTCTTCCTCTGCTGATGCCTTCCTGATCTGCTCCTGTTCTGCTTTGTTCCATGACTATTTCTATAGAATCAAAAACTTTGGTTTAAGGTAATATGTATCAGTGATGAATAGAAGTACAGTTATATCATCCTTCTGGCAGATAACTGAACTGCTCTTAATTAGAAATTAGTTGAAGACAGTGTGCAAAATGGTGAAAATCAGAGGAGCTAATCCTGAAATGCATTTTAAGAAGTTTTTGTAAGGATTTTTTTTTTAAGCTCTGTTCGTAAAGATAAGCAGGTCATTAAATAAATACATAAAGAAGTATGTATATGATGCAAGGTCAACCAAAATGACCTGAGGCTTTCTTAGTTCATGTCTGTGTGTGACTGAGAGTGACTGTTGGTTTGTATGCTGAAGGAGTCTCTTCAGAATATGAACAATTTTAAAATCTTGCAATCTGCTGAATTTTTTTTTACTTTTTTTTTTTAAATAAGTTTTTTGTGTTGTGTATATGGCGGTGGTTATTGAATACAGTAGGGTTAATGGAGTTGCTTTGTTGAATTGTATGCATGTATGAAGATGGTTTGTTGAATTCTGTCTGTATAAAAGTAGGTTTGCTGAATGGTATTGTCTGTATTGTCTATTTTTCTTTCTTTCTTTTCTTTTCTTTGTTTTTTTTTCTTTATTTTTTTATTTCTAAATTATCAGAACAGAAAATGGTATGTTGAATGATATATCAGTGTGAAGTCAGTTCGCAGAATTTTTTTTTTTTTTCAGTATGACAGTGCTTCACTGAATTGTATTGTTCGGGGTGCAGTTGCTTTGTGGAATTTTATCATTTATGAGACATTGGTTTGTTTGTTGAATGATGTGTGTGAAGTTGGTTTGTTGAATCATAGTTGCTTTATTGTTGGATTGTTGAACTCTGTTTTCTGTATGAAGATGGTTTGTTTGGGCTTTTTCAAAGTGTGTGTGTGTGTGTGTGTGTGTGTGTGTGTGTGTGTGTGTGTGTGTGTGTGTGTGTGTGAGACGGTGTGACCGTGTGACCTGATGATCAAATATTTGTAACATGTTTGTTGAGACTGATTTTTTTCTTTTTGCTAACTTTTTTTTTTTTTTTTTAATAAATGAATAAAATGTTAAATACTTCTACTTTTTGAGGTAACCTAAACATTTTAAAATCTTTTTTGCTTATATGTAAAAAAAATTATCATTTTGTTTGTTTAAGTAGTAATACAGTCTGCTTTTCAAGTGGTTCTTGTTTTTTTTTTTCTTTTCTCTCCTCTCTCTCTCTCTCTCTCTCTCTCTCTCTCTCTCTCTCTCTCTCTCTCTCTCACCACCACCACCACCACCTACCCCTTGTAAGTACTTTTTACTGTCTGGTGTATTCTTAATTTTTGTTTGTTTGATTGTTATCCATGCAGTATTGTTTGAGCTTAATGAAGAGTATCTTCCTTCTGTCAGTGCTAACATACAAGTTGTACATTATAGAGGTAAAACAAATATTATGACATTATAATCATAGTGCTATTTTATTTGTTTCTTATTCATACAGTCCCTTCTTTGTGCAATGTACAAAATGACAGTGCTGTTTTATTTCTTCTTGTGAATCTTGATTTGTTTGCATCTTGCCAAGTTCTTTTCATATATGTTTAATAATACTGTGTTTTCCTTATTCCATGTGGTTCCTACCGTTCTCTTCAACTAGCTGGAAGACAAACCCCACGGAAATCCCATGTCTTTGGCTGTAGGACTCCACACAGATTTCCATTGGGAAACAACTTGTGTTCAAGAGCTTCTGGCTAAGAGGACAGAAATTTAATTCATGTCGTTGGGTGGTAAAACAAGTGAAAGAAAGATGTTAAATTGTGGATAGGTCTTGTGACAGGCGTGGTGGATTTTAGTAGCATAGACTACATGAATGTTCTTCCTCAAATTTTTTTTTTTTTTTGCTCAGTTTTTGGAAGCTTGTTGTGTCCAATCTTGATCAGTTACTGGTTGAACACATAGTTCAGGATTAGATTCTGGCTAAGTTGACGAAGGTCTAAATGGGAATGTGTAGAAATATAAGCAAACTGTCCAGACAGTGTGTTTAGATATTCAGTTTAGTTCTGAAGTAATGGGTGTGTTTTTTTTTTTGTTTTTTTTTTTTTTTCATATACATGGGTACCACATGTACATGAGAAAACCCATGCAAAAATTTGAAAGTTGTTTGTATGAAAGACCTTTTTCTTGACGGTGACCCTGAAGAAACAGTCTACTGTGTGACATTCAAGCAGAAGAGTTTTAAGTACTTCCCCTCTCGTGTAACCATCTCTTCTCCTTATCCGCTTAGTTGTATTATTACTTTATGTAATGATGTTTGCACTAGGAAACAGCAGCTTAATTAGCACACCTTGTTGGGTACACTGTGCGCATGTAGCAGTGGCTGATGAAATGTTGTGATCTCAGCCCTGTTTGCTGTGATCATTGGCTTGTCTTTTTTTTCTGTATAGCCGATATATGCTGTCTGTCAATGGGGAGAAATAGTGTGCTTCTTCACGTTTATTTATCTTAAATTTTCAAGTGTGCAGACAATAAATTTTGCATTCATGCAAGGACCTGACCAGCAGTTATTTGTTGTTGTTGTTGTTGTTGTTGTTGTGTGTGTGTGTGTGTGTGTGTGTGTGTGTGTGTGTGTGTGTGATTAGGATTCTCAGTGAATTAACAATTTTTGAAGCTCTGTCATTTATTTCAGTTCTGATTTTCGTCTGCACAAAGGGAAGGAAAACGACTCCCTTTTCATTGGAGATGAATTAAGAAAGAGGTTTGGATGAACTGGTTTTGTTTTCCAAGCTTTACAAGTATTTTTCGAAAAAAAAATTTTTTAATTCACTGGCTGTTGGCAAAAAAGGGTTGACAACGGTTATATTTTGAATATGGATAGAGCGTAAGAGTTGAAGTTCATACATTTCCTCATCCCAGATTCTTGTCTTTCTGTCTGTACGCTGCCAGTTGAGGAATCCTCTTGGTTGTGGTTGGTGGACTGCTTTGGCTCCTGAGCAGTTTTGTTGACGTTTTCACAAGTGACATGTTGGTAATTCAGATGTTGAAGGGTTTACTTTCCAAGTTGTGTGAAGTTGTGTGACTAGTGTTCTGACCAGTGACATGTACAGGCTATGGAAGAAACCGCCTTAAAAGTGATGCCTCACTTTTGTTGTATGCGCTGTGTAGAAATGATGACTGCACAAAGCCTAATTGTGTATACTTCAGTCTCTTTTTTTTTTTTTTTTAATTCTACTTCAGTCTTTTTTTTTTTTTTTTTTTCATTCTACTTCAGTCTTTTTTTTTTTTCTAGTACAGTACACCTAGTTTGGCCCTTGCCACTCGCACCTTTTCCCACCCCCACCCACCTACGCGCTCACCCCTTTTTTTTTTTCAGCTCCCTGTATATAGTTTGCATTGTTTATCAACAAAGTTGTACATAACCTGTGTACAGATGTAAGTACGCATGTGCATGCAGGTGTGATATTAGACTTGTTCTTTTAGTGTGCTGTGAGGACCAAGTTGAGGCAAGAGGTGAATCAGGGATTCCCATTTGACCTGGACAGGTGGCCATTAAAATGTGTACTGTTAGCTGGCTCGTGTTTTCATTATCCACAATGCAATCCCCCCCATCATTTTCATTACTGTTACTATGATCGTATCAGTTGCATGTTCCTTTTATGTCCGAGTTGCTGAGAACAACAGCAGGATGAGTTTAGACAGTTCACCAGATAGTTTAAAGAAGGGAAGGAATGTGTCGTCGTAGGATCTGTGACTATAGCACTTGACTGACTGCCTGTGAAAGTGAGTTCAGTGTTGGTTTAAATGTTGATGCTTGAACATTGGAAGTGTTGTTCTTGAATCCTGGCTTAACGTCATTGTTAGTTCTGCCTTACTTGGTGCTTTGTACAAACTTCTTGATCTCTTCGCTGTCACACTATCAGGCAGCGATTATCTCTCTTGCTAGCTGATAGTCTTACTCTTGCTTTAGAGTGCATGCGCTTTCTTTCTTTTGGTTGTCACTCACTTTCATCCTGCCTATCAGTCCAAGTGCAGAAACTTGCACACTTTTGATGTTGACCCGTGGGCCTTTCTTTTTTTTCCTTTTTTTTTTTTTTCTTCTTTTAAATGCATGCATCAGTGTCATTTTCCTTTTGTTTTGCCAGGCATTGCTTTAAACATTCGGATACTCACAGCCATACTCACTCGGTTGCAGTCTTTATGGTTTCTAAAAAAGGGGTAGTTTTTCCCTTGGTGATGTCAAGTGCTTGTGCAGATGAAATCACAAATCGTTTCTCTCTTTTCTTTTAGTTCACTTTGATAACAGCTAATACAGCCCTGTTGCTTGGTAAGATGTCTTTTGATTTACTGCAATGGTCCAGTTTTTTTCAAGCTCTGCAGATGTTTCGTTTGACTTTGACCTACGATTTAGGTCTGTAAACACATGATGCATGTGTTGTCTACATGGGGAAACTGTTTGAAATAATTAGTGGCCAGATTCTCCTTTTTGTGAATGAAAATATGTCCAGCATATTGATGAATGGATTAAATCAGGAGTCTTTTTTTTTTTTTTCCCTGCCTTGGAGGAAGAATATATGCATGAGATTTCATGGACATGCTGTGAACTCACACCTGCACGACCAAAAGTCTCCGAAGAGGCAGGAGAAGGTTACCGAATATGGTACATATTTCTTAGGTTTGTCAAGTGGTTCAGAGAAAAACGGAGTGGCAGTGGCTGGTTGTCATTCTGTGTGACTGGCTAGTAATGATGGTGGTGTCCTGGTTTGGGTTGAAACAAGTCCCCACGAGTGAAGGGGAGGGGGGAGGGCAGAAGAGTGGGTTGATGATGAGGAAGGGATTGTTAATAACACCAGTTACTGATAAAGAAAAAGAAAAATCTGTCACAAAACAGTTGTTTTATTTATTGAAATGCAATCAACCATTTAAAAAAAAAGTTGTGTAGTTTGGATTATCTGTTTTGCATGCATGTTTTTCAACTTTTACAGGAATTGCCATGGTTGTTTGGCTGTTAATATTTTGTAATTATGTATTGATCAGACACAACCGATGTACGGATTATTCATATTTTGCACTCGAGTGTCTAACAGTCTTTAATGTATGCATGTGACTCAGCTTTACATCATAAGTTAGGTTTCTTTCTTGAGCGATATGAAATGCTAGATCAAATGTTGCCAGTAACAACAGGTTACTGGTCATATGCATTTATGTGTACTTTGTGTTGTCTTGTGTTGACTATGTACCTATATCATCAACACAGTATCTTGTTTATTTAGTGTATAATGTATGCAAGGTTAAACATGAATTTGCTGTTCATGACAGTTGTACCACTTGTACTTATTCTCATCTTTAATTGCACGTTCCACCATTATCATTAAGTTACAGATCATTGCTGCCAGAAGGGATGGCAGTCAGTTGGGTTTTCCAAGTTTGTTGCCATCCGTTTTGATAAAAACACACTTTTGTGCTTACTAAAAGTCCCTCAATAGTAGTAATGTTGACAGAAAGTGGCTGGAGGTAGGTGTGTGGGCTTATCATAATGGCAGCTCAGTTTCACTGACATGGAGCAGGATTGTGTAGATTATGAGTCTGATGTGTACCAGATGAACAAACTCTCAAGTGCAGATTTGACCACTTCCATGCAGTGTTGAAAACGACATGTTGAAAGAAGTTCCAAGAAGCTGATGGCAATAGGGATTCCTCAGATCAAAATAACTGATCAAAACAAAAATAAATACACAAATGAATTAAAAACGTCTTGGAGAATGCCCACATGCAGCGACAGGGAGTCCTGGAGTCCCAGTAGAACAATTTCCCATGTAAAGTTTTCGAATTACCAGAAAGTATTTAATTGAACTGTAACTCTTAAATGTTTGGTTGAATTTGCTTAGTATCCTCCCTTTCTTTTCCCCACCCCCACCCACACTTTTTTTTTCCTCTCTGCCTAACAGTATGGGAAAAGCCAGGTGGTTGTCATCTCTCTTTAGACCGTATCAATGTTTTATTATGTATGCATTGCGTACTTGGTGGTATGTTACTATCTCAGGTTGGCTACGATTCTTTTCAACAGCTCTTGATGTGATTGAGTTACTGTACTGAAAGCAAGTAACTCGGGTGTTTGTCCAATGGAACACTTGTGTGAGAATTGCCCGTCATTTGCTACTGTTCAAGAAAATTCAAGCGAGTTCTTAAGTCACGGCTTAAAGCATGTGTCCGTCTGTAACGTCAGTGTTGTTTTATACTTATTTTTAAGTGTTAATTTATGCTGCATTGTAGCACACACTGTCCTTTGTTTTGTCTCGGAATGTGTCTGCACTGTTGTTGGTAGGAAAGAGTGCACTTGAGAGCAGAAAACATTTCATTGTGGTCAACCACCAGCATCGGAAATAAAAACCAACTCTTTGTGGACAGTATGGCATTTGGATTTTGACTTTCCTTTGGAGCATATATGTGTGTGTGTGTATGTGTATGTATGCATGGATATGTGCGTGTGTGTTAGTGTGTGTGACATTTTTAAAACCTGAGCTATGCAAATACTGTAGAAATTTTTAAAAGAATCTTTCATACTGTTGTGCATAATCTCAGAAAAAAACATATTGTGCCTGAGTTCCACTCATATTGCAAAAATTTTTTTTTTTTTTTTCACTTTGCTAAATTTTGACTGAATGCAGATTGAGCTAAACAGAATCAAAAGGGAGAAAACTGTGTGTACATTAAAGATGCAATTCTTTATCTGACCCAACTTTCTGTCACATCTGAAAGAGGACTAGACAGAAACTGTTACCTGATAACCTGATCTGCCAGGCCCATTCTATCACAAGTCTCTCACTGATAAGTACACACTTCACTGGCAGTCAGAGGGTTCAAAAGTCTCTCTAGCCCCAGTTTCCAATTTCCAAATGGCAAGACTGGGTCCACTCCACACAGTTTTCAAGGACACAATCTCTCAGCCCATTGTACTGAATGGGAGATGATTGGTAGGGCGGGGTGCATTGTATCTCCAATACCCTGATGGCTCAAGACCATCTTGACACATGGCAACGAAATTCATTTCACTTCATTCTCACTTTTTTCCCCTCTATTTTTCTCTTCCAGTCAAAACCCTGATTTGGGCTGTAACAACCGCCTGCTGTGAAAAGTTCAAATTTTATGTTAATTTTGAGATGGCAGTTTAAAATGCGTCGGAACAAATTTCATTGCTTGAGCCTTCTTCCTCTCACTGTTGTCCCCCCCCCCCCCCCCATTCCCTCAATCACACACATCTTGGAACCCTGTATTGCATGGTTCTTTATTAGGGTCTTCAAAGTACCTTAGTCAAGAGCGAGCTTTGTTAAACTCTTTGTCCCAGCAGAAACTTGGTGGCACCCAGAGAGCTTACCAGAGAATCACCCATTGTCATCGTTTCCAAGCAAAACGCTTTACTGTATGCAGGGTTCGTATGCACCTTGAAGCTCCTTGAATTCTGAGAGCAAATTTTCAACTCCTTGAAAACAAAATCAAGAAAATGTGGTTCTGTTGACCAAACCTCCTCCTTAAAAAAGCCTTGCTCCAAAAATTTTCAAGCCATGGCTTTGATTTTTCTGCATTTAGGTTGAAAAAAAAAAGCAAACGTTTTATCGGTGGGGGTCTGTAGGAACCCTGTTTATGTGCTTAAGCAAACTAAGGAACCGAGTCTTAGATGTAGATGTATCAACACAACTATTGAACCAGTCATGAACAAGACGGGTCCTTCTCACACCACACGCAGACCAACACACAACACACAGGTGTTGTATGAGATAATAACATTTATTTTTGTTTCCTTTGTTCTAAAACATTAATATAAATAGTGGTAAAAGACAACAATTCTGAGTATGTGAACAGAGGAAGCTTCACAGATACAACTGTGAGGGACGTCGGGTCGGCTAACATTGTAACAGGTTTACGGTTGATGCCAATGCAGGACTTGCTGCTTAGTATAAGAATAAATGCTTTACACAGTTCAATATAAATGAACACATGCATACCCATATACTTCAGTTGCACAAAAGATCTATGAAAAACAGGAACTATCTGATGGCTCTTAAAGTAAGAGACCTTTGAACGGCAGTCTGAAACAAAATAGCTATTTTTTCCATGCCTGTCGCTGATATTTCCATTCAAAGGATGAAAAATATTGCAAGTGGGCAGCTTTAAGATGCTTTCCTCCCTTTCCTCCCTTGTACATGGCAGTAAAAAATGTAGTACATGAACCACAAAATACACTAACAACAAAAAATGCAGTACCTGTGGCAGGTTTGGTCAAGGACTTGAATCCCTTATCCTTCCAAATTCTAGTGGATCATACCCTAATGCACAGATGAGGGGCATAATTCATTTCAGGGTGGCTTAATTTACAAAAACTGACAAATCGGTCTGTATGGGGAAGTCTCATTGCAAGGCTCGCAGGTACAAGTCCCAATGCACAGCATGACCATCAAGTTTGGGGCAATCTCTACACGCTTGTAATAAAACTGGCAAACTTTTGGATTCTGTTTAACCAAAAAAAGCCTCAACAGTTATGTCAACATCTGTACAAATTCGTTTGAATACTGAAATGCCAAATGGGCTTATTCCTCTCTTTGTCCTCTCCTAAACTCCTCTTTCATCCAAATTTTTGTCAACTAAATACCACTATGTACTCAATCACCCTTGCTCTCACTCTCTCTGTTGTCGTTTCTTTTTTGTTTCATGCATCTCTTAATCTGGTCACCAATTTTGCCAATATATCAGCCATTTCTATTGAAGTCACACCCGACAACTTCATCTTGATATTAATGAGCAAACACTTTTTGGCTAAGTACACTGAAATTATTTCATTGGTTGAACAGCTATTGCATTCTGAATCAAGATCCTGTGCAAACAAAATATGTGCCAGTGCCCATTTTGGGGGCACATTGCTAGATTGCGATCTCTAAGACCGAGAATACTGATCAAAAGTTTACATAAAAAATCTCCACTCCAATTATCATTACTGAACAGTGCCTCAAAAAAATGACAAGTGGCTTACGAAGATGCATTAAGTCTTCTGAAATGTACTTCTGATGGTGACTATGAATTCATTTCTGGCTAGTATTTCACTGCAGTGAAGTGGAATGAATAATATAATATATATATATATATATAGATCTTTGGTATTGTCTCGAGTCAACTGAACCAAACTGCAGTAGTTATGAACCAACTTCTTGCCCTGCCACTATCAGATCACTGCACAAATAGGATCCAGTGTAAAGAATGGATATTTTACCTAAGATCAAACTAACATTTACTGAAATGGTAACCAGTATGACAACTTACTGGCAAGGTCAATAAAAACATTGGTGTCTTATGAAACCCAGGGAAATCTTTTTTTCTTCTCCCTGCTCGTAGAGTTTTAGATCCTCTCTACCAACGTCAGTGCTCTGAAAAAATTCAATCAGTACTGAATACCTTTAGTAACTTGAAAAGCAAAAACAAAGGCAAGGAACAACAGGCCTTGTATTACAATGATTACTACTAATCCAAAATATATTAGGCATAAATTCATCAGAAAGCATTTTTGCTACCTCAATAACCTAACTGACCATCACAAAACAGTAAGCTGAAAAGAGCGATGACTGCTCCTAGTAAGGAAAAACAACAAACACACTGGTTTCACACATCATAAACTTTGGCTAATCAAGAAGACATCAATGGTTCAAGAATAACTTGAGCAACATTACTAAAGATATTGTTTATATCTTCAAAAAATGCCAGCACATTACACATAACACTTGAACATGCAAAGAAGCCAAGTATGCCACTTCCATGGTGTCAGTATTTCCTGCCAGTAACATTTTGCATACCTCTGACAGGAAAAAAAAAAGTCTTGTTTTGTTTCTGATGGACCAGATATCTCTTGGCTTCTGTGGGCAGCTGATAATGCACTGTAGAGTGTGATTGGCTGCCTGGAGCCAGGTCTTGTTCTTGGCACAAAAACATCACACAATTCTTAAATAGTAGCCTGAAAACCAGCGCTAGGCCTGTTTTGGATTTTTCCTTTTAAACAAACTGTTTTTAATATGATTTCATGCTCTGCATGCTCTTTCTGTTGAAGCAGCAGTGTGGTGCACTTTCTTAGGGGACAAATGAGGGGTAAAATGTTAAGTGTTCCTTCTTTGTTCTGTCCCACTGACTGTGCCACCTCTGTGGCACTGCACCCATGCTCGTTCTGACCCCTCATCCACAGCCACAGCCTGGCCTGTCCTGCCACAGCCCTGGCACTGACAATCTACAGGGAGCAGTCAGTGTCAACACAGTTATGAGGCAACCCACCAGAGGTGACACTGCACTGCTGCCAAGTCACTTAGGTGGTGTTCAGTGGGGCAGATGCCACCTAACCCCCCCCTTACTGATGACATATTGCTTAGTTGCGGAGCTGGCATGAGTGAGGTCCTTCTGAAGGGCGCCATCATGTCTGTCCAGCAAAAGTCTCTATGAATTTGCTGATACCAGTGACCCTGAAAGAATCGAACCAAGACCATAGGTACAGGAGGGCAACTGAAACTGATGTCACCATGACAGCAGGGCATGAAGGGCCACAGAATATGAGACACATTTTTTTTCTTTTTAATGCTGATTATTGAGAATGAGGATGATGAAAAAGATGCTAAGGATTTCCATTCTGATCTGAGATTGCATGACAGGGGTGTAATCTACACTTCAAAATATATCCCAATGTCAGCCAGGCCCGATAGATACAGACACCTGCAGTGTTGGTCACGAGATTTGAGATGCATCCATTAAGAGGATGAAACTTGGCTGTGTTGTCCCAGTCTTCCCAATTGAGTCCATGGCAAAGTCAACTCTAGGCAGGAGCTGATCGGGGTAGAAAAATAAAAAAGATAAATGGCTTTGATAGGGAACTGAACCCACGACCTCCCACTAGGCATCGGTGATGCTAAGCACTTTGCTATGGCAGCTGGTGTGTTAAATGTTCCTTACATTTTGTTCCAAATAATTTGACAAAACAATGGGTTTTCCAAATAATCTGACTAAATAATGGGTTCCTCTGATGCTGTATATAGGAACCCCTAAACTATTTAAAAGTAACTGATGTGGAACACTGCACAAAACTTGAAAAGCACAAGAAAAATGCTTTGGAGAACCAAATTACACATTAACAAACCATACAGGTAACATTTGGAGAAAAATCACTTGCTCTGTAGAAACTGTTGCACCAAGTGGTTGTCCACATCCATATTCACACTCAAAAGACAGAATCAAACTCTTAACATATCCTGAAATAACAGTTAAAGGTTTCACCATGATTATCAACTGCTTACATTCATGCTTTGCATATCTACACAACACTGAATAAATAGGACTGCATATTTACAGTAACAAGAATTGTCTGGCAAACAGAGCTTGAGAGG
This sequence comes from Conus betulinus, assembly GCA_016801955.1. Taxonomy (NCBI): domain Eukaryota; kingdom Metazoa; phylum Mollusca; class Gastropoda; order Neogastropoda; family Conidae; genus Conus; species Conus betulinus. The sequence goes on along the minus strand of JADBJO010000106.1, from coordinate 328,356 downwards.
TGTACATCAAGTCAACGTGGCAAGATAAGATGATTGAAAAAAACAAAAAACAAAAAAAAAAAAAAAGAAAAAGAAATGCATATTTTTTTCTTATCCTTTGGCAGGGTGAGCATCTATTGTAGCAAAACCACTATGCTGCACATGAAATAAGATCTAAAACACAGATTGCAAATCAGAGGGTTATGGTAAATACATCAACATGGGTGTAAACTGAACCTATTTCAACAAAAAAAAAGTATTGATTACAGAAGCTGAAAATAGAACCAAGACCACAAGAATCATATATGATTATGAACTACCACATTTCACAGGCTGGAGGTCCCACCCGTATTCTTTTACACAAGTGGGGTTGTGGGGCTGTGGGATTTAACATGCATAGCTGGGTTCCGGCAGTTCAGGGCTTATGAAATTACATGCTCCTTCAGAAAGATTTCCAAGACCCCCTCTCGCCTCTTTTCCAGAACCACTATAGCCTTACATGGTTGAAACAACATACAGTGCATATCATAAGGAAATGTGTGCACAGCTTTGAAGGAGCACATATCTAACAAAATTATCATTTAACTGTAGGACAGTCAGGAGATTCTAACGTAATTCAAGGCGTTTATCAAGATTTGCTTCACACATTTTCTTTCGATGTCAAAATCACAGTGTCTATAGATCTTTTCAAAGTCAAAATGAGCACAGTGTAGGAACATCACTGGCCCATTCCCAGATAAATAAGACGAACACTGTTTTTCCAGCTTTATTCCAGCCCCGAAAATGTATCTTCAATTATTCCAGGATTTCAAGAGACTAAAGATGTGGTATTTGACTGTTTTTGTTGTTATGGTTTGTTTTTGTTTAGTTTTGTATTGTTCTTCTTGACAATGCTTCATAATGTAAGCTACTGAGCGATGCGATGATGGATGACCAGAACAACAAAAATTCAAGTAGACAGGCACTCGGGAAAGTGCAGATCTCCATTACCGTCAAATGGATACCTGATCTGTCCTTTCGTTTTCATCCACATCATGGATCCACTCCAAAATTCACTGGGATCATCCTCGAGCTACATTCCCATCTTAAAATTGGTTCTGTAATTTGAGCACAACCTTTCTGACAGACAAACTAGCCAGTACATGACCCTGACACACAATTTTGTTAGTGGAGGCAGTCAGCGCTTCAAATTCATGCAAATGTACATCAAAACCAACATGTATACAGCAATGTGTGGCAAAACACACAAATGACCAGATGAAAAGTATCTACCAACAGATTAATTTATCTACACTGGCCTTGAATAAAATCATGTGAAACTGATTTCTTTGATGGTAGTGAGAGCCATAACAACACAACTGTTCACTCTTCTTTTCTTTAAGCTTCAATTTATCCACACAGCTGAAACATACTACATTCGCAAATAATGCTAAGGAGGTTGTGTTGACATCCCAGTCTGTAGTTTGTCTGATTGTCAACACGATTATGCAAAAACTGTTAAACTAATTTCAGGAAAAATGGAATGTGGCCCAAGGACAAACCTACTAATTTGGGTGCTTTACAAAGTAGAACTTGGAATTTTGTTTCAGTTTATGTACCACTGCAACGTACGATATTTTTCAAGATTAGATTTTACTAAATTTCTATAAAACAACAACAACAAAAAATCAAGAAAAAAAGATGATGGACCTAAATGAAAAAAGCTTACAATGTGTATTGATACCTACAAATTTGTAAGATTCAGTGCAGGTCTGGCTCATATCCTGGATTTGCAGAGCAAAATTACAAAATATGGGGCGAGGGAGAGGGGTCAGAGATGGGGGAGGGGGTGAGAGGGGGAAAAGAGGGAACTATTTTTTTCAGACCCTGCACAGTAACACATTGAGCAGGAAACTAGCAGCCACCTCGGAAGTGTAGCAGAGAAAATGAGGATTCAGTTAGCTGAAACAGCTTCAGTGTATGCGTGATAGTTTTACAGATACATATAAGACAATGAAGATTCAGTGAGCTAAAACAGTTTTGACATATTTGTGATAGTTTGGTAGACACAGAGCAGACAATGAGGTTTCAATTAGCTGAAATAGTTTCCATATATCTGTGATGGGTTTGGAGATACAGCTGAAAAAATTAGGATTCATTCGGCTAAAAACAGCTTTATCTGTACACCCTGATAGTTCGGGAGATCTATACAGACAAGGTCATTAAAATTTAGTTAGTTAGCTGAAACAGATTTGGAGATACAGCTGAGAAAACAGCGATTCTGACTGCTAAAAGTTTCCGTTTACTTGTGACAGTTTGGGAGACAGCTGGGACACAATGAGGAATCAGTTTACTGAAACGATTTAGATGTACCTGTGATAGTTTGGGAGATACAGCCGAGACAATGAGAAATCAGGTAAAACAGTTTTGATGTACCTATGACAGCTTTGGAGATACAGCTGAGAAAATGATGATTCAGTCAGCTAAACATTTCAATGTCTCTGTGATATTTTGGGAGATACAGCTGCGACAATGAAGGTTCAATAAGCTAAAACAGTTTTTGAAATACAGCTGAAAAAAAAGAGGATTCTGTTCACTAAAAGTTTCAATGTATATGTTATAGTTTCAGAGACACAGCTGCAACAATGAAGACTCAACTCGCTGAAACAGTTTTTTTGAAATACAGCTGAGAAAACGAGGATTCTGTTTGCTAAAAGTTTCAAATGTTCTGTTATAGTTTGGGAGATACAGCAGAGACAATGACGACTCAAGTAGCTAAAAGAGTTTTTGAAATACAGCTGAGAAAACGAGGATTCTGTTTGCTAAAAGTTTCAATTTATCGTTATAGTTTTGAAGATACAGTGGAGAAAATGAAGATTCGGTGAGCTAAAACACTTTCGATGTATTTGTGATAGATCTGGGATATATCAAGAGATATATGATGGATTCAAATGGGGTTTGACTGAAGCTGGAAGGACTGTTCTATAGTGATGGAAATCTCCACTCGCTTGAATGCCATGCAAGCTATACTACATGTATGTATATTTGAAGTTGTCTATAACTACCTTACTTTCAAAAAAAAGGAGCAGCAGAAAACTAATGCTAGCAATAGCATAGCAATATTAAACAGGTAAGTGTAGGACCACTTAAGACCTCCCAAATAAATCCAAACACACACAGTGAAACACACATATGCAAAAAAGCACCCAAATGTGTGCACACACAGAAATAAAATAAGGTGGTTGGGGAACCAAAGTTAAGGTTTTAAGTTGCAACTTCCGGCATAAAGACCATCACAATGACACAATTAACACAATTTTCTGTACTAAAACCAGAAAATACATGACAAACTTGACACACCCATACCATCACAGAGTACTGAAATGAAAAATGCAGGCCTCAAAATTATGTCTATTCATGATTATTGAATATAAATTAGATTTGCACACACACACACACACACACACACACACACACACACACACACACACACACACACAGAGTACACAAAAAAAAATGCAATGTATAGTCGTAGTCTTCAGACAACAAAGCCATACTTTTATCTCAAGCTGTGACCAGGAAGATATTTTAAAAGCACCGTACACATTTGACACCCAGCCTTGTTGGCCAGCGTTTCCAGGTTTGGGCCAAATCATTGTCAAACTCATCATAGTAACACACACTGAATTCTCAGTCACTTTATGTACTTTGGTCACTGTTGTCAATGTCTTGTTGATACAGGTGGTGACCATGGGAAAGCGAAGTAAGGATTTCAGTAAGAGTACTTCATGTATGTAAAAGTTCCGTTTAAAAAGTTCAGACACCCTTCCTCTACACTGGATCGGTGGATAACCAGCTTCACAACTGAGGCTGCTGTCCTTGCTGCATTAGTTTGAACATGAGCGACCATGCTACTCACTTTCTGACTCCAGCTTTCTTGTTGCCAGTCGCAGTCAGACTTCAAGAGACATCAAAATGGTGAATTTAACATTTGTGGTTAGTTGACATTGCTCTTGGGTGACTGTGCAAAGAAAACTTCATCTGATGGATTTCAAATGAAGAACTGATTAAACAAACAAAAAAAAAAAAGGTTTATACTTAGGGAAGTGAGCAGAAAGCTCAGGAGAAACTGGTATAAAGTGCACTGAACTTTAGATGATCATTGGCAGACCATCTCAATCACAATGAAGATTGATCTGACGAACACTAGCTCAGGAACAGTGTGGTGACAGTCCCCTGAAAAGTGGTGAGCAGAATGCCTGAGTATAGTGTGTGATCCACCAGCACGTAATGTGAAACTAGTCGCTTGGGACTGTGTTTGATACTCCAGTGAGGGTATTCTCGTCTTTAAGCTATCTCCATCAATCACTTATTTCTATGAGTCGGTACCTCCTCCTCCATGAAGACAAATGCTTTAAAGTCCTGTGAAACAGGACAAGGGAAGCAACAGTGGTCCATTCTGGTCCTGCCATGGCCAGCACTGCCATTTAATTTCAGCCCGACTGAAAATGCCTGGCAGATTAAAAAAAAAAAAAAAAAAATGTCAAATGCATCACACAGCCTCTCTAGAGGACTTTTCATTTTCTATCAAGACATGTACGGGATGTTCTAGGTCAGAAGGGTCATCCAACTCAGTATCAAAGTGTCAGGCCTTCAAACTTGAAAAGGGAAAAACAGATAACTTTACACGCAGTAAATTTCAGTGATACTGCTATTTTCAAAGTTTGACAGTGATCTGGCAGGATGCTGTACACATGACCTGCAATCATAGTCAGGGTCTGTGTCTACCCAGCTCAAAGCCTTGATCATTCATCGGTTGAGCAAACATATCACTTTATGTTCTATCTTCATACACTCACACACTACACCCATTGACATTTCTATCAGAGTATATTGGGCAAACAGTGACAAACTGAAGGTCTGTGTGCATTGAGATGAACATGTCTGGTGTTCTTATGTGCCACAACACCTCCACTTCAGGGGTGGCTGTTCTTCTCACTCATGTCTATTGGTTTGTTTGTCTGGCAACATGATTATATAAAAGCAAGGGAACCAATCTTAATACAATTTGCTGGGAAGATGAAACATGGCCAGAGGACAAATCCATGTATGCAGGATCTGTTTGGCCTTGACAGTGCTCTGTGTTCTCCCCAAGTGCCCTTCTAGTTTGTGTGGGAAATACATGTTGACTTAACAATGGAAGGGTGCGTTCTATATTCCCAAAGTGTTGTGTAGTCCAAACCATTGCGGTAGGTATAAAACATGTTAATGAATCAGATCATCACACAGTTCGGGGAAACGAACAATTGATGGAAAACAATGTGCCTGACATTCTCTCACTTCTCCTTTCTTTCCTCTCTCTCTCTCTCTCTCCATTTATCTGCTTGTCTCCCCCATCCCCCTCTCTGTCTTTTCCATCCTTGTCCAACTAATTGTACCTGAACAACAATCATTTCCGTTCTCTCTTCTCCCCTGCCCCCCCTCTCTCTCATTATTCTTCTAGTTGTCTGCTTCCCTCCCCCCCCCCCCCCCCCCCCCTCCAACAATCATGATTTTTCTTCTTTGTCCAAACAATTGTAAAACAACAACGATCATTTTCACACACACACCACCCCCCCCCCCCCTGCCTCTCCTCTCTCTTTCTCTCTTTGTCTGGCTCTAATTGTCTGCATCCCTCCCTCCCCATATCTGTCTTTCTCACAAACAAATTCCTCATATTTGTCCAAACAGCCATAACTGAGCAAAAAACTGTTTACATCTGTCAGGTGTACTCACTTGTCTTTTCACACAAACACATCAACACACAACTCCCTGTCTCTCTCTCTCTCCCTCTCCCTCTCTTTCTCCACTCTTACATCCACACATACCTTGACACACATGGACAAACCCTTCAATCAAACAAAAAATCCACATGATTTGTGAAAAAAAAAAAACAAACAAAAACCATCATCTCCCTTTCTCAAATACATTCATGTACAAAGATCACTGCGCTACACTTGCAGCGCTCATCACAATAGCTGCATAAAACCAACAATAGTTTTGATTATCCCCCATTTCTTTCCATTTTCTTCATAGTGAAATCAGGTTGAACAATATTGCAACTCAAGATATCAACCACCTGTGTGTGACTTGGGTTCATTATACAACTTGTAACAGACATAATATTGAAAGAATCTTCACATGGCTCATCAAAACACACGTCTAAAACAATTATTGCCATTACTGTTTTGTTATTATTATGATAGGAGTTGACAAGCACAAATCACATGACAATATCCTCTGTGGTCTATATCCTAAAATCGCAGGCTCATGAATACCCTCATACATATTCATACCATTGTGTCATATTATCAGTCCATAAAGAATTAGACTGTAATGTCATTACATGTTGCCATCATTTGAATCTGCTTTATGAACACTGTAGTCGCCATCCTTGCACTGAAATCTCATAAAACCACAAAAAAATATGCAAATACATTTCTCTCTTTCGTTGACATTATAATCTACTTTCATAGCTTATTGCATAATCCTATTTGTTGGCATCCTAACTCTTAATATTCTATCCATAGGTGATGATTCTGTTGTGACAACATACATATACAATAAATAAAAATCTGTGATCAATCAATATGCCTGTTACAAAATACCTACTGCCAAATATTTCACACCACCTAGTCAGATTAAAGATAAGCTCATTGGTGACACATTAACAATAGATTGTTGACACGTCTTATGTTACAATACTTTGGCCTTATCTACAATGGACTTGCTCAAAATGACCAAAACAACACAATCTAAAATATAATATAAAAGATTTTTCATTAAAAGCTCCTTGTATATTTCTGCAATTGTTTTCGAAGTGTGTCACAAAATTGTTAAAAAGACATGTGTGGAAGATACATTCGTCCAATATCATATGATTTCGTGTGAAAAGATGCCAAGTACTACTACAACTGGAAGATACATACACTCAGCTGACTATGGTCCTGCTGTCAGTCAGCAAACGCACTTGGAAGAATCGGACAACTTTTCCATCAGAGTAATGTTCCCTTTGTCATATAAACATGATCATTGTCAGAGCTTCAACTTATCACAAGTTCCATCACATCTCAAAATGTAAAATTACTTTTGTTCCACCATCTTGTTTGGTGGAAGAATGATCTCTGACCTCTCTCAAAACAGCACCATCAGAGAGAGAAAAACTGCGCTGTACTCAGTCCGCCAGAAAGAACTGACTGAACACTTTTAAACACTCAAACTAACATCCAGTAGTGTAGTTTCCTCCGTGCTGAAGCTTGCACGTGCATAGGAAAAAAATCTGTTTCCAGCCAAAGTTACAACTTTTGCACATCACAGTTTGTTGTGGGGCACCACAGTTATCAGCTGAACACATTGCCATGGAGTTAAAGGTTCCAAGTCCCATAACCTAATGATTAGACACTGGCAGTGAGCTGTCTGCATGCTCACCATGTCTAAGGCTTGGCACAGTGGAAGGCTGAGCTCAACCCTCTCCTTCTGCCACCCTAAACTTCCCTGCACAGAATCAGGTACTGACTTCCTGTTAGAGGGATGGGGGTTAGGAGGGGGGGGGGGCAATTTCAAGACCCTAGGATTCTGTCGCCACAAGAGTTTGAACTCATAACTGTCAGCTCCCCAGCGAAATGCTCTGACTGTTTGACTGCACAGACCTCAACAAGTATGACGAATTGTCAGATGACATTCATGTCAAGGTACACCAAATCTATCTTTGAAATCCTAAAATTATTCTCTCTCTCTCTCTCTCTCTCTCTCTCTCTCTCTCTCTCTCTCGTATGAATGTCTGTCATGTTTCTCTCTCACACATACATTTTGCTATAATTGAGACTTGCGATACTGACTCTTCTTATTTTGTTTTCTTGGATTTGAAATACACCTCTGTCAGGTATGGATATTAGTCTATTAATATATGCATATAAAAAAACAGTTCCCTAAATCTATCCCCCTGTCTCCTATGCCCTCCTGTCACCTCACTCCAAACCAACAATAATAACAACAACAACAAACAAAAAACAAACAAGGAAGAAGAAGAAAAAAAAAGAAAAAAAAAAAAGCTGCCACAGAAATTGGCCTGATTATATGGGAAATTAACAACAAAAGCATTTCTGCATTCTAAGCACTTTCAACGCATTTGCTCGTAATCAGAGCACTAAGCTACACTCCCATAATCCACTTGTTCCGACTCAGCATATCGCTATGCTGATCTTTGTTCCCTTACTGCTGCACGTGAGAACATCTGCCATTCCATCTACAGCAACAAATCTGGTGTTCCTTTAAACTCAGGCATAGAAAAACATCACATGAAGCAAAAACATATGAAGACCTGAATATTGCAACATAGCACACTATTCTTGCATACTGT
>JADBJO010000106.1:230000-315000 GCA_016801955.1 Conus betulinus | reverse complement strand
CGTTAGCACTATAACCTTCACTCCATTGAAGTCCCTCCGAACTGAAAACAGTGCCTCCTTCTTTGACACTGTCTGCACTTCACTGCAGTCAGATCTGACTCCAGCCTTTCATCCATTCCGCACTAGGAAACCTTGCAACGACTTGTAGATAATGTTCGGATATACTTCTCTGTCAAATCTGATCAAATTGCACCTGAATATCTTTGACTTCCTTTACAGACACACAGACAAGCAGTCAAGCAGGCAGACCTGAAATAACACCACCATGCCTCACAACATTTCTGTCTGTGTGACGGATAACCAACAATGCTCACCAATGGGGTCAATCCAGATGCCAACATCTTCAGAAGGGATGGTGGCATGCAAGGCTTCAAGACTTTCGATGGACGACACAGCTTCAGCTGGGCTGTGAATTACATGAGATAACAGCGATGCCGCTTCCTCATTGTCGTCCAGCACATCTTCTGCAAGCACAGCGTTTCAAAATGAAATGAAACAGATGACATCTGACTGTGGAGTAAATGACAGTCTTGTCTAAAACTAGGACTTCATAGTCGAATAGTTCACATATTCAGCTGTGGAGCTGACAGTTGTGAGTTCGAACCAGCCACGAGGTCAAAGTTTGTCAGCTTGAAAAACTCTCTCTGTCAACCAAATCAGTGGGTACGTGATTCAGTTCTGGCAGAGTTAAAGTAGCGGACGGAGAGGGATGGGCTCTGCCTTCCATAATGCCATGCCTTATATACACTGTATCTCTCTAACAATTCCACCTTCCATAATGCCATGCCTTATACACACTGTATCTCTCTAACAATTCCACCTTCCATAATGCCATGCCTTATACACACTGTATCTCTCTAACAATTCCACACCATGCCTTATACACACTGTATCTCTCACCTTCCATAACAATGTATCCTCTAACAATTCCACCTTCCATAAATAATGCCATGCCTTATACACACTGTATCTCTCTAACAATTCCACCTTCCATAATGCCATGCCTTATACACACTGTATCTCTCTAACAATTCCACCTTCCATAATGCCATGCCTTATACACACTGTATCTCTCTAACAATTCCACCTTCCATAATGCCATGCCTTATACACACTGTATCTCTCTAACAATTCCACCTTCCATAAATAATGCCATGCCTTATACACACTGTATCTCTCTAACAATTCCACCTTCCATAAATAATGCCATGCCTTATACACACTGTATCTCTCTAACAATTCCACCTTCCATAAATAATGCCATGCCTTATACACACTGTATCTCTCTAACAATTCCACCTTCCATAAATAATGCCATGCCACTGTATCCTTATTCCACCTTCCACTGCCACGCCTTATACACACTGTATCTCTAAACAATTCCACCTTCCATAATGCCATGCCTCTAACAATACACACTGTATCTCTCTATCTCTCTAACAATTCCACCTTCCATAATGCCATGCCTTATACACACTGTATCTCTCTAACAATTCCACCTTCCATTAACACTGTATCTCTCTAACAATGCCACCTGCCTAATGCCATGCCTTATACACTGTATCTCTCTAACAATTCCACCTTCCATAATGCCATGCCTTATACCATGCCTTATACACACTGTATCTCTCTAACAATTCCACCTTCCATAATGCCATGCCTTATAGTTATACACACACTGTATCTCTCTAACAATTCCACCCTTCCATAATGCCATGCCACACTGTATCTCTAACAACACACTGTATCTCTCTGCCTAACAATTCCACTCTCTAACAATAATGCCATGCCTTATACACACTGTATCTATCTCTCCATAATGCCACAATTCCACCTTCCATAATGCCATGCCTTATACACACTGTATCTCTCTAACAATTCACTGCCCCATGTAGCCATTAGCCTAAAGGATTTTTTTTACCTTTTTCAGTCTAGTAAGTGAGTAGATTTCAAATCTGTTGTCGTTCAAGTCTTACACAGAATAGGTTTTCCCTCCTTGTTTTCATTAAAGACCAAGTGGTAAAAGATTCGCTTCTTAAATGAGGTAATAAGTTCTTAGATAAGACAATAAACCAAAGTCCTACTTCAACAACAACCCTCCCTCTCTCACTCATCTGTGAGTGGTAAAAGGCCAATTCTCTGACAAGACAATAAACCAAAGTCCCGTTTCAACAACCCTCCCCCTCTCCACAAAACAGCAAGAGATGAGAAGCTAATCAACCAAAGTCCCACTTCAACAACCCTCCCCCTCTCCATCAAACACCAAGAGGTGAGAAGCTAATCAACCAAAGTCCCACTTCAACAACCCATACCAACAAAGGAGCTGTCCTTGCAAGTTGTAGCATTACGTCGTAAAAAAATGAAAGTAAATAAAAATAAATAAATAAATAAAGGGTGAATAAAGGCATACACAGCCAGGAAAAAAGAGGAAAAAAAGGATGGGGGGCCACATTACAGCTATGCCCCCTCTGTGGGGAGAACACAGCCAGATTGCACAGACAAAATATCATGAAACTGTGTGGTCTTTGTGGATGGAGCAACCCTAGTTTCACTCTGACATATCTGTGGCTGTGCTCTGTCTATGGAATGAGTGGCTCAGATTTCACATAGACAAATCTGCGGCTATGAGGTCTGCATGAAGTGAACAGCAGAAGTTTCACTCAGACAAATGTAAGACTATGTCCCCTCTCAGGGTAAGTAGCCTAAATCTTACACATTACATTCTGTGAATATTCTCTCTTTGTGAGGCGAGTAGTCAAAATTTCAAAATGACTCTATGAATTTCTTCCCCTGTAGTCAGTAACTAAGATATCACACAGACAATTGCACACAACCTATGGCTATGTGGTCTTAATGGAGTGAGTAACATGAATTTCACATGGAAAATCTGTGGCTGTCTGGTCTTGGTGAAGTGAGCAGCCCACATTGCACACAGGCAAATCTGTAGTGATACCCTCTTCATGGGGTAAGCAGTCCAAATTTCACACCAAACAAATCTGTGTGTATATGCGCTTTTTGTAGGGTGAAGAGCTTAAATGTCATTTACACAACTCTCTCACTATGCACTCTGTGGAATAAATTATTTCCAAATTTCAGAAAGATAAATCTGTGTCTTTGCTCACTCTGTTGGGTGGGTACCCCAAATCCTACACAGACATATCTGTTTGGACAAGAACATTTCTTACAATATGATAATTAGTCTTTGACCCACATGGCTGCAGAAGAGATAAAAGCTGTGAAGTCTGCTCTACAATTTGAAGCAGTAACCATTTGCCTGCAATACAAATTCAGAGAAGCTGAAATCCTTATCATTTCTATGCTCCACTCACTCTCCCTCCTTCTTCCTTTGTTCCCATTTCATCCCTTTCTCTGCATTCATACCTCCTACCTTCTTCCCATCTTACATTTCTTTTCCCCCTGCCAGCCTGCCAATGTCCAACCTTTTTCTTTCTACACCTAGCAATCTGTAACATTGTCTATCATCTCTTCTGAGATTACCAAACTATCAAGGTTTACTAAAAAAAAAAAAAAAAAAAAAAAAAAAAAAAAAAAAAAAAATCTAAGGTCAGCTTTGCTAAAAGGTAGGGGGAAAAATTTGCTTGGAAGGTCTGCTTGGATCATGATTTCTATCTGCACATATATATCCCTCACCCATTACACAGAATGAGGAACGGCTGTTGTCTATAGCAGATTGTTGTTGTTGTTGTTGTACCCCTGGTTAAAAGACTCCTGGGGTCATACAAACAGCCGAGGTATTTGAACACTATGTACAAATGCATCAGCTGGGGATGAGAACATTATGTGTGTAACCGTTTTTGATTACCCTGCCTTATGGGCAGTCACACTCCAACTTCCGGGGATTTTGGAGACTGATAATGTTATGCTAGGAGCTTGTCACAACTGAAGACAATCCCCGCATAACTACGCAGAGCATAACAACATTTTGATGTAGCCTTGCTGTTCTAGCCTATGTCAATTGGCTTGACACAGCCTTCAGCCAAGGCGATATAGCAGACTGATTCATGATGACTGGATGACTGCCAGTACTGAAACTTTGACCAGACTCTTGGGTGTGGAACGTGTGTGGGGTGGATAATTGACTGCCATGGGAGTTAGGTGACTTGGTGGGTATGGAAGATGACACAGTTATTGGTGAGTTAACCTCTTCACAGTCCCAGCCCTGGACATTTTCTGGACCAAAACATGCATTCTGCGCACAGAAGGAAGAATATTTCCTGCCAGTTTTGGAGCTATTTTCCTTCATTTGTACCCATGGAAACTGGCACGTTTAAATCATGTCATCACCCTAGAAATTTCTGAGTTATAGGTGTACAGAATGTATACTTCCTTCTAAACTTTTCTGACTTTGGGTAGTGAACAGGTGGAAAAAAACATTAATAGCATTAATCATCAAAAGTTGCCATATAAATCAAAATTCTAAGAGGACTCATGAAGCTAGCAATGAAGCACATAATACTGCATGAATGATTAAATCAAAAAAAAAGCAAAATATCATCAGAAATAAGCGACCAAGAAAAAGAAATCACTACTCCAATGAAGAGAGCGAGGTTAATTATGTTTTTTCATGTTTCCAACACACCACAGATCAGACTAAGGCACCCATTCAACAGCGTAAGAAAACTGAATAATACTCAGAATAAAACAAAACATGCACAACAATCATCTCTAATGATTTTTTTCGGTATCTATATCTTTGAACATTTCTATAAGTAGTTGTACCCCGCACTCCTTTGTAAGTTTTTTTCTTAAAGAATGTTACGTATTTTGTGAAAATGTCTATAAATGAAAAAAAAAGGGAAAATTTTGACCATTTCACAGTAATTACCTCCAAACAGCTATGCTAATGTCACTAAGTTGAACAACATCAAAGTTGAAGCTGTGCAATGTGAGTGAGTGAGTGAGAGTGTGTGTGTGTGTGTGTGTGTGTGTGTGTGTGTGTGTGTGTGTGTGTGTGTGTGTGTATGTGTATGTGTGTGTGTGTGTGTGTGTGTGTGCGCGTGCACGCATGTGTGCGCATGCATGCGCACATATACATGTGCATGCGCAAACACGTATGTCAGCCATGTTCTTGAAAACTTTTTAAAAATCACAACATCATAATTTGTAAAAACAGACAAGGTACATCTCCTCACCTAGTTTGACAAACCTTGATGTGAATGGTGTCAAAAAAAATTCTGATTAATTTAGCTTTGTTAAAAAATTACATGTTCATATGCTTGACTCAAACTAAAACATCATGGACAGACCAGCCGCCGTGGCGAAATGGTTAGCGTCGCAGACTCCCGGCTGGGAGGTCGTGGGTTCGAATCCCATCAGAGTCATGTGGGTTTTTCTGCCCCGACCGGCTCCTACCCAGAGTTGAGTTTGCTGCGGACTCAGTTGGGAAGACTGGGACCACACAGTCCAGTTTCATCCACTTAATGGATGCGTTTCTGAGAGTGTTGCTCAAATTTTCTGACCAACACTGCAGGTGTCTGTATCTCTCGGGCCTGGTTGACGCCGGGATATATTATGAAAGAAAGTGTAGAGTACAGCCCTGTCATGTAGTCTCAGACCGAAATGGAAATCCGTAGCATCATCTTAATCATCATCATCCTCATTGTCATCAATCAGCATTAAAAAAAATGTCTCAAATTCTGTGGCCCTTCATGCCCTGCTCTCATGGTGATCTCAGTTTTGATGTCCTCTCCACGTCTGTGGCCTTGGTTGGTTCCGTCGGGGTCACCTGTATCGGCGAGTCCATGGGGGCTGTCGTTGGACGGACGTGGTGGCGCCCTCCGGAGGGAGAGCTCACTCACGCCGGCTCCGCGACTAAGCAATTATTGTCGTCAGTAGGGGGCTTAGTAGGTGGTGTCCTGCATATGTTAGATCAGAACACCACCGAAGTGACTCGGCAGTAGTGCAGTGTCTCCTCCGGTGGGTTGCCTCTTGACGACTTGACAGTGACTGCTCCCTGTGGATTGTCGGTGCGGGGCTGCGGCGGGGCCCGACCGGGCTGTGGTTGTGGATGGGGTGTCGGAATGAGCGCGTGGGTGCACTGCCTCTGAGGTGGCGCAGAGATTGGGACAGCAAAAAAAAACAAAAAAAAAAACAAAACAAAACATCATGGACATGTGTGTGTGAGTGTGTGCGTGTGTAGGGGGAAGAGGACAGGGAAGACAGGAACAAGAAAACTTAAATAATAAAAAAATTACATGAAATAAACAGACAGAAACAAACCAACCAAAAAAAGCAAAAAACGAATACTATGCCTTGCGCAACATTTCTCACTGAGTAGCTGAGTGGTCTGTTGTGGTGTGGCACACAAATGAATAGTGGTGGTCTCTCCCAAAGCATTGGTAAACTGGTTGCTCTCCTCCCCAAAGATGCTGCCTTCCATTTCTGGAAACTGATCATTATAATTATGATTAATGGTTATGATGAACACAACTTTCATTCCTCCACACTGACATTCTGGGGCATCAAAAAAAAAACCTACCTCAAAATCTTATTCAAAATGAATCAATTAAGCACGTAAACATTCTGGATACATTGAATAATGACAGAGACTTTGGTTATCAGAAGTGAGTTGCTGATGGCGGTAAAGTTTGTTCAGTTCAGATTTTATATAAAATATATTTTTCACAGGAACAGTGCCATTTCAAGGATCTAACCATGTTTATGGTGAAAAACGTCCCATCTTGGAAGAGACCCTGCAAAGACATGCACATATAATACATTTACATCCATTAATAGCATGGCAGGTGAACTATCAGTATCAACATCCTAACTTTTTTGCAATGTACCGATGTAAATGATGGAAAGGCAGCTGTTTCTATCACTAGTATCAGCCAAGTGTAGGTGACACTAATCTAGGAAAATCTAGAATGCCATAAATTATGACCAGGGAAAGAAGTATACAAGACTTTCAAGAAGTAGAAAATGAGACTGGAGAATCAGCCAAAAGGAAGGGGGAGGGGACAACAACAACAGCAACAACATCACACACACACACACACACACACACACACACACACACACACACACACGCCCAAACGCACATACGCATGCACGCAAGCACTGCACACACACACACATATACACATGGAAAGACAAGATAATAAAATAAACAAAAAAAAGACAAGAGTTAAATTCCAAAGGAATTGTAAGCAAAATTTTAAAGTGGAATTATAAGCAAAAAATTTCCAGAAGGCAGGCATATATGAGAGACATACAGACAAACAGACAGACAGACAGAAAAAGAGAGAGAGAGAGAGAGAAGAGAGAAAGAGAGACAAACAGGCAGAGACATAGACGGAGACTGAATAAGTGACGGAGTTCAGAAAGTGAGAGGACAGACAGACAGAAGAGCAGGGACAAGTACACACAGTTGGAGGCTATGAGAAAGAGAACAATCTCACCTCAGCAGCAATGTCATGAGCAACCATTTGCTGGATCAGAACATCTGCTAGAGTTTTGAAATCTTGCACAAAACGTTTGTTTTTCTCTGCTCCTTTCTTCTCCTCCACCAGAAGATCTAACAGCGCTGGCTCAGAGCGAATGATGCGAGCCACATCCCTCGCCTTCTTTGCTGCTCTCAACATAGCCAGCAGAAGATCGGACAGCCTCATGGTTGGTAATGGGCAATCTGCATTCAAACATTAATTATTTAAATGCCACCAATCTGCATTTAAACATTAATCATTTCAATATAAGACATCAAAATCTTGCAACCTCTGGGGTAAATCACTTCATTCCTCTTGCAAGGATTTTCAGATTTTTAATGGGGAGCTAATTACTGACATAAAGTTTTAAACAATCCATGAAATCTTTCAACTAAATCCAAAAAGATGCCCTGGGGAGGGAGAAATGAGTGACTCCCACTCAAGCAAAACAACTTAGCACTTTCTCAATCAAACTGGGTTCTGCAAAGAATTTCTTTCTAAATCATAGTATTAGACTAAAATCATTTTGGGAAGCAAGTTGGAACCTTTGTGGACTCCACTATCTCCCCCAATCTGCACTTCAAGTTTTACCTTAAAATACATCCATGGTCTGATGGTCACAGTATACAGTAATACGACTACACAAGCAACATTTCCTGAATTCCAGTTATTCCACAATTCACTGTTCTGCTCTGTCAGTAATTCATGTCAAGACATTTTTACCATGTTTTACTGTTTTGGAACACACACACACACACACACACACACACACACACACACACACACACACACAGATGGAAAGACATATACAGTAAAGAAAAAAAACTGTGCATGTATGTGCAAGTACCAACATATGTGTACAAATGTGTGTGGGCGAGTGTCAGTGTGTGTGTGTGTGTGTGTGTGTGTGTGTGTGTGTGTGTGTGTGTGTGTGTGTGACGTATGCTTGTGTCCGCCTTTTGAATCATGCACATGTTTAACTTATTAATGAATGTGAAAGGCAGGCTGAAACTACACAGCATCTGGTTTGGGACTTCGTATGTCATAGACAAAAGGCAACCCTGTCTAAAATCACTTGGGGAACAGTAAATTTGTGTACGAAAAAACAGGCACTGATCTGTCTAGGAACTTGGTAATCTATACCTGTTGAGTGAAGTCAAACGTCTTTTCTGATCACACACCGACCGGAGGTTTGTTTGTTCGAAGTTCTGCTAGTACATTTGAACGGTGCTTTTCATTTTGATCATTCCAGATTTCTTGTTTTCATCGATCAACTCTTTGCATGGTTGACGTCGGTAACAAAACCGAAAGCAAAAAAGAAATTAAATTCCATATATTCGTAGAAGAAAAACAGAGGAAAATGCAGCCAAAAAAAAAAAAAAAAATTTGCTATCATGTGTTCAAAATGGTGCCAAACCAGAAAACTTTAACACAATGTGGGAAGTCAACAAAATCAAAAATCGATGCTTCCGTGCGTACTACGTCATCAAGAAGGCAATTCCCTTACGTTTTACGCAGGTCAAAGCAAGTTTTGGGTTTTTTTTTTTTTTTCACCGCGTCAATCTAACGTCAGCGCAGTAGCGATTATACACACAGCACAAGGCTACCGCCGGAGAACCATGCAGCTCGCGATATTTTGAGCAATGTAAAAATGTAGAGAGTTTTTTCCCCCAGTGTGTGGGGGTGGGGGAAAGGGGATTAGTTTGTTTACTTCTAGTGTGTATGTACGTGAGGGGGGGGGGGGGGGGGGGGCAGCGGGGAGAGCTTTTTCTTTCGTTCCTTCAAAAAAAATAAATAAATAAATAAATATAAAAATAAATCTGTCATTTATAACCATAAGAAGATGGACTACCAAAAAGCTTCAATTGATTTGCATGCCACTGAATTCAGGAGCTGACGGGGTCACGAGTGTCAAATAGCGATATCCTGAACGAAAGTCCATGTATTATGACTGGAAAGCAAAAATATGCATGGATACCCCAAAACAAAAATTGATACCAAAGAGAGAGAGAGAGAGAGAGAGAGAGAGAGAGAGAGAGAGAGAGAGAGAGAGAGAGAGAGAGAGAGAAAGGGAGGGAAAGGGGCGAAGGGGAGGATGGTGGGGAGGGGGAGGGGGGGGCGGTCAAAATAATTTGACGATGCGCTGTCTATGGAGACAGTTACAAATATGTTCTAATGATCATGATGAGCAAGAAACATTACAATACCTTATAACTTAATACAGTCAGGGAATGCACTCTGGTGTGAACTTTGTAGGATTCTTTTTTTTCTCGGGGGGAGGGGGGGTGTGTGGAATGAGCGGGGGTGCGGTGGGGAGGTGGTGGTGGTGGGATTAATGAGTCACAGTATACTGCCTCTTGTACCCGAAAACATTGAACAACATTAATTTCCATAATTCAACTGTAGCTTCACTTCACAACCGGCCCCTCGCACAGTCTCATGTCTTCATAATTTATCGATTAAAAGTATTTGTATTCTTAGCCAATTTTGATATTTTTTTGTTCGTTCACTGTACAATGAGCAAATTGATCAAGCAAGGTTCAGTTTCTAAGTCACAGCAGGTCTGTAAAGCCTGCATGAGCAAACGAGGACAACAAAAGGGTTTAATTCCTATAGATCAACTGTGGCTTTATTTCATAGCCCCCCAAACACAATCAGTATATGCCAATAAATGGAAGTATCTGTATTGCGCTCATAGCTCTTCCTGGTGCAGGAAAGCTGATCAGATATGATGAGAGCGAAGAAAAAAAAAAGTGTTACCCTCGCCGAACGTTTGCTCTTTCATATAATCCTTGGTTGATGAGGCACTACTGATGCAGTGGCTGTCCTTTCCAACAGTCTAACTTGTTTCTCTGCAAGTTGCTTGGAGACGGGTCTGGACATATGCATACAACATTTGTCTGGCAGCAAAAGTCTTTTTTCCTGCTTACAGTGTTTCACTTAAGGACAAAGGAAAAAAAAAAAAAAGCTTGAAAAGCAAAAAAAAAAAAAAAAAAAAACAAAAACAAATTATTGTACATACACATACTTCACAGTGCAGTTATATGCATTGCACAATACAGTGCATTTTATTAGTACATAGCGTAGTCCAATTGTGCATGTTTATCAAATTTGATTCATTCGTTTCTCTCTCTTCACACTTCCCACCCCTCCTATTTTCCTCTCTCTCTCTCTCTCTCTCTCTCTCTCTCTCTCTCTCTCTCTCTCTTCTCTCTCTCTCTCTCTCTCTCTCTCTCTCTCTCTCTCTCTCTCTCTCTCTCTCTCTCTCTCTCTTGAAGCTTGCGTAAAAACATGCCCTTTGAAGGGCTTTTAATTCTCATGCAGAATGACAGGCAGTGAAAAAATTAGAGAAAGATTGAAGAAAAAAAGAGCAAGAACATGAAAGGTGCACTGCTGCCCTAGCAGCTCATGGCAGTATGTTTGGGACCCATTGTTCACTTTAACTGAGAGAGAACCAGCTATCACTATATGGATAGAACAATGCATAGCCGTGAGAAAATAATGTAGACTTTAGCAGTCAGTCCAGAGAACCATGCAGCAGCTGTTGCTATATGATGAAAATGATGAATAGCCGCGAGAAAAACAACGTGGACTTAAGCAGTTCCGAGTATCAACGCAGTTGTCTCTACAAGGAAAGAACAATTTATAGCAGCGAGAAAACAGCGGGGGCTTAAGCAGTCCAGAGATTCATGGAACTGTCACTACAAGGAAAGAACGATGTATAGCCGTGAGAAAACAGCGGGCACTTAAGCAGTCCAGATAAGCATTTGTCACTACAAGGAAGGAACGATGTACAGCCATGAAAAAAAAAAACAGCGGGCACTTAAGGAGTCCAGAGGACCATGAAGCTGTCATTACAAGAAAAGAATTATGTATAATCGTGAGAAAACAGTGGGCACTTCAGGAGTCCAGAGGACCATGTAGGTGTCGCTACATGGGGAGAACGATGTATAACCCAGAGAAAACGCCCGGCATTTAAGCAATCCATAGAACTATGAAACTGTCACTACAAGGAAAGAACGATGTATAGCCGTGAGAAGATAGCAGGCACTTAAGCAGTCCAGAGAGCCATGCAGCCGTTGCTACATGGGTAGAGAACGATGTATAGCTGAGAAAAAACAACTGGACTTAAACAATCCAGGGGACTATATGCAGCTGTCGCTACATGGAAAGAATAATGTATAGCTCACGCCCCATCTGTTTGTTTGGCAAATGGAACATCGATATGGTTTCCCTTGATGTAGGGGTGCCGGGACAGATGCTTGGCCAGTCATGGATCCCTACAAGCCTTTGAACATGCAGTCATGTGTAACACAGTAGAAGTCGATGTTAAATAAACAATAATGTAATCAGTCCAGCCCTTTGTAAGTATGTCCATGGTTTTCAGTATGCCTCTGAGACATCTTCCTTCCATGGCTTGTAGGATAAAGATGTCATCGGATGTGACTCATGCTGGACCTTCTAAAAAGCCTGCAAATTTCTTTCCAGTGTCATGAGCCCACCTGGTACCTGGATGAACAAGAATCAAATACGACACTTTGTACGATGTTTCTCTTTTTTTTTCCTCTCTCTATTCGTTCCTCGACTAGAACTCAAAGTTTCACAATTCAGATTTTTGCGTACATGTATTAATCCCACCTCTAAGGCACCCCTATTCCGTCTTTAGGGATGGTGCCGGAACGCAACTATGGTGTGCGTGTAATTTATTTTTTCGAAACATCCCTCCCATCGGACTCGATGGTCTGTACTCTTCTCACAAAAGGATTTGCTGTACTGTAAATAGATGGATTGTAAAGTACATGCAAGATTATTTTCACACCCAAACGTTCAGATCACGCATGGGACCTCCGCTGAAAGTCTCACCCGAAGGACTTGAAGGGGACTGTGCTGGGATGTGCACTTCAAAGAGAACATTTTTTTCCAGCAACCTGGCCGTCTCGAGTGGGAATCAAATCCGGACCTTGAAACACTACAGAACATAATGTCTTACTCATCAGGCCAACCAGGCGCCCGTCTGCTATTTTCTAGTTGCGAGATCATGTCACAGGAATCAGTCCTTTGGTTTACTGGCTCTGTTTGAAGCGTTGCCGATGCAGGTTCTCCATCAGGCTAACTTAATTTCAACCAGGTAGGTGACACCAGCTTATTCAACTTTTCTTTCATTTTCTTTTGTCGTCTTCTTCTTCTTCTTCTTCAATGTATATCGTATGTGGGAACATTACCATAACCTGCTTGTGTGTAGCATGCTAGCCAGTGACCTTGAAGAAGTCTGTGTCTGTTGTATTGTCTGGTTCTTTCTTGATTTTCAATTCATCCTGCGGCGGTTGTGTCTTGCAGGATCACCTATCAAAAAGGCAAATCCAGCTGTGGATACAGGTACTTTTCTTCTCAAAGGGTGGACAAGATGTTCTGGTGACAATGCTTCATGCAAAACAGGTGAGAGAGACGGAAAGACAGCTATCTCAAGTTCTTCCCCATTCCCCTCCCCCTCCCTCCTCGCTCCCTGATCACTTCTTTAACACTGGTGTAACATGGGCCATCTGCAGTTGGACACTTCATTTCTCGAATCATCTCTGTGATTGCCTCGCGAGAAAAGTCTCCAAATAATGCTCTCCGGTCCACATACAAAGTTTGATTCAAGTAGCAGCAATTTCTTCACCTCCTGTTCAGTGATACTGATGAGGCCATGTTAAGTGATTAAGTCTATTGCAATTGTTTAAGACCCAAGCATGAATGTCAGCCTCCACGCCGTAATGCTACGCATACTTGGGGGCTGAGGCAAATTACTAGTCGTTCAAGCGTTCGGTCTGTCCCATGGATTCACTGTTGACTTCTCACCATTTTGACCGTGACGTGCACGGTCATGTGAAGCAGCTCTATAATTTTTTTTTTTTTTTTTGCTGTCCCAACCTCTGCACCACTTCAGAGGCAGTGCACCCACACCGCTCATTCCGACACCCCGTCCACAGCCACAGCCCGGTCGGCCCCCACCGCAGCACCGGCACCGACAATCCACAGGGCGGAGTCAATGTCAAGTCGTCAAGAGGCAACCCACCGGAGGAGATACTGCACTGCTGCCGAGTCACTTCGGTGGTGTTCAGTGGCGCCTGTTCTGATCTAACATACGCAGGACACCACCTACTAAGCCCCCTACTGATGACAATAATTGCTTAGTCGCGGAGCCGGCGTGAGTGAGCTCTCCCTCCGGAGGGCGCCACCACGTCCGTCCAACGACAGCCCCCATGGACTCGCCGATACCGGCGACCCCGACGGAACCAAACCAAGGCCACAGACGTGGAGAGGACATCGAAACTGAGGTCACCATGAGAGCAGGGCATGAAGGGCCACAGAACTTGGGACATTTTTTTTTTTTTAATGCTGATCGATGAGAATGAGGATGATTAAGATGATGCTACGGATTTCCATTTCGGTCTGAGACTACATGACAGGGCTGTACTCTCTACGCTTCCTTTCATAATATATCCCGGCGTCAACCAGGCCCGAGAGATTCAGGCACCTGCAGTGTTGGTCAGAAAAAAATTTGAGTAACACTCTCAGAAACGCATCCATCCATTAGTGGATGAAACTGGACTGTGTGGTCCCAGTCTTCCCAACTGAGTCCGCAGCAAACTCAACTCTGGGTAGGAGCCGGTCGGGGCAGAAAAAACCCACATTACTCTGATGGGATTCGAACCCACGACCTCCCAGCCGGGAGTCCGCGACGCTTACCACTTCGCCACGGCGGCTGGTCAGCTCTAGAATCTTATTTGACACCTAATACAGGCTGATGAGTTGTGCACCACCAGACTCTCTCGCTAGTAGATATAGCATAGACAGCTCTGGATGAGCTGCTTCACATTTTTTTTTTCTCATCCACATTCTCATGCAGACTACTTTTCTCTCCTCCTAATCCTCAAGTTATTTTCAAGAATGTGCCTGGTGTGCATATATGTGTGTACACATGCGCGCTGGCACATGTGGGCATCCGCGCATAAGAGAGAGAGAGAGAGAGAGAGAGAGAGAGAGAGAGAGAGAGAGAGAGAGAGAGAGAGAGAGAGAGTATGTGTGCACGCACATACGTGAATGGAAGTTTGGAATAAGTATAATCTTGTGTCTGCCGGGTATGCACGACATGCAATAGGCTTTTCATCCTAATGGCAGTTGCAGAATGAGTGTTGACATAAATGGGGGTGACCACCCTACAAACCCTGGGAGATAGCACTGCAGCTCTGTCCTTCCTGATGCACAAGCCAAGTCTTTCACGTCGCTTGATCCCAATAGTCAGAAGCACATTCAGCTGAGATGTTTTTGGTCAGGAAGGCAGAACCAGTTGATCGACAAGAAAGAAAGAAGGGCTGGGTGACGAGTATGAGCAGGGAAGCGGAGAGGAGTGAGGGAGCGACTTGGAGGTTGTGAGACTGGGAGGGGGAGGGGAAATGGATGGAAATGGAGGTGGTGAATAGTAACTGGGCGAATGCTGGGTTTAATGACCACACCCATCTCAGGCAATGCAACAGACGGGGCTTAAACTATCCTAGAATGATGGAAGAAATGATCTCTGTCGATTACTACACCCAACCACCAGAATGACAACACCAACATCGGAGAGCAAAAAAGGGCAATGTAACTGGATGGATTTATTCTTTGGAAAAATGAAACCCCACTGTGAAGTTGGAGGATTTTGCTTGGAGCAGAAAACCCTCTCCACTGAGCAGAGCATTAGAAGAACCGGGTGCCAACATAAAAGAAAACAAAATAAACATTGCAGCAGAAAAGCCTGACGAACAAGAAACGTGATGGAAACATTAACGAACAATGAAACGACCCGACGACCCGGGACAGACTTGAAAAGAAAGAAAGAAAAGAAAAGAAAAAAGAAAACAGAACAAAGCAAAAAAAAATCCCATTGATTTGTATGGAAAAGGTGTACACAGAAACATGCAGAAAAAGTTTATCTTTTCTTAATCAAAAGGGTATATCTAACAAAACAAAACAAAACAAAAAAACAAGAAGAAAAAAAAAGAAAAAAGAAAAAAAAAGTGAGGAAAGCAATCACCTTTCTCTTAAAAATGTGTAGATAAAAGACGATTTGAAAAGGATAAACTTACACAGGTCTGATTTTTGTTAACCTTTGGTTGATGTAACCGGATTCATTGCTGGCACAAAGACCCTTGTAAGTTTGTTTTGCGGGTTTAATATTAAAAAAAAAAAAGTCTCTAAATCTGCCTTCTAATGTTTTAGAAGGCATGACTGGTAATGAAGTCCGCGTGCTGTTCTGTGTTCTGCCTCCAGCTTGTTCTCTTTAAAGGAAGAGATCCTACTCTACAGACCAGCTGTGCTCTTGGACAGAACTGATAAGTGAAGGTGTATGCTGGTAATCTTTCGCTGAATCGATTGTTAAAATCTGAGGTTTATCCAACTTGATCTATCGTTGCTAGACCGACCACATGTATTTTGCCTTCTTTTCACATAAACAAAAAAAGAATCCAGCGACATGATCAGATTTGGGGGAGAACTCATACGAATGGGCTATAGGATATATAGAGTATAAACTTTGTTGCTCAAGTGCGTGGTCATTCAGCTAATGTAAGCGAGATCTCTCATTGATGTATGATTGTTTTGATGTCATTTAGTTCCGATAGTTATTGTAACCGAGGTGCGAGATATGAATGGTGAACTTGAACTAAATCAACTCTGATATATATTATACCATTTTCTTGTCCAAGCACTTGTCAACTTGCCTTTACCTTTCCTGCAATTAGAAGGAAGTAATAGGTGAGTAGAAGGGCATCTGGGAGTCATGACCTGGATGTGGTCCGGCCCCTTTAGAGTGCAAGGAGTTCAGGACCAAAATAATTGTCGGGGGGGGGGGGGGGGGGGGGGGGGGGGGGGGGGGGGGGGGGGGATGGTGGTTCTTTTCTGAAGACTTTCTGCTATCTAGCTCTATAGTTTCTTCCTACTGAGAAAAGAGTGAAATTGATGGTGTGTAACTTTTCATCGCCGTAAGCTTATTAGGCCGAATTATTTCCCCGTGCAGCTGTATAATGATTCCACCCACACATATATTCATTTCATCTAAGACTGACCGTTGACGATGGTAATGTCCTTAACAAAAAGAGGAGCTCGAACAGCAGTATTTCATTTGAAAGTTTGAGACGAAAACAGTAGAGTTCATTCAACTGAATTTGGATTTTTCTCTGCCAAGATTAGGTTTTCTGTTAGCCTTATCTTCTCTTGTGTTTGCAATGATTTTGAATTTAACTCAGTCTCCTTCTTCCATTTAACAATCATCCTATGTACACATATGGAGTCATTTTTATTTTACAAAAATCGCACGTGTGGCTGTGTCAGTCGTCGATCCATGAAAAATCTGGATTTACGCAGCTGCTGTTCATATAGCTTACATTCAACAATGACAGAATTTGCTTGACTAGGGAAGAACCGTGAAACTGTTACTGAGTGTAATCAGTCTTGAATCGACCGAAACGGAAACCATCCTGATAACAAAATTTGCTAAATGAAAAAAGGAAACGTTATAGCTTCTCATAGTACAGCAAGTTGCTTTCATTAAAGAAAATAACAATAGATCTGACTTTCATTACAGTTTGCAATCAATTTTGGAGAAGAAGGACGCCATCTTGGCGTGCAGTGGGGGAAAATGTCGTAGGGTAACGTATTTGTGGGGAGTCTCATGGACACATTAGAAGTGAGGTTTAGGCATAAATGCAAGCGTGCCTTCGCAAAAGATGCCTAAAAATCGTAGAGAAATACTACCATTAGAATATGGCGAATTCGACGCTAGATCTTATGCACATCTTGTTCCAAAAAGTGAAAAACGTGTAATTCGCAGTCAGTCGCAGTACGACGCAGGTGTCGCAGTCAGTCAGTCAGTCAACTCGTCCAGACCGGTTAAAAAGCAAAAGAAAAAGAAAAGTAAGAGGAAAAAGGATCGAAGTGAAAAACAACGGCAAGCGGACACACAAATTGTGAAACCTTTGGTTGCTTATGATGATATTAGTTCCGACTCCGAGACTTTGTCAGATCAACATGCCCCTACCGCTGCGCCAAACCGTATTCATGTTGACGCAGATCGTGCGTCCAACAAAAGACGCAACTTGTCTCCAGCAGCAGACATTCGTTCAACAGTTACCAACCAAAGAAGTGATCGTGGCAGTTCTCCAGGCATATCTGTTACGAAAGTGCAGTCGCCTCGTCAGTCATCTTCAAAATCAAAATCTAAGCGATCTCGTGAACGACCACTGGAAGCGTCAACTCGACAGGGACGTACACCGCCCAGTAACTCTCAGTCTCACCCTGTTCAAACAAGGGACCAGCGCCACGACTCGCGCGACAGAGACAGACATCGAGGAAGAAATTCAAGTCGTCAGTCAAACCCACCAAACACCGGTGTCCGGAACCACCTCCCATCACAGCCACCGCCAGTGCCAGAACCCTCGTTACCGAGGTCATTCGCGGACTTGCCAAAGGCCTACAGTGGCAGAGGGGCAAGCCCACCTTCACGCACGCCAAAGTGCTTTCAAACGTAGATCGCGTAGCCCAAGTCCATCTTACAGAGACAGTAGACGGGATTTCGCGCCAGGAGTAGGAGTCCACTCGCAGGAGGAAGCAGATCCAGCAGTAGCAGGTATACATTCTTTTCAGTTTTTCTGAAGGACAATTGCTGAATTGGTATGTATTGTACTTGTGTACATCATCATACTGTGTCAAGTGATGTGTGTGCTTGTCAGTATGTTCATGTAGGTTAGATTATACAAAATACATCGCTATCATTAATAGTATCAATCTGTATCAGTTTGTCTACAGGTCTGTCTGTCTTGGATCTGTCAATTTATCAATCAGTCAAGTTTAAGTTTATTGTGTGTGTGTATGTGCTGATGCTGTATTTTATGAGAGTGTGTGTGTGTGTGTGTGTGTGTGTGTGTGTGTGTGTGTGTGTGTGTGTGTGTGTGTGTGTGTGTGTGTGTGTACCATTTTAAGCGCACTGGTTAGACCAGCATGACGGTCTGCCAGGTTAAGCACATGTATGTTTCACTGAGGCATGACTAACTAGACTATCACATTGAAATCTGAAGGTTTGTCTCATGTTCTCTTTTGTAGTTCCATTTAGCAAGCACATCAGAGAAGACCTACATATTTGTACCAAGGAAAAAGTGTAATCGTTCATAATGAACATGGGACCACTTCTCCAATATGATTACGGGATAAGTGTAATTGGAAAATGCAGCTCAAAATGATGACATCATGAATGGATGCAACTGTTTCAGAAGTGTACAGACCTATTTTGTAGGTACAAATTGATTAAAATTGTGTGGGGAACCCATGAGGAGAATCTGACCTAAACTGAATAAAACTATGCCAGCAGCCTCCTACGTAAGACAACACAATCCATGGGCATAGACAATTCGATGGATGGTGGCACTGACTTTTGCAAAAAGCCAATGTCTATGTGTGACTCATCGACATTGTGTGTGTGTGTGTGTGTGTGTGTGTGTGTGTGTGTGTGCAAGACAAAAAAAAAGTCTTTCCCTTAATGTTTCAAGAATTCTTGAGCACTGAAGTATGTGTTGTATGGTGTGCATTGTATACTTTCAGGTTGCTAATTGTATCATGCACAGACTATACATTGCATGCATACAACTTGTGTGAAAGAAGAAAGAGGTAGGGCTGGAGGGAGAGGGATGGGATGGAGGTAAGCCGAATGGGGCTAGGGAGAAGAGGAGCAGAAACTCTGCTGTTGTGTTAAAAAAGATAGAGATATGAATTGATAAATTGCATATATATTTAATCATTGTTCAGGTGCTGATAGGCAGTGTGTATTATGGCAACACTAATTTTACTTTTCAGATATTGAATGCCACACTCTGTATCTATCATACATGTGTAATGGGTAGACTCAATCTTTAGCAATGTAACTCTTAGTTAAGGGGACCAAAGACCTCTGACAACGTAATTCTAAAAGGTTCAGGGACTACCAGATCTATGCAAATTTTAAGCAGTGTCACGTTGTGTCTGAATGTTTGTAAAGTTTCTACTGCTATATTTACATTCAGTTTAGTTACTTCGATTTGACAAACTACAAGAGGCATTTGGACATTACTCCATAGTTACACGCACACACACTGTACACACACACTCACACACTCACACACACACACACACACACACACACACACACACACACACACACACACACACACACACACACACACACACACACACACATACATGTACACACACACTCATGCACACACACACACACACACACACACACACACACACACACACACACACACACTTTTATAGACTGACAATAAGGATAGGTAACTGAAAGGCGTTCATTGATTCAGAACTTAAGAACAAGAAAGAAACATTATTTTTTTCATACTGGATTATATTAATGCTAAAAAGCAGATTTAACCTGTAGATCTATTCATTATGGCTGTAGTCCACATTGAATAAAACTTGTTGACTTTAGAAAATAGTGACAGTGTGACTGAACTTACAACGGGCCTGTAGCATGCAGCTTTCACAGAAAGGAGATTTGAGCAAACTTTTATGTCCAACACAATGTATGTATTATTCAGCTGATACATGTATATACATGTGGAAAGATGATTATGAAAGCAGATCATGCAAAATTGTCTAAAGCGGTGACAGATGCATTCTTTGAAGTTTTATTTTACTTTCTTTTCAAGTCTACATCACAGCGCACAGTAGAAAACATTCTGCTTTGTCAGTTTGAAAGTTAGGGTAACACTTCCAGTCAATTCTGTATTAAATTTCCAACCTTTTTTCCTGCTGAAGTGATGCAGTGCTTTCGATACTCCATGATGAGCTTGTGTTCAGTAACAGAACAGCCCACCACAATCATGGCCTGATACTGTGCATTGTTAAAGTCAAGTGAAGCCCTGACATTCGCATCATTTGTGTGCACATTTGTGCGCATACAGCAAATAGTTTTTGCTGCCTCATTTACCTAATTTGAGACCGACTCAAAAAAGCAGGAGCCAGACATGATATAGGATGTTTCTTATACTAACAGCAGCATTCCTTTTAATTTAACTCACAAGTGGGATACGTTACCCCTAGATTTTGCAGTTTGAATCACTTTGATGCACAGGTATTCACAGAAACTAAAGGGTCCCAAGGACATTTTTTAGTTTGGGTGTGAGTGCAGTTGTTTTTGTTTGGTTCTGAGTACGATTGTTTTTCTCCGGCTTTGTATGTTTTTGTTTGTTTGTGAGTACGATTGTTTTTTTCTCAGGGTTTTTTAAAAGTTCCAAGTTGAAAAACCTCTTCAAGAACTGCATCACATCAATTTCATTGATGAATGTTGTCAGATGCATTAATTTCAGAGTTGTGGCCCCAGAGCATTCAATTTCTAACATCATTTGCCCCTTTCCAGAAAGAAGCATTCTCGGTTTTGCTTCAGTAGCTTTTACCAGCTGAAATCTTTCTGGAAGCAAGTGTTGGTCTCTGGTTTTGTTGAAGAGATGGATTTTTTCCTTGTTCTTCAGCATTCCTGATTAAAGAAAGTTGTGGAAAGAGATCAAAATCAATTGACAAAAATTTGCGACAAAATACATAATCATACTGTACAATCAAGGTCGCTGATGAGAGAGAATCAGAAATCTCTTAGTTGTATGCAGATTCCATCTTTCAAAAGTTTGGTGAAGTCCTAGAGTAGCAGTAAGATTTGGGGAGAAAGTTAATTTTAGAACTCCTTCTCCCTTACTGGGTGTTAGCCTTTTCTTTTGTTCTTTCCTTAGAGAAGAGTCCTGTAAAATTGAAAATTTTCCCATGAAAGAAAGAAATGAAAAGGGGGGGGGGGGGGGGGGGGGGGGGGATCTGAAGTGATTTTTAACCCATTTTTGTTTCCTTCTAATGTAGCTTTTTGAAAGCTCAGTGAATGTTTTATGTTATCCCTGTCTGTGTGTGCTGTGTGTTCCATGGTGGTGTGTAGCTAAATGGACACGTGTGTTGGTGTAGCATAATTGTATTTGATTAAGAATGTCTTCAAATTTGGTTTTATACTCCTCGGATTTTATAAATGACCCATAGAGTGTTCACAGAGGGTCCCAAGGACTTTCGCTTTTAAATGTTATGAAAAAAAGTATTTGGAACTCTGTACAGGAGATTTAGTACATTCCTGAACACAGATCATATATGCACAAACACATAAACACGTGCGCACACATGTGCGCGTGCACACACACACACACACACACACACACACACACACACACACACACACACACACACAGCTTAAAAAAATCACATAGTCAAAAGTGTCTTCTTCAGGTTTTTTTGCGTGACATTCTACTTTTAGGAAGTTGCATCAGAATTGCAAGAAAAAATATTAGCGGTGGTAATACCCCCATTACCCCCTCCCCAGGGAGGTAGTTGATTTTGCTAAGAGCACCACCAGTCTTAAACCTAAAGGTCAGACTTCTAAACAGATCTTAAATAAAAGTTAGCGAACTGCCAAGAGAAACGTGGACAAACGAGTCACAAGACAAAACATGATGCATTTCGACCTCTTGCGTCGTCTTCAGGCAAGACACAAACAGATAGGACAATGAAAATGAATGAATTTGTCTCTTACCTTAGATCTCTTCAGCGCAAGGTAGGCGCTGTCAGAGACCTGGGAAGAGAACTGGAACATGCAGACGGATAACAAATTCTTTCAGATCTGTCCAAACCTAAAAAAGTTATTATCAGTATCATGTATTTCTGTAGTCTGTAATCAAGAAAGAGTTTTGTGCCGATTACATACAGGCTACCTCTTTCGTGGAGCATTCCATGTGAAGTACCAGTTACCACAAAACATTTTTTCAAGAGCGTCGTTGTTTATGGTTACTTTAGAGAGACTCCAGGAAACCTTGTTCAGAGGTTTGCACCTATTGTGATGTCTTAGTTCATGAAAGAGTTAAATGAGAAAGATTTTAAAGCAGTTTTCAAGATGAGTGCTGTTAGTGTTATGCTTTTTAATAGAAATTACTGGGGCACATGATCAATATTTTTGTAATTTCAGAGCCTGCACTTTTTTTTTTTAAAATTGAAATTTGACACTGTTAAATTTAGAAAGAAAATTCAATAACACTTTAACAGGTTAATGAAAATAATGAGGCTGGTACCTGATTCTTTAAATTCTACTCATTAAAGCTTAACCTCAAGGATACTGGAAATGCTTATTGGCATAAAACATTGCCCCTTTTCAGTAGTGACCAGTTTTTAAAAGCATTGCTCATTTCTGATAATACAAATACCTGAAAGTAATTGAAAATCTTTGCATTGACAGAATTTTACTGTGTTAAACTTAAAGCTAATTCCCCATTGTGTCGCATTGACATTTTTGTTGTGCTTAAGTGAATGCCCCCTAGTGTCAATTATCTATTCTCTAATTTTGTGTGTAATGAGATGTTCCTGAAGCGTTTTGACATGTTTTTCATTGAAAAAGATCTCAGATACATTTTTGCCCGTCAGATGTTTAACTAGCAGTAGTAGCATTGTGTAATGGTAGTGTTCAAATGTTGAACTTATCCTAAAGCAAAAAATAAGTAAATTAGAAATAGGGAGTTTTAATGTTTCTGATTTTACAGAGCTCTAGTAACTTGACAAGAATCTGTTTTCAGTCATTTTGAAGTCCCCTTGGGGATTTGTCAGTCGTTATGTTAGAAGATGTACAGCTCTAACTTCTAAGGAATGGTTGTGTTTCTGTTTGCAATGTTATGAACATGAAGGAAGTGTCGTATGCAGAGGTGCTACTGTCACACTGACAGTACATATAGCCTGAGCAAAATAGATTACCAGAACCATTCCCAACTTTCATTTTGTTTAAAAAAAAAAAAAAAAAAAAAATGGTTTTATAAATTTTTTCTTTGTTCTTTCTTTCTTCCTGTTCACGGTTGAAATTTGATAAAAGAAATTGCTGGGTATATTCAGCAGATCTGCTATATATAAAAAAAGATCTGAACCCAGATGCCTGATATAAAGAAGATATAATTGATCCATCAGATCAGACACAGTAATGGATTGTCAGTGTGTTCTGGTTTTCATGGCTCATGACCAAACAAGGGACTGGTTTAGAAATTAGAGCATGAATTAGTGGGAGAGCAGGACCACGAATCAGTGTCACATTGTCACATCACACAATATAGAAAATAGTACGGGAGTAACAAATGCAGGATGATTGGTGTCAAAGAAAGCAGGCACTGACTGAGTGTCAGGATTTAGTGAATTATACGATCTTTACGTGTGACATAATCTTTAATATTTAGAAATTGTGGTTATCGTTTGCTCCTCATTTCTTGTCTGTTTTTTGTGTCTTTCTGTGTATGAATTTATTTGTGAGAACCAGTCAAGTGTGACCTCTTACATGTATCTTGATGATCCCGTGGAAAATTTGAAAGTGTGCATTTTGCGTGCCGAATCTGACTGCCTAATTTGTGGGACAGTTATCACAGCGCGCATGCACACATATGCATACAGTGACACATACTCACACACACTGACACACACACACACACACACACACACACACACACACACACACACACACACACACACACACACAAAAGCATTCGTGTATGCGCACGCATGCATGTGCATACACACAAGCGCACACATGCACACGCACACACAACACACAAACACACACACACACACACACACACACACACACACACACACATGGAGCAAGAGACTTAGAGAGAGTGAGAGAAGTGAATAAGTGTGTGTGTGTGTGAGACTTTGTGTGTGTGCACGCTTGATAGTGTTATGAACTATGACAGAAAATACCTTGCAATTCTTGTCAGCTTGCATTGATTTGAAAATGGAACTTTCGGTCATGCAGAGCACTTCGAGACCATTTTCAGATTTTATTACCTGCTGCTGTGCTAGTCTTGTATAATGGTAAGAACACACAAGCTTCTGTAATGGGTAAACTCGGTTTGAGGGTACAAAATTGCTTTGAGTTTGAAGCATCCCTTACCCTTTTTACTGCCTGTTTTGCCTGTCTCTCTCTTTCTTTGGAAAGCAGAAAATCATATTTCTCACAATCACAGTATCAAGTCAGTGTGTCCGATCCTTCAGTTATATGGTGAACGTTTAATCTCTAATGTCAGCATCGTTTTATTTAGTTTGTTGGTATGTGTGACCCTTCACTTCTAGTATATTGAACATTTATTTCTGTGTCAACGTTGCTGTCACTTTCGTGACTTGACGACAAGTGATGTGTGTGATCCGCTTTTAATTGTATTGAGCAGTTATCTCTGTGTCAACATTGCTGTTGCTTACGAGTCAACTGTGTGCTGTGATCCTTCAGTTCTGTTAGATTGAACGTGCATTTGATGTGTCAACTTCCCTTTAGCAAATCAGTGTGTGCAGCGCGCTTCATGTCATATGTCAAACATTTATTTCTGTCAACTTTTTGTGGAATCCACAATTGGAAAATGCTGTCTGTCACATTTGTCGTTTTCCTTGGGCTGTTACTTTTTACATTTATAATTATATATGTTCATGTGCCCGCAATTCTGAATCCTTCACATCAAACAATGGCATGGCATTGATAGTCCTATCTTTTTTTAAAAATTGAAAGCCAGATGGACTGGACCAGAACATTTAGCCCTGATATGGCCCTTTGCGGTCGGCTGGGCTATGTATAAGCAACATTACCTTACCTGACCAGAACAGGTAGCAAAGAAAACAGCTTTTTCCATACCCTCTGTAATGAAAAAGGGGTCTTGAAGGCATTCTGTAATCTAACAGTTTGGACATGTCAGGTTATAAGTTAGTAGGGATGCATGATATGTTAAAAATGAAACTGATCATTGGAAACTTTGCTTATGAATAGTAATTAATGTAACTCTTAGTTAGTTGAGCCATTTTCCAAAGATGATAGATGATGACCCATTACTCACTGACAGACATGCTGTCATTACAGAGTCCTGAAAAATGCCAGTTTTTATGTACAGGGATCAAAATACTTGCATGTCAGATTGTTCATGGTCACTAAACATTGCAGACAGTCAAAGATGTTCTCTCCACTTGTCCATTGGGCACTGTGTCAATGAATGGGGCTAAGAAGTCGGCTTCAGTCAATTGAATCAGTGAAACTGTAAACTGGTAAACTGGTAACATTTTTCTCCTTCCCATTTCACTTTTCATCCCATCATTCCCCATTTTTTCTCAGAATGGAACAAGGCATGTCATGTAAATAGACATGTCTGCAGGAGGTAGGCACAGGTAAAGATTCTGGCACCTCTTCCCGCTGGTCACAGAATGCTGCTCTTTTTGATGCATGAGGAAGTACTGCTGAGCATTATTAGAACAGATTTTCTTGACCAGACATCATAGTTTATCTTTTTAGATCCAAGATAAAGTGGATTTTAGAAGGAATCCAGCTGAATTAGAAACTTGTTGATGAAACTTTTTGTTTTCCATCTCTCTCCGTTTTACTGTTGATCTTTATGAAGCATTTTGGGACATTATCACCAAACTCTGTAAACATACGTCCCTGTGATAATAATTAGTCTACCAGCAGCATTTGTTCCCTTAGCTAACTCCTGATAGTGTAACTGTTGTACATCATTTGCTCTGTGTGTATTTACCACTTAATTCAGTAGAACACAAATGTTTTGTGGAGTCCCAAACCATGCTGTTCACCTCATTGTTTTGTTTCTCTACTTTTGACCATATCAGTCCAGTATTACATGCTCTTCATTAGTTCCCTGTTCAGCAAAGAATCTTTTACAAGGTCGCAGCTCTGTGCTGTAAATCCATTGAGTCCTTCTGTCCTCAGTGTTTGACTGATCTGTTGCTCTGGTGTGCACTCCATCACATGAACTCTGCTCTTTGTCTGACATTCATCCTTTCATAATTCCACTGTTATAACTTTTGGTCAACGCTGTCAGCCTGTTGAGCCGGTTTAATTAGGAATCAACTGCTGTGTCGATAGTCTGCCTCTCTGTCATCTTTTAAATCGAACTTCAAAACTTTCCTTTTCCCTGAGAACTATCAGTTGTATTAAAACAGCGTACTGTGTTGTCTGAGAGTGTGAAATATGAGTGCTATTGATATTTTTGTGGGTGCTATTGATATTTTTGTGACTGCTTTTGTTTGATCGATAGGGGAAAGGTGGAGAGGAGGGTTGGGACAGCTGGGAAGTGGGGGAACCCTCGGATGTAAGGAGGGTGAAGTCATGATTGTCATGATCGTTGCATGCGTTTTGTGTATTGCTGATCATATATAATGATAGTAGCTTTATGTGTCACAAACTTGACTCCTTTCAGTAAGTTGCATGTCTCAGCAGGGCTAAGCTTCAGTAGCTCTGCGTCTCGATAGAGCTGTGTGTTGATAGTATTATTTTGTGTCAGCCATATGTTCTCTGTTGCTATGCTTGTAAGTATATATAGAGCTTCTTGTCAGTTTGCACAGTAGGTGTTGAGGCAGCTGTTTTTTTCCCCAACCTCCCAGGCACTTACCATTTATCGATGTAGTGCTACAGATGTACAGTAAATTTAACACAATAACAGCCCTGTCACTCCATGAAGTGTAGTTTGCATTAATTCTAACAGTCTTTCTTTGTACTTCTCCTCCCCCCCCCCCCCCCCCGTCTTCCTGTCTAGGTTTGGGGATACTGGAGTGTTGACAGAAAGGGATAGATCTGCATTGTGTTAATTTTTTTGGTGGGTTCATGGAGCCAGTGGGTTATGTGTTTGACAAGTCCAAAGCCGTCATTTTGTTTTGATTACAGCCGAAGTTGTTCTTCTTTCATCGGTCTCTTTCAAGTCAATGTTGATTTTTTTTTGCTGCTTGCGTCTTTGTTGAATTTGATAGGTTCGGTGATGACTGATGTTCCATCTCAAATGTGAAAAAAAAGAAAGGAAAGATCGAAAAAAGGAAGGAAGGAAAGAAAAGGTGAATGAATGAACAATAAGTTCAATAGACGAGAGAGTTGGAATTTAGATTTATTATTACATAACTGAGAAAGTGTTAGTAAATGAATAATTGAATGATGAGATGGAGTGACAGAAACTAAGAAAGAAATCAGATCATATGATTGTGTTACAATAAGAAGAAATATGAAAAGACCTTTTTTGTGTGACTTGTGACTGGTTCAGTGATGTATCTCTCTCTCTCTCTCTCTCTCTCTCTCTCTCTCTCTCTCTCTCTCTCTCTCTCTCTCTCTCTCTCTCTCTCTCTCGCTCTCTCTCTCGCTCTCTCTCTCTAACTCATGTGTGTCTGGCAGAGAATAGGTGGATAGTGATGGTGTACAGGATGGTGGGAAGCAATATTAGGTAAAAATGAAACATGTGAAGGTTGAAGTGCTGTTAATGTTGCATTTTCACTGCATTTCCAAAGAAATTGAGCAGGGTTATTAAAACATAGTGATGGAAACAGTAGTGTTATTTACATGTTGCGACAAAAATAGTAAATTGTGTGGACGCTTTGCACTAGCACTAATTGGCATGTAGTGCTAATGAACATGGTGAAAATGGTACTGGGAGTGTCATTAGTTTTTTTTTTTGTTTTTTTTTTTTAATTTGGCTACAAAACAGATAAGAGCTGAACATTTTCTGTCAGTCGGATTTTTACTCATCACTGGCCTGAAACTGTTAGCAGTACTGTCTGATTGTGGACTTTCACTGCTTTAGTGAGGCAAGTAGCAGTTCAAGTTTGGTAGTAGTATAGTGACAGGTTTGCTCTTTCCTTCTGCTACAAAGTGGCAGATATACCCATGACATTTTATACTATGTATTATAGTAATCTTACTGGTTCAGTGAAATGTAGCATGTAAGTTAAGCCTTATTTACACCAATTACATCTCAAGAGATCTTCATTACTGTCCAGTGCCTACAGGACTATGCGGATGTAACATTGTAACTGTAAGTGACTCCCACTAGTCCCAATTTCCGTGCTTGGCACCTGACCATGCTACTCTCCCCCCCCCCCTAACCCCACCCCTCTTGCGTCTGTCTGTCTGTCTTTCTGAGCATAGAATATTATCCATCCTCAAAACAAACAGCCTAGAAGATGTTCCCTGAAGCTGAGATCAGGAGAATTTTCCATTTTTGGAATCTTAGGCAACAGCACAACTGGCACACAGCGCTAATGACACCAAGTGCTTATGAATATTAGATCTATTGAAAAGCGCCGTTTCCGTCGCAAGCCTCAAAATTCACACTCATCTGATTGTCCATGACAACGTAGTCTTCTTGAGTTCTTCTACTTCTTGGGAATAAGTGGAAAGTCTTTCTCCAGTTGTTTGTTGGGCTTCTATTTTTCAAAAAAGGAATGTGTCGTTGAAAGAATGACCAAGAAGCAGGTTTCAGTGCAGACTGACCACACTTCCTTCATTCCCTTTTCAATTTTACTCCTTCACTACCACCACTCATCTACCCCTCCCCATGTTTTTTTTTTTTTTTTTTTTTTTTTTTTTGTTTTGTAACGGAAACTTAGCAGTACTGTCTTGCTGTAAGCAAGGCTCTAAGGCACTAATGTTCTGTATCCAACGTTTTCAACAGCATGCTTATTGTGCCTGGTTAGCAAACAAATGATAGATCTACACTCGGTATTTTTTTTTGTGACTGAATCAGTGAATGATTTCATACGTGATGAAGAAGAAAAAGAGAGTCTAGAAGAAAGAGGACACAGCAGAGAATCATTTTAATTCAGTTCAACAATGTGTCAATAGTGAAAATATAGAGAATTGTATTCTATAAAAGTTCTGATGCAGTTTTGAACACATTTATAAGGAAACTTCTTTTTCCATGAAGTTATGCTCTGCGGAATGTATGAATTGTTTTATGTATACCCATACTCCTCACTCTTTAGTTTTAGGTCTTAATCTTGTGTGTGCAGAATTGTTACTGTGCCATGTCTGCTGACATGTCACTGCACCACAGGCGCTTGCTTTATTCACTGTCTCTTTACTTAAGGAGGGCAAGCAGATGTGTGATAGAACAAGTAGATTTTAAAATTTTTTTTTTTTTTTATTAAGCTGTCTGAAAATAACCAAGAATTTCTAGGCCTGCATGAAGCCTTATGATGCAGAGTTAATGAAACACATGTCATAAGGGTGGAACATGCCTCAAAGTGTGAGCAAGCATGAAAAACTTTGAGATCAGTTACAGGATTTTGCAAGTGTATCTGGTGGAAAATGCAGGAAACAGTGTTGCACATTACCTTGAGCACAAAACACATTCTGACTCCCCTTGGAGAAGGCTTTCTCCTGTAGTTAAAACTCGAAGTTCAGTTCAAAAAGAAGATAGACCTCATGCTGTTCATTCAGTACTTTCTTTTTCTATTTTTCTTTTTTTTTCTTCAGAGAAATGCCCCCCCCCCCCCCCCCCCCCCCCCCCCCCCCTTTTTTGTCATTTCCATCCATTTCTTTCTCGCTTTTTTCACGATCTGTTTTCAATGTCAGGGTCACCATAACCATTCTACAGAACTTGGGTCAAACTTCACTCGCATCAAGCTTGCTGTCAACAATGTGTAACTCTGTGTGTGTGTGTGTGTGTGTGTGTGTGTGTGTGTGTGCGCACATGCATACTTGCGTGTGTGTGTGTGTGTGTGTGTGTGTGTGTGTGTGTGTGTGTGTGTGTGTGTGTGTGTGTGTGTGCGCGCGCGTATGTATCACTGTGTGGGTGTCTCTGTGTACACTTCTTTTTCTCACTCCAGCTGACAAGAGCTCTGTGATCTTTTTTTTTTTGGTCGCTTTTTTTCTTTTCTTTTCTTCTCTGAATTTGTATCTAGATCTGTTCAGTAATCTGATGCTCCTTAATTAAAATGGTGGTAACTCTTTCGGCTCTTGTTCTTAGCTTCAGACTTCTTGGGGGTAGAATCTGCAGCATGTGCAGTGAGCAGTAGAGGTGTGGAGCAATCGTGGACATGTATGTGAATGAGGTTTTGTTGGTTCCCTTCATATGCAGGCATGTTTGCCATTGAACAGCTGATGGTCGCAATGATTGCGCTGAATTATGTGATGAGACACCTGTACTATGTTGAATTTTCCTTTTTTTCACATCTGAAAGCAGTAATCTACTTTGTGATTTACTCTTTGATTTTTTTTTCTTTTGTTGATGTTGCTGTGTGTATACATCTGTCAATCATGACTGATTCCTCATGTTTTACAGAATTAATTGGTTAGTCTAAAATTGATAATTCTTTTTGTCTGGTTTACATAAATGTTGAAAAAAAGGCCAAATACCCCCCCACTCTCCCCCCCCAAATCTGTATAAAACTAAAAAGAGACAGAGAGGAACTTTTGGGGTGGGAGGATGCACTGGTGATCTGATGTTTAGATGTTTATTTTTAACTCGGGAGGTGGGCGACACTGCAATGTTTTGAGTGCATGAATTGTGTAGTGGAGCTGCGCCTGGTTTATGTTTTCTGCCAAGGCCCCACTTCCCCTGGTCAGTGTATTCTGTCAGGACTCCTAGACAAGTTTAAAGATACTCATCCTAGTTAGAACCAGCACTTTTACTACTACTACTCTTTTTGTCTCTCTGCCATTATCTCTGCCCCTCTCGTCTCTCTCCCTGCTTCTCTCCCTCTCTCTGTCTTTCTACCTGCTCTCCTTCTTCTTGTGTGCCTCTGCGTGAGTTTGTTTCAGTGTCTGTTTCTTGCATTTTCTTATTCTGTCCTCTCTCCATGTTTTGACCCCTCTCTCTGAGTCTCTCTCTCTTGCTCTCTCTCTCTCTCTCTCTCTGAGTCTCTCTGACTCTGTCTGTGTGTGTCACTCTGTCTGTCTCTGAGTTAATATTATATGTCTCTTTATCGTTGGTACAAAATGCTTTTTAGCTTTCTGTTGTCATGGGTTTCCACCACCTCCCTCATTCGCTAAAAAAATCCCTTCACAAAAGATGAACACTTCAGGAAGGATACCCATCGCCCATACCTGATGTTGTGTTGCATGGAAGAGAACTGGTGGAACCAAACCAGTTGTTGGGTGGTCATAAATATTAAGAAATTGATCCACACACATAATATGGAGTTCACCCATGAGTATGAAGAATACGCTATCATACACAGATTCGTTGACTCTCCAATCGTTTCTGCTTCTCTCATTGCCAAGTTATTTCCTTAGTTACAGTTTTTTATTTGGTAAGTTCAGCAATGTTTTCCAAGCATACAGACACAGTTTGGACACCCGTCTATTGTTACCAGATAATCTTCGCTGAGGACCATGAACTCAAGAGAGAGGCACGTATGTTCTGATTCCTCTTCCTCCACTACTAATGTTCGTTACAGCAGCCGAATTGGGGAGAAGTGTGTTTTCTTTGTCTCTCTCGGTCTCTTTCTCCCTCAAGATGTCTCTGTTTCATTTTCATCTCTCTGCTCCATGATCTCATGCTCTCTTGTTTGTAGTGACACTGTATCCGACTGGCTGATCTGTCTGGAAGTCCAAATGACGTAACTGGCACTGTTCCCAATTTGATTAAGGCTGCTTTAGATGCAGCATTCTGCTAGAAGATTAGAGGATATTCAGACCAGATGTTAGGGTCCTAAAATTCCTTGTTCTGTAGTCATCAGTATATTGATGCATTGTCCCAGATCACAGAATACACGGTACGTCTTATAAGTAACATTCAAAGAGGTGACCTGTGCTTACATGCACACACACACACACACACGCATGCACACACGTACGCGCGCGCGCACACACACACACACATGCGCACGCACACACACATGCACAGACACACACTCGCAGTCACACTCACAGGCAAAGTGTGCACACAACAATGAGATGCTGTAAATGCAGTCAGTCCTTGGGGTCTGTCAGCATGGTCCTCTCACATTCATATAATACATGTGCACAAATTCTTACACAACACACAGACAGGCAGCCCCCCAGCCCCCCCCCCCCCCCCCCCCCCACACACACACACACACATGCACACAC
Source organism: Conus betulinus (assembly GCA_016801955.1). Lineage (NCBI taxonomy): Eukaryota > Metazoa > Mollusca > Gastropoda > Neogastropoda > Conidae > Conus > Conus betulinus. The sequence goes on along the minus strand of JADBJO010000106.1, from coordinate 282,624 downwards.
ACACACACACACACACACACACACACACACACACACCATGCATGCACACTTTTTTTTTTTACAGTGTAAAAGGAACATGTCTCTACCATCATGTATGGGAGTGTAAGTTATTGACTTGGTAATAACTACTAAATTAGTTCTTCATAAGTACGGTAATACCACCATACTAACAGTGGCTTTCAGATAATTCCTGCAGACAAGTTCACTTTCATAATGAAAGTTAATACCAGTTAATACATTAGTTGCCATATGTACCACCACGTTTTTTTTTCATTTTTTTTGAGTAACTAAAAAGTGTGTTTTAAGTATTATGTCAGGTTATGAAATCTTAAAGTAATTATTGAATTACACTAATTTCAGACAGTTTTATACAGAATTTATTCATGCAGTGTTTACTTATGGCAGCAAAACCAACATTGAACACAGTCCATGTTAAAAAAAAAAAAAAAAGAATGATGGAATAGTGGAAAGCAAGAACCACATATGTTTTCTGTAGATGAAATCAAAGACAAACAATGGCAAACATGTGTCTTAGCCAGGAAACCTCGTTAAGATAGAACATGATTATTCTTGCATTCAGTTTGTTGTCGGTTCCAGTTCCAAAACAGTGTCAGCCCACTGTCTGTACACATTCACCTCACAGATCAAAGTTCAGTTTGGTTTCCTTGAGATGAATCAGCGATGCACAGATTTAAAGCTGCACTGAAATAGAACAGTTCTTGTGTATCTCACCATCTGCTAGGAGGCTCAGTCAGGCTAGTGATATTGTGTGTGTGAAGTCACTGTAATGCATGTGCTAGGACATGACAATAATAATAATGATGATGATGGATATTTGTTGACAGTGACACTTAATTTGTGAAAGCCCGTATGTGCATAAGAAATTCTTGGCGCACATGCATGTATGTACACACACACACACACACACACACACACACACACACACACACACACACTACACACACACACACACACACACACACACACACACACACACACACACACACACACACAAAAAAGAATGCACATACGTGTACACACACAGGCATACACACACATGTATGCACACAACATACAAATTAACTGGTGTGTGCACATACATGTACACATACATGCATACACAGAGACACATACATACAACAGACAATCATAAGGCGAAAAGGAAATAAGCAACGAGTTGGTGACAGTTGTTGAGAGGTAATATGACAGAAGAAAGAGAATTAGAGGTTAAAAAAAATGGGGGGGGGGGGGGGGGGGGGGGGGGTAGGGTTTTTTTTCCATGCAGAGGACACTGAAATATAGTGAAAAGAGAAACCATCTGAAGGAGATGAGTGTGTCACTGTCAGCAGAGGAATACAAGGGCCAATCAGGAAGGAACAGCTGGAGAAGATGAGAAAGGTATGGAGATTGACTATTCAGAGACTAGAAACAAAGCATAGACAGTTTGTAATCAGTTCATTTTTTTTTTAGTAGGAAACAACCAGTGAAGAGAATGGAGGGGTGGAGTGAAATGACCAGATTTAGATCATCTGAAAATAAATTGGTTTGGCTACATAACGCAACATAATTAACTTGGATACACTTCAAATTTTCGTTTTACAAAATATTCTCTGTGAGCGAAAACATACATAGTAAGTATATTTTTTGAAAAGAACGATTTTTGAAAAGAAAATTTTGTTAATTAGATTTTGGAGAAGTACCGAGTGTGTTTTTTAGAGAGACGTGTCAGAACACAAATGTTCTACTAATGGCATCTAAGTGATCTTGGCATGTCTCTGAGTGTCAGCAAGTACTTGAAACAAAAGTGAACAAAAGTGGGCATTCAGAGTACTACTTCAGACTTTAGTACATTTTTACTTCGCTAGTTTTGGGGGAGGGAGGGGGAGGAGGGGGAAAGGGAACTGAAATGTGAACAGTTTTGATTTGTCCAGCTCATGATACAGCTTCCACAGCAACCATGGTCATGGTGTGACAAGACTAGTTCTGATCTCTCTATATTTCACACAACCTGCTCTTCCTCAAATCTCACAGAACTTTATGTCTCCTGTGCTGAATGACCTATAACTTGTCGAGTTCCATTCCCTTTACTAAATGAATGAATATGTGTGTGTGTGTGTGTGTGTGTGTGTGTGTGTGTGTGTGGTGTGTGTGTGTGTGTGTGTGTGTGAGTAAGGTAAGGTAATCTTGCTTATAGCCCAGCCAACTGCAAAGGCTGGATATCAGGGCTGTCACCACCTTAAAATGAACTCACAATTAACACACACACACACACACACACACACACACAAAACAAACAAACAAAAAAAAAACTTTCACACATCAGTTTAAAACGTACCAGAAAGTTCGTTAAAAATCTTTCTTCCATAAAATCTTAAATGAAAAATGTTAATCTCCCTCAGAAACTCAAAGATCACGTCAGGTGGGACATCTCTGAACAAAATTTTCATGGAGTCTGCTGTAAAATGTTTGTCTCACATCATGCAAGTCCCAACACTCTAAAGGAATGTTTCATTGTGAGTGGTACATGACATGGAATGCACCACAGATCTGAATGAGTATAATATGAATGTGTGTATGTGTGTGTGTGTGTGTGTGTGTGTGTGTGTGTGTGTGTGTGTGTGTGTGTGTGTACTTTAAATAGGGTTAAGAGGGAGTGGTGTGCTGAAATATTCATGCTTGTCACCATGTGTTTCAGAAAAACCAAGCACTGACTGATTTTTTTTTCTTTTAATGTTTTTGATGAATTAAAGAAAATGTTGAAATGCTTAACTGCAGCAACAGCATGTCATTTGGTTGAATAGAATTTCATCGTGTGCTGGAAGAATTTGACAAACACAGCTTTTGCAGTCTTGAAAAGCAGCATTTTGACTGATGATCTGCAGTAAGGCATTGGGGGGCTGTTTGGTTGTGTTATGTTTAGGTAGATTTTCTCCTGGTAGCCTTGCTCTTTTGTGTATACATTTCCTTTCTTCAGCTAGGGTTCAAGTTTGGCATCAGTCATGGATCATAAATTAAAAGGGGTTGGCATCGGTCATCGGTCATTAAAGGGGATAGGAACCCCAAACACTTTAGAGGTTAAAAAACAAGTACTATAGTATAAACAAATGAAGATGTTATCAGTCAAAGAATCATGCATCAGAATGTGGAAAGGAGGAACCCCAAACACTTTAGAGGTTTAAAACAAGTGCTATAAACAAATGAAGATGTTATCAATCAAAGAATCATGCATCAGAATGTGGAAAGGAGGATATTTTGATTGAAATCTTCAGTTTGGGGAGTAACCAGGATATTGCTGTGTTTGAGAGCATTCCACAGGTGCTCATCATCATGAAGAGCAGAAAAGTTATTCTGCGTGGCATGATGTCATGGGCAAGTAACAGGTTAATAAGCTGCAGTGAACAAGATTGTTCATTTTTCCCAAAACTATGGAAACACAGTATTTCTGAAACCTAGGCTATCTGTAGAAAATTTTGAGGCATGAAGGAAATTGTTAAAATAATCTGAAGATGGCAAAATTTCCAGAGCTGATTAAAGGCTACCTGTGAAAACGTGCTAAGCTTATGTGTTAACGCATCAGGCAGTACGAGAGTTGTAAATTACAAAAGAATTCTTGGAGTCTAAAGTACAGAAAGAAATGACTGACTGATACAGGGTGCTGTGTCTCTAGTTGTGGATGCAGGTTTTGCAGATAAAACAGTGGGCAAGTGGTTTTAAGAAAAATAAGAAAAAAGTATGCCAAGAAGCCCCATTGCCTTCTTTTAAGGTAGCCCCAGTGTGTGTGTGTGTGTGTGTGTGTGTGTGTGTGTGTGTGCACACATGTTTATGTCACTGATAGAGTGTGCAATTCCTAAACCACTGTGTATGTGTGTCAGTGTGTTCTAGAACCAGTAGAAATTGGGGGTATAGTGCCCTTTGAAACTGAAAAACATGCAGACAGATGTGTTGAAAAGTATATGAAGACATACCGTACTATTATTCAAAGGCCTTATCACATGCTCATTATCTGCTTTGGAATATGTATGCAGTTTAAACGAAACTTTTATCGACTGCATCAGACTCACAAGACTTAGATTGCCTGGAGCCAGAAAACTACCTGTGGCCTAGTCATAAAATATGATTAAATGAACACCTGTGACACTTGCTTGATGAAAACTAAAGCTTTCAGCTGATCAGATGTTGGAAATGTCCATGATGGTAACACAGTTGAAATTTTTGCCATGTTCTGGTGGTTGGATGGATCATGGATCATTTATAAGAAGAAAATTAATTATCAAGAGTCACCTCCACCCCACACTTCCTCTCGCCATGCTTTTACATCAGTTCAGTAAAATCCCTGTGCCCATGAAATTTCTTGCTGGAAGGATAATTATCCCCATAATTTCAAGAAAAAAGTATGAATGCACCATGGTGATGCTGGTCAGGAATAGATCTGAAACACAGCTTGTGCAGACGTTATTATGATGCTCATCTGCTGGTTGTGAAAACAGTAACAGGAATATTTCCTACAAAACAATTGCACAGAAGAAATATTGCTGTGCTTTTTTGATCCTCCAGAAAATTACAATTATGATATAAAAGGTACTGTGTATTAGCTGATAATGAAGATATAGTCAGATTATAAGGACATGAAAAGTGCAATCTGGTTTCAGCAATATTTTCAGCAAGTACTATCAGATTGGCCTTTTCTTAAAGATGGTGGTCAGTGCTACATTAGTGCAAGGTAAATGTTATTCTGTATTCATGCGCTGAGGTCACAACCTTATTGTAAAGGGACACTCCTCTCCCCGTTCTTCCTAACTTTTCTAGTGGCTTTGCGTGGTGTGTTTCTGTAGTTTAGGAGTGCCAGATGAGATTCTTTTTCAGTGATAGCGTCCACGAAGTGTTAGGTATGTCGTCAGGAAGCTCGACTCTTCGTCCAGAAGGACATGCCAATAAGCAATACTCAAGTCGAGTTTTGAGAAGCTTTTGTTCGGGCAAGTTTTGGTATGATATCCTCCAGGACAGAAGTGGATGGTAGAAATTAGAGTTTTGTTCAGTGGCCTTGGGTCGATGAGGATACGCAAATCAGCAGATTTCTTTGTTGCCATGACCATGCGACTACACCAGCTTGATGGTTCATCCACTGGAGTGATGATCTCTCTTTCAGTCAGCTTAATCAGTTCTGCTTTGACTTGAGACTTCATTGCATGAGGAACACATGAAACCAGTTCTTGGCACTGCAGGAACACACCAAGCCAAGCCATTGGAAAAGCTGTTATAGGAAGAAGCGGGAGAGTAGTGTCCCTTTACGATAAGGTTGCGCCCTCAACCAGCCGCCGTGGCGAAGTGGTTAGCGTCACGGACTCCAGGCTGGGAAGTTGTGGGTTCGAATCCCATCAGAGTAATGTGGGGGTTTTCTGCCCGATGAGTTCCTACCCAGAGTTGAGTTTGCTGCAGACTCAGTTGGGAAGACTGGGACCACACAGTTGAGTTTCGTCCACTTAATGGACGTGTTTCTGAGAGTGTTGCTCAAATTTCTTGACCAACACTGCAGGTGCCTGTGTCTCTCGGGCCTGGTTTAACGCTGGGATATATTATGAAAGGAAGCGTAGAATACAGCCCAGTCATGTAGTCTCAGACTGAAATGGAAATCCGTAGCTTCATCTTAATCATCCTCATTCTCATCGATCAGCATAAAAAAAAAAGTCTCAAAATCTGTGGCCCTTCATGCCCTGCTGTCATGGTGACCTCAATTTCGATGTCCTCTCCATGTCTGTGGCCTTGGTTTGGTTCCGTTGGGGTCACCAGTATCAGCGGGTCCATGGGGGCTGTCGTTGGATGGAAGTGGTGGCGCCCTCTGGAGGGAGAGCTCTCACTCACGCCGGCTCTGTGACTAAGCAATTATTGTCGTCAGTAGGGGGCTTAGTAGGTGGTGTCCTGCGTATGTTAGATCAGAACAGGCGCCACTGAACACCACGGAAGTGACTCGGCAGCAGTGCAGTTCTCCTCCGGTGGGTTGCCTCTTGATGGCTGGACGTTGACTGCTCCCTGTGGATTGCCGGTGCCGGGGCTGTGTCGGGGGCCGACCGGGATGTGGCTGTGGACAGGGTGTCGGAATGAGTGGCGTGGGTGCGGTGCCTCTGGGGTGCGCGCAGAGGTTGGGACAGAAAAAAAATGGTTGTGACCTCAGCGTATGAATACAGAATAACATAACAATTACCATGGAGTAATGTAACAGTCAGGTTGAACAACTATATGCTAATGTTGATACTGTATGCAAGTCAAATACATAGCAAAGAACAGGGCTGGACAATTCAGTTGCTTAGTAGCCATGGGTGAGTGCAGATGTAGCAAGGTTCTTTGTATAACAAAACACAATAAACATGAAATGAATTCTTTGGGTTAAGTTTTGATTTGTGAAATACATTTTTTGCCCAGGTCATTAGGAATGTTGACTTTATAACTTTATATCATTTCTTTTCAGTTTTAGATGTTAATATATGAAAGAAAACAGAACAGTTCTCATCTCAAATGGTTTATTAGATGATCAGTGCCCTAAAGGCAGTGGTACAAAGAAGGTATTATCCCATAGTAGTAGTAAAAGGAAAAATTGCGACATTTTCTTACTATGTTCATCTCTGAACCTAGATTCACATTGGACTTAAATGTAACTTGCCTTTCTTGTTGCAAAGTGAGACGACTGCAGGCGGAAATCTAAACAAATCTTAAATAAATGTTAGCGAACTGCCCAGAGAAATGTGGACAAACGAGTCACATGACAAAACATGATGTGTTTTGATCTCTTAGGTCTTCTTGAGGCATGATACAAACAAATAGGACAACAAAAATTACAGTGATTAAAAGACGTATACAGCAGTAACAATTGCACACATTGATGATGTAAACAAAAATACAAAACAACGAAGGGTAGCAGTCAGTATGAATCAAAATAGATTTGTTTAGATTTCCGCCTGCAGTTGTCTCACTTTGCGATTGATAGATTTTGATTCATACTGACAGCTACCCTTCATTGTTTTGTATTTTTGTTTACACTATCAGTGTGTGCAATTCTTATCACTGTATATGTCTTTCGATCATTGTAATTTTCGTTGTCGTATTTGTTTGTATCTTGCCTGAAGAAGACCTAAGAGGTTGAAACACATTGTGTGTTTTGTCTTGTGGCTCATTTGTCCACGTTTCTCTGGGCGGTTTGCTGACATCTATTTAAGATTTGCCTCTCTTGCACAATTTCTGAACAGCCCACAAAAAGTGCAAGACTGAGATATAATCTATTCTGCTAGATCATTAAATAAGACTCTGATATCCTTTTCAGTTTCAAGTGAATAAAGGAAACATTTTTGCAGAACAATCGAACTATCCGTCTCCAAAATCCATGACCAGAATGAATATCGTGATATTATTCTTGAATTAGTTTTGCAAGTGTGATATAATTTCAGGCACACTTTTCCTACTTCTTTACCATGTAAACAAATCGAAAGTCATAAATGTTCTAATGATAAAGTGTAGCATACTACTTCTGTTTCATTCTTCTGTCTTTATCACCTGAAACTTCAGACTGAAATGACTAAATTAAGAATGTTTTTATGTTACTTTTTTGAGACATAAAGTATGTGCATCCATTGCATATTCAGGATTTTAGGTTTGATTTATTATGTTTGGGATTCAGCAATTTTGACCTTTTTCAGTGACATAATGAAATGGAGAGTTTTTTGCCTTTTGGGTGGAGAAAGGCTTAAACAGGAACACATGTTGTTTGCTCCAGTCATTTCTTGTTTGTCGATAGAAGCCTCCTGTTGCTAATGACATATATGACACTAGTTGGGTATAGAAGTAATGGCTGACTGACAGTCATGTTTTGGGTATGCAAGCAAACAACACTCATATATATGTATGGCAAAATTTTTAGATGAGAGTGGGTATGGGCAGTGTTATTTTTTTTCTGCTTAGTTGAAGACAAACTGGTATCATACTCTGACATTTTACGTGCCAAGACAGTGCCAAAAATTGAGGAAAATAAAAAAGGGTGTTGAAAGAATTGTTCCTGGCCATGGATGGACCGAAAAGTGAAAGGTAGACCCACTCGAAACACAGATTGGCTTCAGATTGTACCATTTAGAAAATAAGTTTTGAAAATTTGAAACGTAGCACTGGCAGGAGATGGGAGGAGTGCATGCCCAACTGGAGTCGACTAGAATTTCGGCAGTTGATCCTATTTATCCAGGGAAACTGATCCAGCAGCTAGAGCGAGATCGTTGGCCTCAGTATAACTTATATGACAGATCATTGAGAATGTGAGACAAAGACAGAGCTCTCCATTTGTCTCCTTTATCCTTGTTTTTCATATTTTTTGTGAAAACAAGAGAGGAAGGAATAAATTATCTGAAGCCAATGGCAGAAAACATCAATAACATTATTTTTAACACTTTACCATATCTGATCACATTAACCTGGTAAAACAAGAGACAGAAAAAAAAGTGCGGGTTTAATCACATCATCAGGTTTGTAAACAAATGCAAATACTTCCAACTTTTGTCTTTAAAGTTTAATTAACCATTTAAGCGTAGAGGTTGTTCTTGCTTAATAGTTAATTCTTGCCCAATTTGATCTAGAACATTGAGAATATGAACAACCCATCATGTATTCAAATACTCATATATTATGAAATTGGTTTGTGTGTGTGTGTGTGTGTGTGTGTGTGTGTGTGTTTTGTGTGTGTCTGTGTGTGTGTGCAGGCACACCACGTGGGCGCATACATCACTACGTACTCTTATGCACTACATACTCCTGTGCATTTGTTGTTAGTACTGTTTGTGGAAGCGGGAGAAAAGACTGAAGAATGCAACTGGGAACCAGAGTGTAGTGGGTCATACAGAGAAAGGAGTGTGGGTATTGGCAGGGATTGAGAGACATTACCTCTGAAGGGTGTAAGGAATCATGTGGAATCATGTCCAGTACTATATTAAGTCTATAAGTGACTTCATGACAGGTATTAAAACAAACTGTAGTGCAATTATACATATGATGTGAGTTTGTTTAATGCAGAAAGGGGCTATTACTGGGTACATATGGTATTGAATGTTCTTTCCCCATCGCCTCCCCCTGCCCTCATCCCCAGGCCACTTTCAAAGTTTCTTCTTCTCCTCTGGTCCCCCCCCCCCCCCCCCCCCCCCCCCCCCCTCCCCCTCGACCCTTCCTTACCCCCTCATCTTATCCTCCCTCCCTCTTGCCTTATAGTTATTCTGTTATAGTGTTTTTCTAGGGTCTCAGATCCCCAAGAAGAGAAATGAAAAGGGAATAGGATTCTGAGCCATGATGTGACCACCATGGTCATCTGGGCAGTAATCAGCTGCAGGACAGTACTTTAGTTTAAACTGTTAGGTTTTCGGTACCCTGTCACTTGTGTGCTGCTGGCGTGGCTCTTATGCCTGCAACCTGTCACTGCAGCTTCCCAGGACAGCAGGCCTGACTTGTTAGAGTCGTCGCCCTAACCGTTTCTCAAAATATCCTTTGGGGGGCCGGAAGAGCTCAGTGGTAGAGTGCCAGACTCGTAATCTTGGTGATCCTGGCCAGGCCGTTTCAGTACAGGGGGATTTTTCCCTCGGAGTTAACATTGGTTTTGACTCCATTTTTCATACAGTCCTTTGAATGAGACTATAAAAAGAGGTTCCGCGTTTGAAAGCTCGCATAACATCTTGCACACATGTAAAATCCCATCACCAACTTTTGGAAGAGATGGCCAGTTTGGCTGTTGGTATGGATGACACGTTACACATAGCATGCACCTTCCCCGAAGTTGGAGTATGGCTGCCTTTAATGGCAGGATAAAAATCGGTCTTTCACACAAAACTCCTCTCTCTTTATTGGGTAGATGGGATTAATCCTTGCCTGTCGATACAGGGAGTGTCGGCAGGAGTATCAGCCTGTGTACGCAGGAAAAAAAAAAAAAAATCCGTTGTAAGTCACAGTCACAGTGAGGATACCCGCCAGCTTAAGACACACTGTGTTGCTACAGGATTGCTCAATTCAAAAGTGGCAGTTTGTAACACCTGTTCAACATGCAAGTTACAGTACCTATCATGGAGTATAGATCTATCAGGCTGCTTGTTGATGACAGTGCAGGCATTGAAGTCAAGTTTTGATGTCAGGGCATGCAGGCAGTGTTACTGTATTGCATCGTCATGATGATGATTGATGTGGGATGACAGTGTGAAAGGTAGTGCTGATTATGCTGTGGTCATATGGGGAGCGTACTTACAGGGAACGGTTTATGATTGATGTGCTCATTTAAAAAAAAATGCAGTTATGACTTTTCAGTGTATTTATTACAACTGAAAACACAAATTAATGTGTTATGTGAAGACAGTAATAAAGGCTTTTTTCAGTGTATTTTACCTGAAAGAATTTTTTTTATAAGGATCTGAAAACATTGATTAAGACCGTTTTCAGTGTATTTTACATTAAAGAATTTTTATTAAGGAAATATACTGTGCCTGATTACTATTTTTGTATTAAAACATATGATTTGCACTCCAAAATAATTGGTTTCCTATGATAATAGTTTTCTTTGAAAAGGAAAGCTTTCAGTTACTAATCATAACATGAAAATGGGTAAATAGATAATTCAAAATAAGTGTTTTGATGTGAAATCAGTTATCATCACTGTTTCATTCATTACCGTGTTTGAGTGATCAAATTGTGAAAAGGTTACTTCAGAGATACTGTTGTACCATAAGAGTAGTAAGATTTATATTTTCCTTTGACTTCAGACCGATTCACAAGAGTTTGACTTAAACTTTAAGTCAAACTCTTGTGAATCGGTCTTGAAGTCTTTAAGTTAAAGCTTTCTTCTGTAAATCCTGGCCTCAGCTAGGCTCAAACTCTGTCAGTTAAAAGAGATGACAACAAAACTGTCACTTGTGTAATATCAGCTTTTATATTGGGATGCACTCTTAGAACAAATGTTGCATCTTTAAATGACATTGGATGGCAAGTCGGGTGTTTCCTCTGAGCCCCAAACAGGTACATTCTCAGCTGTGGGAGAAGGGGGTGAGGGGGTAGTAGGATGGGCTGTACGAAGAAAAAGGCCTCAGTTCATGTGACCTGCCAGTCTGTCTTTGTCAGTTATGACTGCTCCCAGGTGATTGGTTGTGATCAGATTAATTTACTCTCTTGAATTGTTTAGAACTATAAAAAAGAAGCAGCTTCTATGTGTGATATTAAAAGTGGGTATTACAGTTTGGTGCATTTGCATTGGCAATCTATCCACCGGGTGTGTTTTTGTATGACAGTGTTTTTTTTTTTTTTTTTTTTTTTTTTTTTTTTTTTTTTTTTTAGTTTTTTTTTTTTTTTTTTAAATAGTTACAGTGCTTTTTTTTTTTTTTTTACCAAATGAATTATATGTTTTATATACTCCCATTTGGTAAAATTTTTTGCTTAAAAATGCTACTAGTTTGATATCATAGTTATGAAGAAAATAAAGTATTAGTTTGGAATGCTTCCTCTTTGTCTTAATTTTTTTTTAGTATTTCTTTTCATCATTTTAAATAACATCTATGTGTAGTTTTTTTTTACTGTCTTTGTCAGTTTATGTTGAAAAATGTAATTGATCACTCAAGAGAAATATGAATGGTAGGTTTTTCCAAGTACAACGTTATTTAAAGTTTCACCGAAGTTTGTTGGGTGCAACTCTAGTTTCCATTTAAAATTTTGTATTCTGATTTTTATTAATTTGAAAAATAATTTTCCTTTAGATGCAATAGTGCTCTTATAAGAGGTATGCTCAGTTCACTGCATGATTCTATGAAGAAATGCCACACAGGGGAAGAAAAAACAGCATATCTTGCAACGAGACTTTCATCTGGGACATCCCAACAGTATTGTTGCCCACAGCAGCGAACCTCTTCCAAACTTATCAGAGTGATCTGTGTTTTCAGAAAGAGGAAACGGTCTAGTCGAGAAGCAGAACTTCCTTCCCCAGAAGTCACAAGAAAAAGGCCACACAGTCATCAAGGTCACGGGGCGGTCAGCGGGATGGCAACTCCCACCACCGGTCCCACTCACGCAGTGCCAGTCGAAGTCCCACACGCAATTCCAGTACCTACTCCCGCAGCAATGTCAGTGTGTCTGATTTCAAGTTCAGCACCAGGTGAGAAACGCTGTATTGATGCTGGTATTCCTGGGTTAAGTTTTGTCCACCTTTTCCTGTTCAGCTATGAAAATTTATCATGTGTTTTATTGTTAGTGTTGCGGTTAAGGACTTAAAACAGGCCACTGCTATTAAAAACTTTCTTTAAAGTTCAAACATCCAAAGAAATGGAATTGCTGGCTTATAAAGGTCACGATGTGTGTGTGTGTGTGTGTGTGTGTGTGTGTGTGTGTGTGTGTGTGTGTGTGTGTGTGAGAGAGAGAGTTAAAAAGCACAGATGTCTAAATTTGATGTGTAGATTTAGTAGCAGGGTGTCAAAATGTACGTTTTGTTTGTTTATAAAGCAGCTGGTCAGTTACTACTTTGGTCAGTTTGGTCAAATTTGTAATCACAAACTGTGAAAAGAAGCATAATTTCCGTACGTATAGCCTGAAAGCGAGCTGATCAGATTTTACATCATGATATGTTGTTATTAAGGTTATGATGTATATTAGACAGTCTGAAAATTCACACCATTGACGTGTGTGAAATGATGTTTTGGGGGGGGGGTGTGTGTGTGTGTCAGAATGGGCCTCAGTTTGTTCATGTGGATGAAGGTAAATGCGGTGAAATGAAAAAGTGGTTTAGTGCAGATAGAAAGAGGATATGTGAATAAGATTTGATGGAGTTGTGAATGCATCATGATCATCGGTCATGAACAAATTTTGATGTGTGAAAATATAATGAACAGATATAACTTCAAATAATGGTTATTTGAAGCAAAAATGAAATGGCACATTTTAACTGCTTTTTTTTTTTTCAAGCATTAGATATTCCCAAAGTTTGGTATGGTTTAAAAAAAAAAAAAAAAAAGACTCAGCAGTCAAAATTTTTTTTTTGGGCACTGCTGAATGAAGGGGTGTATTAGAATGAGATTGTTTAATAATGTAATTCAGTGTCAAATGCTGGAAAAACTTGGATTGAAAGTGCTTTACAAATTAAGTTTCAAAATTCTAAATAGTACAACAGAATACCTTAGAGGTAAGTTAGATCGAACTCCACTTATAGGGAAACAGTTGAACACTTTTACCCCAGTCGAAGAGAGAAAAACTTTTTTTACCACAGTCAGAAGAAAAAAGATGTGATGTCCTGTCAGTTCATGTTCATTTTTCTTTAGAACTTCATATATGTGAATACAACAGTACAAAGAAGATATTGGTGACTTCCTCACCTTAATCCTATTCTTAATGTTGCTTTCAAATGTGTTGAAAATGAGTGTCATCTTATTCTTAAAAAGAATTCCTTCCTGTGATCCACTTTCTACCAGCCTGCATTAAATATGTAAGGAAAAGCTACAATATTTTCCATCCAAATAAAGTATGGGGATACAAAATGTGGCATTCTGAGATTGGCAAACTGTAGCAGATGCTCTCTAGGGTCTTCCAGACAACACTTTGACTCCAGCTTGAAACCTGACACTCATCTAACATTTTAGTCAGTGCATCTATTTTACTAACTGTTATGATTGAAACTGCAATCGTAGTAAAATGTGTAATGTTTGTGATATTTCTGTTCTACACAACAGTTTGGCTGCGGAGCTTAACAAACACCGTCGAGCACGGGAACTCAAGAAGTCCAAGCGGCTGGGTCTCAGCTATCAAGACTTGTCTTCAGCATCTACAGGCAAAGACACAAGGTCATTGTCGAGCACTCCTGTCAGAGATGTCATCAAGATCGATTCTGACAATGAACCTTCTGAATCCAGCACATCGACTCCAGTACCCCCAAAGAAACCAGAGAGGGCTTTGGGAGAAATTGAGGAAAAACTTGTGATAAAGGTAATGTGAATGGCTCTAGTAGCATCAGTACTGTGTGTGTTGTTGGAAGATACTACTACTGTTTATATGACATGAATATGGTTGTATGTGAGTAAAGGAAAAGGGATGGTGGACTGAATGGGTTGTATGTGAGTAAAGGAAAAGGGATGGTGGACTGAAAGGATGAGTAAAGGAAAAGGGATGGTGACAAAAGGGTTTCTTTATGGTTGTTGAGAAATGGAGAATATCCACTTTAAAAAGAGAGATCTTTACCATTGGTTATCACGAATCTACCTATTCTGCATTCTGAAGTAAAGTGAAGTATCAAGAACTCTGTAAATTGGTTTAGGCATGCCGATTTTACCTTCCCAACCTAAAGCCTTATTTTGCCTTTTAAAAATCCCCTTGTTAATGTACACGTTTTTCAACAAACTTTTGCGAATGAAGAGTAATTTTTCATGACCCCAATAAATATAATTTCCAATCTTTGATCGAATTTACATGAAGTTTAGAAAAAAGTGCAGTTTCTCTAAGTTTTGTGTAAAACACTCGGAGAAAGGCTGTTACATGCCAGTGTTTTTGTGCTTTGTCCTCTTTTTGCGCGCTTGTCAACTCTCCATTAAGCTGATTAAAGATTGTTTTTTTGGGGAAAAAAAAGTATTGTGTAAAACATTTTTCGTGAGAATGTCGATGTACAGATGCTGTGATGACAAAATTGTGTTAAAAATTGCTGCTTTATGGTGCTCCATGAATGCCTGTTGCTTAGTATTGGCATACAAGAATGCAGTCACGGTTTCAGAAGTCAAGGCAATCAGGTTTTTTTTTTTTGTTGTTGTTTTGTCCAACAAACAGCAGTCTTCATTAACGGGATAAACAGCAGGAAAATGTTTTCATACTGGCCCTGACAGAAGTGCTGATCTGATATTACTTGCATCATCTGTCATACTCTGCAACCTTAACACACACAGATAGGATGTTGAGCGCTTCAGGCTCAAGTTTATAATGGTACATAAATCTTATTCAGTCTGGCATGTTTTTGTAATCATACATTTTAACTTTTGGTTTTATCCTTTGTCGCAAATGGAAGACACATTTATGATTTGAGCTTTTGTGATGAGCAGCATCTTTTTAAACTGATTTCTGTCATTTAGGATAATTCTGTTGTAAAATGTATGTGATTTTCTTGTCATGGATTTCTCACATTTCTTTTGTTTCCAACTCTGATACAAATCATTGCACTTTGTTTGACAATGACATGATCTGTGTAAGTACGGCTTTGAATTTTCTTATCCCCTGAAACTGAAACCAGAATCCAGTGGAGTCAAAACCATGAATGCCCTTGTTTGACTTCTGGTAACTTTTTTTTTGTGTGAATCACCTTTTTTCTCTAAAAGTCAATTATGGATTAATCATTGTTTGTAGAATTGTTTGTAATATATGTCAAGTGGATAATTAATTTAGGCATTTTTTCATCAGGTGGAAAATGTACAGCGGGGGGAGGAGCAGATTTCCCAGCGGGTGGTGAGGGGAGAGGAGAAGAAGCCGCCACCTCCTCCTCCACCCCCAGCCCAGTGCAGGTGTTTCATGAAGCACCTCCCCTGCCTCCTCCAGCATTCCCCCTCCACAGCATTCCCAGCCCTCACCTCATGTCCAGGTTGAAGTGAGGAGGAGTATAACTCCCCCCAAACGAAAACTGCCCCCTGCCCGAAGTGCAGGAGCAAGTTCCTCGGCAGGAGGAGGTCCGGAGCTTGCCAAAGCCACCAGAGAGCAACAGGAGAAACATGTCCACCTTGCCTAGTCTGCCACTGCCAGAGGTCTCTAACGACCCAGACCTGGACAACAGTCCATCAAGGTGAGAACATTTGGATGTATTGATTTATCGTTTTTTTTTTTTCTTTCATTACAATCAGTGTAGAAGAAGGTGATAAAGATGCCGCTATGGACTTTAGCCTGAGACTGCGTGACAGTGCTCTACGTTCGTTACATTTTGTTAGACAGTGGAATCTCTCTACAACAACCTTGAAAATGTAGGGCTTCAGGGAGTATGTGTATGGGCGCTCTGACTTTCAAAAACCGAAAGGATTTGTGTCAAGTTTGCTATTGAAGTCCATGGGTTGCACTAACTTATGTTGAGGGATGTCGACCACTATGTGAGAAAGTTCCGTTGACCAGTTTTAGCGTTGCATTTTCAGAGTCCTCTGCATGTTTACTTTCTACTTCCAGGTTTATCTCCCTTCACAGGAAAGCTGGATGTATCAAAAGTCGGCAGCTCTCTGTACCCTCATAATACCTAATAGATACTTCCCCATACATCACGTACTCTGGGAACCATTCCTGATTCATGTAAAATTATCATTCCCCTTTTTTGGCACCATATGCAGGCGAGACTTAAATTCTCACCTTCACAAATCTAATGAAGACTTTGACTAGCAGAACAGCATGGATACATGCATGGGAACTAGCGTCTGTGCTCACACATACATATTTAACACAGAGAGAAAAGAGAGAAAAGAAAGAGACCCCCCCCCCCAAAAAAAAAACAACAAAAAAAAAAAAAAAAACCCCAAAAAAACTTTAAAAAAAAAAAAAGGGGGACAAAATAAATCCAAGGGTGCAAAGTATTTGGGATTAAACCCAGAAATGTGGATCAGAAAAATCTGCAGAACTTTGCGTTTGGATGGGCAAGACTGTGTTTGTGCATTCTCTGGTTTAGTAAGATTTTGCTTGGCTCCTTTGTGGATGCATAGATATGTTGGGCTAATGATGTTTTTTCACTTGTAAATCTTGAATATATTTTATTTTGTGATGCGTATGCAGTATGAATGTTCAGAAAACAAACTTAGTGGTGAGTTTATCATCACCTACTTTAATTTTGGATTTAAGATCTGAAAAATATTGCTGCAATCACCAATTTCTTTTGTCAGGAAGATGCATAAGGGTCTCAGGTTGGTAAAGCGACTTCCTGTCAATGCAGTCACAGAAAAGAAAGTCGTCTAAGTAGGAACAAATAATTGAAATGAAGGTTGAAGTACTGAGCAAAAAAAATATCAAAATCCTGCAGCTGACGCACACGAACACTTGCATGCGCACACACACGTATACCTACTCTGGCATACATTCATATTCAGGCCTTCCAGCTTCTCTACACACCAACTATTTAACTTCTGTCAGTGGTTGATGTGGCAGTGGATTTGCTGGCATAGAAAAAAAGACATGGCTTGACCAACACATAAATATCATCATTGGTTATCTGTGTGTATGGAAGGTTTTTTGTATCGTGTTTGATTTTCTGATGTTTCAATTAAGGCTTTGTTCTTTCCAGTGAAATGGAAAGAATTACATGCAATTAAACATCTACACTGCTTGACAGCTAGGAAGGGTGTGGATGGGGTGGAGTTAGTGATATTGGAGGATGGAAGATATAGTACAGTTGATTATTGATTGCTGAACTACAGATTGCTAAATTACAGAATGAAAAGGGGGAAAAAAAGTAGAATAAAAAGGAAAACAGAAGCAAAGTGTGTAAGAAGCAAAAAAGGGAAAAAAAAATATGCAGTGTGTGTGAATCATTTTTGTGTGAATTCTTGAAAATCATGCTTGATTTTCCTGATTCAGTTAGCGAATACTGGAAGTTGAATTTATGTATTGTGCTTGGTTTTTACTGTGTTGTGTGTGTGTGTTTCACTGGATAGCATCATAGATATTTAATTTAGATGTTTGGGTTCTGAAGTAATGTTCCTGTGCAGTGATGGCGCAGAGGAAGAAGACCCCATTCCCCAGCAGCGAAACGTCCGAGCCGCATAACTGATCTTCCCATGCCACCGGCCGTGGATGAACATGAGGATGAAGAGAATGAATCCGAAGGGACATCACCAGGGACCGAGTCCAAAAGTAGTGGACTGAAATTCCGTCTTCCAAAGTAAGATTTCCAATTGATTTGAATTTAAACGTCTGTATCTGGTTCCTTTTTGAGGATGCAAGAATGTGAATTTGGATGTTTTTTTTCTTGTTCCATGTGAAGGATGCAAATCTCCAGGAATAAGCCCAAAAATGTGGAACAAGAGAATGATTCATTGCATTTCTCAGAATCAGTAAGATTTGAGTTTTGGGTGTTTTCAAGACTGGGAAGATTTTGTTGGGGGTATTCTTGAGGTTCAGGACATACAGTCAAAAGCAAGATCGTGATTATTATTTATCTTCAGCATTTGATATAGCAAGGCAAACTTTTTTTGCATCTTAGTTAAAAACATTTTTTTAATAGCTTGATAAAAAATGAAATACCTGTATTGAAATGAAATATTGGTGGTTTTACATATCATTTTAAGTAATTCTGTATGAAATAGATGTATTAAAAAAAGATTGGTTTTAGCTGTCTAGTATTTTTTTTTATGCAAAATCTTCAGAACTCTGTTGTGACAGCCAAAGCTCTGTAGTTACAAGAGGTTACAAAAATGACTTTCTGTAAGGCCATGGGTCTGCTGTACAACAAGAAAATGAAAAAAGATGAGGCACTTGACAAAGACATATTGATATCTTGAGACAGATTTCTGAAACCATTTCTTAAATGTCTGGAAGCAGGAAGAGCTAAACAAACTTGGTGAGGGCGTGAAGGGCCACAGAATTTGAGACATTTTTTTTATGCTGATCGATGAGAATGAGGATGATTAAGATGATGCTATGGATTTCCATTTCGGTCTGAGACTACATGACAGGGCTGTACTCTACGCTTCCTTTCATAATATATCCCGGCGTAAACCAGGCCCGAGAGATACAGGCGCCTGCAGTGTTGGTCAGGAAATTTGAGCAACACAAAAATGCATCCATCAAGTGGATGAAACTGGACTGTGTGGTCCCAGTCTTCCCAACTGAGTCCGCAGCAAACTCAACTCTGGGTAGGAGCCGGTCGGGGCAGAAAAACCCACATGACTCTGATGGAATTTGAACCCATGACCTCCCAGCCAGGAGTCCGCGACGCTAACCACTTTGCCACGGTGGCTGGTCTAGTTTGTCTCTTCGTTGGTCTGGGGTCCTTGGTCACCTAATCAGATAGGAAATGTTGTCTCTTAACACCTTCATGAGAAAAAAATTAGAATGAAATTGAACCATTTAGATATCAGAGATCTTTTGCTGTTGATTTTTGTTTTTGAACCAGCATTGATAAATTGTAAGGGAATTAAGCAAGTGGAAATATGATGATAATGTTATGTTATGTTATTACAGGCATCAAGTGTTAAGAGCATTCAGATTTTAGATGAACACATTGATTGGGGAGAAGACTTGAAGCCCCAGTTTGTCATAAATTCATGGTCTGAAATGACAAGAATATGACAGCACAGTGAACTAATTGACAGAAACAGTAAGGTATAAAAGCTTGCTTTGTCTGTATCTGAAGTCAGACCCATGAATTAATAGTACTGAAATGGTCTGTGTTGACTTGAGAGGGTTTTGTTGTTCAAATTTTCAGGATTTGCTCACGGCGTCTGGAGGAGAAAAAAGAATGGCTTCATGGGGTGAACGTTGTGTAGATGTGTTCAGCAACCTGGAGATCATTGGAGAGGGTACTTATGGACAGGTGTACAAAGCCCGAGACATCACCAAGGGTAAGTGATGTGCCAGACCTCTTAGCTTGATAAGAGTCCAATAGTCTTCATCAGACACTTGTTCAAGGTACTCTTTAGAAATAAATTGGAGCAATTTATTGCACCTAGAGAATGATACATATGAAACCACAGTATAAAGACCTTTCTTTGAGGCTTGTTTGTTTTTTCTTCTGAGGTACAGACTCCATTCCTGTAGGGCTGGCCATTATTCTTCTAAGAATGTCCATCTCTGTTTCTCTGCAGTAAATACCATTTACCGTCAACTCTTTTCCTTGTAGGACCCAGTTTTTAAGGTTTTGCCAAGTTCTGTATTAAAGTTTCTTTGGTGAATCATGACTTTGATTAAAAACTGCAGTTAGTCACTTGGCGCAGCTGTTTTTCCTTTCTGACCTTCACCATGCATGTGCAAGGCACAGCTAAGAAAATAATCAAAATAGGAATTGATATATATCAGAACTGCTCTGCAAGTTTGTTAAGAGCACTCCAGTCTCCTTAGTTCACCTTCTGGTGGAAGGTAGAATTTAGGCCCAATTTCTGTTCTTACTTGAAAGACAGCCAGAGTTATTAGATTAAAAAAAAAAATTTCTCATTTGTACACTGCAAAAATGTGAAAGGTCAAAGAAAGAGATTGTAGTTGCAACAAGTAAATTGATTGAGAACATCTGTTTGAATCAGTGTGAAATGAAGGTTTTTGATTTGAAGTGGTTGGTCAGAGTAAAAAAAAAATACCGTAGGCCCAAAAGCTTTGTAATCATAACATGCTGTAGAGAACTTTGTATGGATAATAAAAAGTTGATTGCTTCTGTTGTAATCACAAAGACGTTCAAATTTGGTCTGATGAATATAGATATCTGATCCTTCTTGATATTTAGTTTTTGTCAAGCTTCAGGTAACATGGGTCATGAAGAGATCTTATCACAGTCTTTATGGATAAATGAATGACCAAAAATGATGCATTACACAGTAAACAGTAAACAAGTAGGGTAACTTTTGCTCCCATAAGAAAACCTAACACAGAGTAACTTTTATTCAAACCTGTTACAGCCATTTAAACTTGAATAAAGTCAAATACAAAGACGAACAATCTAATAGTGGGGAAATAAAAGTTACCCAGTGTAAGGTTTTCTTATGGGAGCAAAAGTTACCGTACCTGTTTACTGTTTCTTGTTAAATGTTCCCTGCCTCACTTCTTTCTATATTTCGTTTTGATTAAATCAAGGTTATTTGTTTCTGTCTGTCTTTGTGTTTGTCTTTTTATCTCTCCCTTGCATCTTTGGGTGGATCCTCAGGCGTAGGCTCACAGATTGTCCCCTACATTTTATACTGTTTGCATAATGTCTTTAGTTTTCAGCAACTTTTTTCCTGCCCACACTTTTGTTTGGTTTTATTACTACCCTTCGCTGGCTGCTTTGGGGGGGTGCTGTTGGATTCTTTTTTGAACCCTTGGTGGTGAGAACACCATGGTATTAGGGACTGTGGTGTGTCTCTATCTGACGCCAGGAGCACAGACACAACCAGCCATATCTTCCTGATGAGCGCTGATCCAGCAGATGAAAGGCCTGGGAGCAGGCAATACAAATAGATCCATCTTTGAGAGGGATTACGATAGTTTCCTCATGCAGCTAGTGAAGAGTTTTCATATCTGTAACATATTTTCTTAATTCTATGTTCCCAGTTTCTCTATCTTCAGCCCCCACCCCCCCCCCCCCCCCCCCACCCTTAAGTCCAAATCTTTGCAAGCATTACTATGAGGACAGTTGAATTGTTGGCCTGTGTTTGTTTTTCCTCCACTATTAGATTGTTTGTCTTTGTATTTGACTTTATTCAAGTTTAAAAGCTGTGTGCCAGGCTTGAATAAAAGTTACTCTGTGTTAGGTTTTTCTTATGGGAGCAAAAGTTACCCTGCTTGTTTACTGTTTCTTGTTTACTGTTCCCAGCCTCACATCTTTCTCAATTGCATACACAATGTTTTGCCAGGAAGGGTTTGTTTCCTGCTGATATAAGTCTGCATTCCTTTGCACTTACAGTGTATTGCTCAGACAGACGCATGTACATGCACATACACATAAGCGTGCGCACACACCATATGCACACTTAAGTACTGTTTAGGTATCCCTGAGGACAAAATTTGTTCTACCTGAATGATGTTTAAAATGATCATGCACAAAAGTTGAGAGAAATGTTAATGTGTGCCAAAATGTAGGATTTATAGTTGAGGAACATGGAAGAAGAAGCAGCTGTGAAATTTTTTCTTTTGTGGAGAGAAAATGACGTACTGATTAAGCCTTCATGTGAAGTCAGCTCAAACATTGAATTGTATTTTCCACAGATGTGTATGTGGCCTTGAAAAAGGTACGCCTGGAGAATGAGAAGGAAGGCTTTCCCATCACTGCAGTGCGAGAGATCAAGATCTTACGACAGTTGCAGCATCCTAATATTGTCAACTTGCAGGAGATTGTGACTGACAAACAGGATGCCCTGGATTTCAAGAAAGACAGAGGTAAAGTTGATATCTGACCTCTTTGTGTGCCTCAATATAGGTGTCCTCTGTTGGGTCATTCGCAGATTGAAAGAAAGAAAACAATTTGCCCCAAGCTGAATGTACAGGAAAAAAAGGTATTGGTTTGAAAGTTTTATTAAAAGAAAAAAGAAAGTTACAACATTTAAAGCTTTGTCAGTGAACCCCTGTTTGTTTTAGTGCTGTGCCAGGTTAACCTCTTTCAGCCCCAAGGAAGCCTTGTCAAATTCCTCAGTGAAAAGTGGTAGCTTTGAGTTCCTGTCTCTGGTTTTAGCTTCCAGTCGAAAAATGCTCTTTGGGTGATTTACCCTCGTATGAATGTTTATGTATTATACATGAATGGAATCATGAATTTTTTTTTCACTGAAGTCATGTAAATAACTGTTGATACAAAGTAAAAAGGACACCATTATTTGACAGACACAATTGGCTTTGTAAAAACTGCCCTGCCAGATTCACTTTCCTTAATTTGAGCAACTTCGTATCAAAATGCTGCTGAATCATGGCTTGTTTCAGTGACATGGTCGGGTAAAATGGGTGATGAGTACACATCTTGTGTTCTTTGCTTAAAAAGTGTTACCCTGTGGGTACTTTAGACTATTTACTCGGATGTTTGAGCTTCCTCCCTACACACTTGTATGTATCCTGTTAGTTGTGTTCCCAGCAGTCATTTGGGAAGCCCATGAAATATTTGAGTGTCTTGATGGTTAATTTTTAATAATATATAATTGTTAATATGTAATTGTTAAAATCTTCTTTGGTAAAAAGATGTGCCTTTGAGTTGCAAAGTAAGGCCAGAAATGTAAAGCAAAGTTTTGACCTGAAATTTTAGGTTATATGGTTACAGGATCATTTTACCTGGTGTTTGAATACATGGACCACGATTTGATGGGTCTGCTGGAGTCGGGTCTGTCTGGTACAGTTCCGTCCGTGAAGAGAACATCGCCTCGTTCATGAAGCAGTTGTTGCGTGGCCTGCAGTACTGCCACCAGAAGAATTTCCTTCACCGGGACATCAAGTGCTCCAACATCCTCCTCAACAACAGGTGAGCTGAAAAGGAGGAGGGATCTACATTGGTACGACTGTGTGTGTGTGTGTGTGTGTGTGTGTGTGTGTGTGTGTGTGTTCGTTTTAATGTGTGCTCACTGTGAGTGATTTTAGACATTAGAAAATATTGAATTGAATAACGTAGGATGTCATATTCACAAAAATGTGATACCAAACCATTGGTAACTGTCAATGGTAAATGTCAGCAAGGCAAAAAAATAATTAGATTGTGAAACAGTACATCGCCACACAATAAAATGAACTCTCGTGAGTGATGTTTTCCAGAGAAATGTGTGTGCGTCTCCAAAACAACTGCCCTTCTTCAAGTAAAAGTGAAAGAAAAACAATGACATCTTTGTGTTATGTGGACAGAGGTCAGATCAAGCTGGCAGATTTGGGTCTGGCTCGTTATTTCAATGCTGAGGACAAAGATCGTCTGTACACCAACAAAGTGATCACACTGTGGTACCGACCCCCTGAACTTCTGCTTGGCGAGGAAAGATACGGTCCAGCCATCGACATTTGGAGCCTTGGGTGGGTGTTTGCACACTTTTGTTGTCTTGGAGTTCTGGGGTTGAGGGAGGTGTTAGAATTTGTAAGAATTTGTAAGGCATTTGTTTATTAATTCAATTCAGACAGTATCAGAATCTGAGTTTGATTCAGCACACTGTAGGTCATTTGATTGTAGGTGTAGTTGAATTTTTTTGTGTTCATCTCGGTGGTAAGGCAAATGGATGGACCTAATAGCGGCTGAACTGCAACTTTTGCGGAACTGAAAGGGGTATTGGATAGAACTTTTCATCAGGAAGGGAGGAATGTGTGTTTGTTAAACTGAACATTTGTTGAAACTGAAAGTAGTACTGAATGGAAAGGAATCCTGTTTTCTCTGAGGAATTACATTTATTTGTTATATTTTGTAGCTTTGAAGAACTAACTTCACTTGGCTTATGTAGATTGGCATCATTGCCAAAGTTCCTTTGAAATTGAAACATTTAACAAGAATACATAACTGAAAGTATGAAAGAGAAAGATAGAAATGCATATTCAGCTGTTTTGTTGGTTCAAGAGCCTGATCTGTTTAGTTGCCATCAGTTTTGCTAGTTCTTTTTCTTTTCAGAGACATGTTCAAATGATTTGCAACACAGTTCATTAATGTTTGAAATCAGCAGTGATTGGCTGCTAGAATTTAATATCAGCCAATCAGAACAGAAGAATCGGCACACTTTCACTGATTGAATGCTGACAGTGATTTGGCACAATGATTTGGCGTTTGCTTGTTGATGTGCATCTGACAGGGGGATCTGGTCAAAATACCATGCACCATTTCAAATTTTGTACACTAGTGGTGCAGGCACATCAACAGTCTGAAGCTCTGTGTGAGAGAAAAGAGAGAGATTGAACTTCATTAACTAGAAACATCAATAGAGAAGGGAGAGAAAAATGTTTCGATCTGAATTATTTATAAAAAAAAAAAAAAGAGAGAAAAAAAAAATTAATAGAACTGTTAAGTAAGTGCAGAACATTTCAGCGTGAAGTTCGTGCACTTGAGTCCAGCACCTGAATATGACCCGATTTATGAACAACTCACCTGTTCAGTTAACATCTACAGGTCAGTAAAAATCTGTATTTTATATTGGAATTATGTACTCGACAAGGATCATTATGAAAATAACTCTATTCTGCGATTGTTTTGTAGTGTTTCCTGGATGTTTGTAATAATGAAAGTAAGGTTTGATAAAAAACAATGATAGTCAAGTGATGGCAAATAATGAAAGTAAGGTTTGATAAAAACAATGATAGTCAAATGATGAACAAATGTGTTTTTTACTTATACAATTTTGCTGTATTTTGCACATGTTTATGTGTAACACGATGCGTATTACAAAGTGAAAAAAAAAAACGTTGATAAAGAAATCTTGCAAGGAGGTTCTTGAGTGATAATTGCACTTGCTGTGTGTAACCATTGTGTCAGTGTGCTGTGACCAGAGAGCACTAACTCTTATGTCTAGTTATGTATGTGTCTACAATGACATGCTGATACATTAACCCTCTTCAGTATGCACTTATCCGAGCTTAGCAACACCGAAAACCATTGGCAAGATAGGTAACTCCGTAATTTGAACATGGTTACTCAATTAAAAAAAAAATAATTTAAAAGAGAGGAAAGGAAAGAATGAAATGAAATAATTTTTTTTTAATTCCTACGAATATATATGTTGCTATATTGTAAGTTTGAAGAATGTCACATGAGCCCTTTACTCGGGGGAAAAAAAAAAAATCTTCTTCTTCAGAACTTTCTTCCGAATCGTTGCTCATCATACCTTGAACCACATCCCATTCGAAATCTAGGTCACTCTAAGCTTCATCACCCAACACTTTCACTAAGTCTTATGCCGTAAATTCTACAAATCACAGTATCTCCATCACTAAATCTCATTATAGAACGGTAGAAATCAAAGTAAGCCATGGTGAAAAAACCGCATTTCGACTTCAAAACTTTAAAAATTTGTAACTCGAGAACCACGGCACGCATCGACTCGCGGTTTTTTTGCAGACGGTAGAAAATGGCTACAGGAAGAAGGAAATCACGTTCTCGCGAGACTTACTTTTCTACGAGAAACATGGTGGCGCCCATTGTTGCCCCGTGTTTTACCGGGCGCTGGCAGGCGCTCAGCGTTTTGGCTGTGTGATTTCCGGTTGGGCGCTAGCGGGCGCCCGATTGACAAGAGAGTTAAAAAACAATAGTGAAAACTACAGCATGAAATATGTTTTTTTTTTTTAAAAGGCTGGCGTGAGAGCCTGAATTTGTGCCAGAGTATACTGATAAAACAAGTTTGAAAGTAATTTGTAATGGGAGAAAATAGTTGATGGTAGATTCTGGAAGATGAGGTATTCATGTACCCTCTGCCGATTGATGGTAAATGAAAATGAATCCCTCTGTCCCCAGTCTTTGTACACCCTGCACTTTTACCAGGATTTGGAAGATATATACTCACATTTTTTTTTAAGGAGATATGCTTGTTTTTGTCGTACACAGTGATAATTCTCACACACAAATGTGTGTTTCTGACACATAAACTTCCCGTCTGACGCACTGGAATTCAGGCCAGTGCATCACAAAAACGTACCAGAATTTACCGTGACGTATTGATTTTCTCCTGTATGCATTACAACTCTGAACAGCACATCAGGCAAAAGGGCTTTCATCTTATCTGCCACGATCAAAGTTAAAAATGTAAATTTCCTTGACGTTTTAGAATGTTCTGAATCAGTGAACACTTCCGCTTGAGAACTCTTCTCTACTGAAAACCAACAAGAGTCATAAAAATAGACGAGGCCTATCCAGTCTATGATTGGACCACAGGATCACATAATTTAGCTTAGTGGGGAAAAGCATGGAAAACCATAGGAATTCCAGCTTTTCAGAATCAAAATCTGACACTCCAGCTGTGGCTTGTGGGTGATAATCCAGCAAATGGAACAAAAGTCAAACGATTATGCAATATGACCATTTCAGATAGTTAAAATGGCTCCGTTCTGGACGAACGAATGTGTTGCTCACAGAGCAAGAATGGCCAGTCTACAGTTTTGTCGTAGGTTCCATAGGTTGCATGGTCATTGGAATTTGGTCATACAATAAAATATTTCAACATTGAAGGAAATGGCTGGCGTAGTTGAAATTCTGTGATAATAATCAAAAAGGACATCTACAAGTCAAGTTTCACTGTTAAAATCCTGATAGTGTAGGTGTTCACATTTACTCATGTTAGATAATAATACTTTTAAAAACATAGGAACACGAAAAAAAAAAGTAATATTAGCACTGTCTAGAATATTTTATTAACTTTATTATAAACATTTCTTTTCTAATGTATTTCTCTCTCTGTCATAAGCACTTCTTTTCTAATGTATTTCTCTCTCTTTTTCTGAGCGTTTATGTGTGTGAGCCAGTGAGAGCACGCTTGTGTGTGTGTGTGTTCACTAACTTTTCTAGCCGTTATTGATCATAAATGGTGACCCCCTAAAATATTTTTGTGACCCCCTGAAAATTTGGAAGTGAGTTTTTTCGTACTGAGTCTGACCCCTTAATTTTTAGGAAATAATTATCACTGGTACACCAGTGGCGCTTTTCGGGTACAAGAGTGTGTTCAAAACTTAAATTGACATATTTTACAGTGATGTGCCATCGCTGACTGAAGATTTTATGATGATTTGCTTGTATTCCAGTAAGAAACCACATTTTAAAGAAACATACTTGTTTTCAGCCCTTTTTTTTTTTCTTTTTCTTTTTACATCTCCTTGTACAAATGAGAGCAGCTTCTGAAACAACCTTTACATAAACCTGAAAGATTGGAATGCAAGTGCAGTATGTTCTGCAAAAAATGAAATCTTTGAGTTTAGATTAAAAGATTAAAAAAAAAAAAAAAATTTCATTTTTAGGTATGAAGAAATGAAGCAGATGATAGGTATTCCATCAAGAACCTTTTTTCTGAAATGTCCTTGGGGATTTGTGTGTGTGCTGTTCACTTTATTGCCAAATCAGCTCATTTTGGAGCACCATGTATTTTAGAGCAGCACTATTTTATGAAAGTAAGGTACTGTATCAAAAAAGATGTTGCAAGTCCATATCACAGCAGATTTGATATACGGGTCTTCTAGTGAATATAGTTTGTCATGCATGAATCAAAGTGTTGCTTGTATTTAAAGCTGGCCATTGTGGTCACTGACCGTGAGTCGGAGAATATTGTGATTGATTGGTAAGATGAAGTTGACACCCTCTCTCCATGCTTATCTCACATCCACTGCTGAAGTTTGACGTGATTGCAAACATGCCTGTACAGTTAACACTGTGTTTTGAGCTGTCATAATTGATTCGACAGCTCTAAGGCGGCTAAACTGTCAACAGTCTTGTTAAATGGGCAGTCTACTATCATTGTCACTCATGGTCGCTTTTGAGAAAAGTGAAAAATAATACTTAAGCTTAATTTTGGGGGGGGGTTCAGATGGATGCTTTTTGCACATTGCTGCTATCTCCATCACAGCAACTGCTTTCTCATCCACATACTCCGTGGCTTAAAGCTTAAAGCTGCCCAAACAGCCTGTAAAGGAACGAAATGTAGGTTAACCTAAACCCTTGACTGGCAGATACTTGCAGATTGGCAGTTAAAATTTTGATTGGGGATACACACATCAGTTGTCAAAAAAGTGTGTAATCTATAAGGCATTAAACAGGTATTCCTCTCAGAACAAGCTTTTAAAAAGAATCAGAAATAGGTGATAGAAGATACTTGTTTCTCCTCGTAAATAACATTAAAACAAAAACAAAACAAAATAAGAGAAAGCCAATATATAAATGAAAAGATCTTAGTTGTGCCTCTTGTTCCATGTTCAAACACTATTAATCAGTGTACTTAATTTCTTAATGTTCTCAATTTTGGCTCTTCTTTGTGTTTAGAATATTGGCAGCAGAGAGTTTATGTGATTTTCCCCCTTTTTTTCCCAGTTTTGTACAGTATAATCACTCCATTAGGACATTATGTTAGTAACAGTTCCTTCTCTTGAAAAGTTACTTTTCTGGATATATTTGTTTTGTGTACATTTTTAAAAACTGTCCCATTTGAGGCCCAGTTATCAGGGATTTCTGGAGGTAATTGTTTAAGTGGTTCCATTGTGATATAAAGTGACACAGACAACCATTCTTCGACGACACAGGTGCATTTTGGGAGAGCTGTTTACAAGGGAACCGATCTTCCGAGCCAAGGAAGAATTTGCCCAGCTGGAGCTGATCAGTCGGACCTGTGGCACGCCTTGCCCTGCCAACTGGCCGGACGTCATCAAGCTGCCTCTTTTTTTTCACACCTTCAAACCCAAGCGACAGCACCGCCGCCGTCTCAGGGAGGAGTTCTCATTGTAAGCTTTTATGTTGCTTTGTTCTTTTACTGTATGTTTGCTGTTTTCTCAGACGCTGTCTTCTGCACAAGCAAAAGTACAACTGAAAATCTGCAAATAATTATTTTGTATAAACTGTGCTTTTGTATTATTTGTAACATGTACATGGTTGAATGCATGTCTGGTTCAGTTTTTGATTTTTGCAGGAATCGGTGTTCATGTACAGACTGGGTTGTGTGCAGAATAATGGTTCAGTGTTTCCCATTGGTTGTATTTATGTATGATTGTGTGGAACACAGCCTATTCACACCACTCGCCATCTCCCACCACTGACTCGCCAGACTCAGACAGTTGCGGGTAAAGAAAGATATATTGACACACAGACCGACATGCTTGCTTATACACAAGCACACTTTCCTCGTCTTTGATTTATTTAAAGTTAGGTCATCTCATGTAAAAAGAGTTGGTCAGGAACTTGTCATCCGGCATGACACATCAACCCATCATGAACTTGTGTTTAATTTTCTTGAATAGAACAGCAATTACTCACAGTCAGGGTACTGGATGTGGAATGAAGATTGGCATCCTTAACATAATGCCTCTGCATTTGAATTTATTTTGAAAACTCCTTTTCATGCATGAGATTGTGGATCCAAGTAGATAGTTAAAATTTCAGTGGACAGAGGGTGGGTTTGCCGTAAATGGAAGAATAGTTTTGGGAGCCGTTCCCCCCTGATCCTTAATGTCTTTGGAGGAAGAACCCTTCCTTCCTTACTCAAATGCGCAGACTCCTCTAGCAGCATTGCTAACTGTACACTTCAGAACACTTTCATCTGTGAACACATGTGACTTGTTGGTTGAAGAACAGAGTCTATTCCAGGGGGTGCAACAAGCTATTCTTGGCTGTCAGAGGTGCAAGGCGGTAATGCACGCTGTTGGGTTTCCTCCACAGACGACCCCTGTGCGACACTGCTCTAATGGCTGTGACACAGCCTGGTTGATACCTTCCTGTTTCAGTGTGCCCCGCCTGGCTTTGGACCTCATGGATCACATGCTGGACTTGGACCCCTCCAAGCGCTGCACCGCCCAGCAAGGCATTGACTCCCCCTGGCTGCGGGATATCAACCCTGAAACCATACCCCCACCTAAGTGAGCTGCTGCATTTGTGGTTTTTCACTTGATTGACGGTGTGATTTGGAAGACTAAGTGTTTGTGTTGGTCCGTTTTTTGTGTCTGATCTGTGTTTTGTGTGACTGCATTCACTGGCTGGATTTGTGATCTTCTTTGTTTGCGTGCTGGTTGGTTGTGTGCTATTCTGTTTTATGGCTGTTCCCATTTTTCACAGGCACCCTTTTGTGTCATGCTCAGTTTTGTGTCTGTAACTATTTGTTTTTGACTCTGTGTGTGTGCGTGCGCGCATGTGCATGTGTTGGTCTGTTTGTGCTATGTATTGGTTTTTGACGTGCTCTGTTTTGTATGATGTTTAGATGTGACATTCTGTGTAGATGAACCTGTTAGCTTAGTTTTCATTGCTCTGTTTTAGTTTTTTATCCAATGGCTGGTTTGTGACAGTGTGCACACGCACTGTTGGTCTGTTTGTATGTTGTGCTGTTTTATATCTGTATCCATTGCTTTCTTTGTGACATTGAGTGTTTATGTACTTGTTGGTCTATTTGTATGTTGTTTGATGTCGCTCTCTGTTGACTTACATAAACCTGCTGGTCTGTCTGTTGCTCATTTCTTTGCCTGTCTGTATGAATCGTTCACCCCCAAGGGGGTGCCAGGACTCCTTTAAAGAAAAGCTGGCATCCCCATTGCCTGCAGAGTTATATAATAGCAGCTGCCACTTTTCTGTCTGCTCTTTGACTTTGCCTTTTTTAATTCTTTTTGTTTCTTTGCTGTCATTCTTTGTCTTTCCTGCTTTTGCGGGCTGTTCTTGTGTCTTTTGTTATGGAAACTCTTTCACACTTTTTTTGGGTCACAATATAGAACATCATATGCCAGGTGTTTGTTCTGATCTGGCAACTGAGTGGTGAAAATTGTATGCGTTGTCCAGGATGGACATTGGCTGAACATTCTGTTGTGTTTATTTGCCCACTTGGCCTTTTTTTTCTTCTGAGAATTGCGTTTTTTTCAATAATTTTTTTTAAAACTTTTTTTTTCTTTTTTTAAATGTTGGGAATGAGAAATAAAGCAAAACGGCTGGAACTCAGCGTGGTCTAGTCTTTAAAACTCGTTGAGATTGTTAGTAGATGTGCTGCCAAGCCATTGATTTTGTTTGTTTCTTTTTTCAGGATGTAACCTTTTTATTTTCCCCAGTGCATGACCTTTTTCCTGTGTAGTTTGACAGTCCTGTGGTCAGCTAGGCTCTTGTAAAAAAAACCCCAAATTTCTGTTGGCAGGTGTTGTTATAGTGTTTGTATATTTGATGGTTTGTACGTTACTCTGTTTTTGTCTCTGTATCCATCAGTTTGGTTTTGACTCTGTGTGTGTGTGTGTGTGTGTGTGTGTGTTGGATTTGATGACTTGTCTGGTTGCCTTCCCTTCCATTTGATTTTCTGTTGCTCCTTTCCAAACCCCTCCCCTGCCCCCTCCCCCTGCCACACCACCTCCCTCTCTGTAAATGAAGCTCAGCTGAAAATAGGGGTCAAGGGAGGCAAGTAAGTCCAGGTCATGATTCACTATCCCTTGGTCCACATTGAGTGTGACATTAATTTTGGTTGTATTGAGGGTTTGTGTATCTGCAGGGCTAGAAGTTCTCAGGTCATCACAGTGAGATAAAGTGATAAAAAGATCTTCATGTACCCCCCAAAATTTGTTTACACTCTCGAAGTGAATCGACAAGTAATAAAAGTAACTACTAGCAATGCAGTTATAAGTCAGCAAACTTGATTTAAGATTGGCATTTCTGCTCATGTTTAATTAAGGCATAAGAAACAGAAATAAGAAGGAAAACCATCTGTTTCTTCACCAGGATGTCTTTCCCATTGTCTTTTAGAGTGTATAAGAAAGGAAAACTGGATAGAACTGCCTTGCTTCTACCATTCACAAATTCCTAAGCTGAACTTTAATTATGAAATCTGTCTTGTTCTTGGTCTCTCTTCTCTCTTTCTCTCTCTTGCTCTCTCTCTTTCTCACTTATCACACACATATATTGCAAAATAATTCCACTTCCTGTGTACATGTATGGTTAAAAAAAAACCCCACAGTAAATCAACCATTTCGAAGCTGACCAAGCGTTTCATGCATGCTACTGACATGTGTCATGTACAGAAGATGCTTTGGACCAGGGAGATAGCATTCTGCTAGGTCTCCAGTGTTAGAAAAGCTGGAAGGAGCGGGGTATGGGGGGAAGAGGTGTGGTGATAGTGAAGGTGTGAAAGTGAAAATGGGAAAGAAGAGACAATGATTGTCTTCACTGAAGCTTGCTTCTTGGCCATCTTTTCAATCAAAACAATCAAAAATTACTTTTTGATTGATAGTTTGACAGAAAATTTCCACTTATCCACCTGAAGATTTAGTTGTCATGGATGATTGGATGAGTGGCTGTTTTGAGTCCTGATCTATGTATGTGTATTGATTGTTGATATTGATTTTGTTCATCAGTTATGCTAATTGTTACTGTTGGTATGTTTTGTTTTGTCCAAAGTGTTCGAGAGAGAGTGGGTGTGGGTGTGCATAATGTACTAGGGAGAGAGCTACTGGGAGTGAGAGAGACCCACTTTGGTCCATTCCCAGTTTTTTGGGTACACAGTTTTCTCTCTTGAAAAAAAAAAGTCTTGACAAAGTATGCTACATCGAAGAATCAAATGATCTTTCTCGTGAAATAGATCGAGAGAGAGGAAGGGAGAGAAAGAGTGAGAGAGATGTTTGTGCATGGAATATGTATCCTGTGAAACTGAAAGATGATGTTGTGTACTGTGCAGCTTGCCCAAGGACCAGGACTGCCATGAGCTGTGGTGCAAGAAGTTCAAACGTCAGCAGAGGCAGGAACAGCAACAAGATGGGGGCAAAGGGCCCGCGGTGACCGGAGCTCCAGAGCACCTGTCCGCCAGCCTGACAAAGCAGGAGCTGGGTCAGGAGATAAAGTGACTCAGGCAGAAAACAAACCTGCTCCCAAAAATCCCTTGCTGGGAATTCTGCCTCAGAGTGGGGCGTCGGACACAAAACCTGGTGCTGTGAAGCCTGCTCTGGGGCTGTCCGGTCAGAATGGATCCAGTGAATCATTTGTTGCTAAACAATCTTTGTTGGGAGTACCTGCACAGAGTGTGTCCAGTGACTTGAAACCTTTGCCTAGATCATCGCTTTTGGCTTGCCTGCCCAAAGTGGACCCAGTGCTACCTCAGCATTGTCCAAGCAGTCATTGTTAGGATTGCCTGCCCAGAGCGGATCCAGTAGCCTAACTTCTGCCAGCAAGCCGCCATTGCTGGGAATGCCTGCTCAGACCACTGCCGAAGAAACTTTTGCCATACAGACTACAACAAGTGCATCCCAAAAACCTGTGGCTTCATTCGTGCCGGAAGTGAAGCCAGTTGTAGAAGAGGGGTCTGCGGATGCAGTGGCCAGTGTGCAGGCTCAGCTGGCCAAAGTCATTGCTCAGATGCAGTCTCAGAAGTCTCTCAGTGTAATGCATTGCAGAGAGCCTCAATGTCACCATGGACAACAAGACTGCTGCCCTTCTGGATCAGTTCCGCCACCAGGTGGTGCCTCAGACAAGCACATCATACAGCACTATGAGCCAGAGTGAGGCTGCGGACCTCGCCTTTGTGGCGCTTGGAAACAGTGTGGCTGAAGGGCAGCCGACTGACAAGCATGCGGGCGTCAAAGCTGCTTTGGCTAGGATGCTGTCAGCTCAGAAGGGACCAGCAGAAGTCGGTGTTGGCTCCACGACTTTACCGCCACAGACCCAGTATGTGGATACACACACCAACAGCACTCCGTCTTTGCCCCTGCCCTGTCTGAGCCCCCAGTTAGTGGTCCCCCTGTGTCTCACACTCCAGTGTCTCAAGCATGGGAAAGTTTCTGAAGATCTGCTCCCTCCATTCACTTCCAGCTCTCAGCGATTTGGTCCCTCTGATGACCCTATCAGCAGCCGTACTAGTGTGGAGAGTCGTTCAAGTGCTAGTTCCCATTTCTATGACCGTGATCTTGACCTACCTGGCCATCGTCGAGGGTTCTCTCCTGAGGAGTTTCATGACAGGCCCCCATATTTACCTGATCCACCGGCAGTCTTACCTGATCGGCCACCTGTGGTTCATGATTATATGGACCGAGGTCTTGGTGGTATGCACCCCAGGAGTTTCAGACCTGACC
This sequence comes from Conus betulinus, assembly GCA_016801955.1. Lineage (NCBI taxonomy): Eukaryota > Metazoa > Mollusca > Gastropoda > Neogastropoda > Conidae > Conus > Conus betulinus. Next base: position 248,316 of record JADBJO010000106.1, on the reverse strand, counting down.
CTTTCCCAAGAGAAGGTAACGTAGGAGAGGGCTATCGTGGAAATGTAGGATGGGTGGAGATGGTTATGACGCGTTCCATGGAGGTCCAGATGAGTTCCATGGGATGGCAGGTCCAGGATTTGACAGGCGTGGTAGAGGTCCTATGTTCCGAGGCCATGGTGGGGAAGGTAGACGTGGGTTTCATGGTGGACGTGGTACATACGGCTGGTGATGGTGATGGGGACATTCAGTGCTTTTCTCTTTTTTCTGGATTCTTCCTTTAGTTTTATTGATCTTTGAGAAGTATGATCCGTTTCCAGGTGAATGAGATGTTGGTATGCTCATTTCAAAATAAGCCTTGGTTTGATCCCTGGTTTTGTAAGAATCCATAGATCCCGCTTTTTGCATGAGACCCATCTCTTCAGTATTGTCTCTGACTAAAGTGTGCGTGTCTCTTAGTGCTGCAAGGAAAAGGTCACTGGCTGTTTTCAGTATTTTTCTCTGTGAATCAGAGTTTACTGTGTCTCGTGCCTTGATTTGGCACTTTGATTCCAAACTATGAAAGAAGAATTGGGCGCAAGATTTGTTGCAAACATTTGTTTGCACCATGTGTAACTGCAGCTTAATCAAAAAAAAAGAAAGAGAAAAAGTTTAAAAAAAAAAAAAAAAAAAAAAAAGCCTTTGATTGATAAAATAGTGAATCACTATAATTTAGACAGTTTATGCAGGGAATTCTGTGGTTTAGTATAAATTCTGAATACAGACAGGTTATTCCTTTACCATTTCTACACACACACACACACACACACACACACACACACACACACACACACACACACACACACACACACACACACACACACAAAGAAAGGAAAATAAAAAAAAAAGCCATCTCAAAATCAAACATACTAAAAAAAAATCAAACATACTAAAAAAAAAAAAAAACCCCCACTTCACGGAAATGTCTTCATGAAAATTGATGGGTCTGTTTGACAACACTGTATGCTTGAAAAGGTACATCAGTATTTTTACCTGGTCTTTGTAGCCTGTGCCTACCTGCCCCCATTAGTTTTTTAAATTGATGCTGATTTACATGTAAATGAATAGAAGAAGAGGCCATAGAGAGCTCGGTTCAATAAGATGATAAAGAAAAATTAGAAAAAGCCTGCGTCCCACCTGCCTGCATGTCTGGCTATTAGTTTTGACTTGTCAGTATTGCTCAAGTTGTATGCTCACAGCCATCTCAACTTAATAGTTGATTTATGAGGAGGCGAATGATCGACAGAGAGGCTGTCCAAAAGCCACACCTGATTCTTGGCCGCCTGTTTCAAGGCTAGAGACAAAAAAGCGGGGCAGAATTTTATACACAAGAATGCATTCACAACCTAGCCAATGTTGCATTCACAACCTAGCCAATGTTTTGAATGGTTAACTGGTATTTTCTGTAGGTTTTTTTTTTTTTCTTTTTTTTTTTAAATCAGAAATTATTTGCTATTATCTGTATATAGAAATGTGCTGTTATAGATGTTCAGTATTGATATTTATTGGTTGAGGTTAGATTTGTCATAGTTCTTTCTTCTTTTTTTTTTGTGCCCCTCCTTGCACATAGAGTGGAGAGTTTAGCCTTTTCTCCCATCTGTTCATCCTGATTCTTCAGTCTTCTGAAAATCATCATCCTTCGTTGTGACAGTTTAAGGAATGATTGATTCTTCCAGTTTCTCATCTTTGAAGGTTAAACAGAGGATCTAATTGACCTGACCCATTGGTTGTAAGCCTCCAGAGTTCTCTTAGGTCACTAGTGAGTAATCTGTGACAGAATCCAAAGTGGAGATGAGAAGGTTATCTGACCCTTTTTTAGCATGTTGTATTTCATCTCGCCATCATGACAGGTTGTTGTGATCTGAAAGAAGTTAATTGAAATATCGGATGTTCTCTTTTCACTGATGGCAACTTTTATCTGCATCAGGTAGTTTGTACACATTGACATGTATATAAGATGATCTGTGTATGTGTGTGCGCACGTATGTGTATGTATGTGTGTGTGTGTGTGTGTGTGTGTGTGTGTGTGTGTGTGTGTTCCAGACATTATCAGTTTCTCTCAGCGGCAAATGTTCTTTGCAATATGATGTTCAGAATGGTTCCCCTTGTTACCAAAATGGAAAGATCCTGTTTAAATCCAGTTCTGGTAAGGAGTGGAGGACATTTCAGGGCAGTGTTTTGGGACATCTCTCCAGTTACCGGTATGTTCAGCTCTGTGCCTAGTGGAAGTATTCCAGAAAAAAAAATACTGGGTTGCATACTTGCATTCCCGTTTGTTGGCCTCGCGCATCTTTTCAGCGTTTCTGCTGTCTGAAAATGAAGGAAGAGAGAGTTCCTCGGCCCTTGTCCCAGACTGTCTTAAGAAAATGAGATATGATTGATTTTTCTCTACTTCTGTCAAGATTGTGCTTAAACGTTTCCCTGCGTTATCTTCATATAATGATTAAAACTTTGGGAAAGAGGGATGTGTTGATTCACTGTCTGTGTTCTCATTTGTGTGAATAAAGACCAGTTACAACCACAGCATACTATGTTCTTTTTTCTGTGCTTGGGCAGCAGCAGCACCACGGTTTATATTCCCTCTTGAAACTGGTCTGGAAAACTTGGGACATTGAAAAGTGAACTAGATTGGAATACTTTTTTGGCCCAGTTTATTGACTCTTGACAAAAGTGGGAAATGCAGTTGAAGGGAACACTGTGCTGCTGGTGCCAGGCATCTGTTGATTGTGTTGAACTGTGAGTGTGTTTGGATCACAGGGATGAGAACTATTGTATAGGACTCCAAAAATACTGCAGTATTCCTTCGAAATTAACTGCTTGTATGACCAGCACACATTTGGCTCAGTTCAGCGTCTTTCGTTTATTTATTTACTTTAGATTTATAATCAATGCTTAGAAATGCATAGTTATGTGTGGCTGACAAGTAGTCATTTTTATCAGTATGAACTTCTGAAAGATACACAGAGCATAATCATTCTGCTCACTAAAGTCCAATTTTGTCCCAAAGTACGAAGCGTATCACAGGTAGTGTGTGGAATTCAGTTCAAATGTTTTAGGGAGCTTGACATCTGAAGAAGGGACAGGAGGGAGATTTTACATGAAAAAGGGAAGAAAAGTGCGTTAACGTGTACTTGTTCCTTGCTAATTTTAGGAAGACAGGTGAGGAGCTTGACGTACTTGGGACAGGGGTCCTGTTTAATGTGAAAAGAAAAAGCAAAGAATAATTAAGAGGATTTTGTGATATTTGTGTACGTGTATGTCTATCATCAAAAACATAAATGTTCAGACAGATTCTTATGGCAAGGAGTATTTTGTATTGTACAGAGATATTCATGTGTGTTTTGTTTTGTTCATATATAATTGTTTTGTTCTTGGAGTCAAGAATCCATCTTTGTGAATGTATTGGTATGTTGTGAAAACTGTTGACAAGTTCGCCTAAAGAATCTGTCATTGTGAATGTTTCAGTATGTTTGTAAAAACTGTGGACAAGCTTTGTGTCAAGAATCTGTCTTTGTGAATGTTTCAGTATGTTTGTGAAAACTGTTGACAAGTTTGCATCAAGAATCTGTCTTTGTGAATGTTTCAGTATGTTTGTGAAAAGTGTTGACAAGTTTGCATCAAGTTTGTATCAAGAATCCGTCTTTGTGAATGTTTCAGTATGTTTGTGAAAAGTGTTGACACAAGTTTGCATCAAGTTTGCATTAAGAATCCGTCTTTGTGAATGTTTCAGTATGTTTGTGTGAAAACTGTGGACAAGTTTGTGTCAAGAATCTGTCTTTGTGAATGTTTCAGTATGTTTGTGAAAACTGTTGACAAGTTTGTGTCAAGAATCTGTCTTTGTGAATGTTTCAGTATGTTTGTGAAAACTGTTGACAAGTTTGTGTCAGGAATCTGTCTTTGTGAATGTTTCAGTATGTTTGTGAAAACTGTGGACAAGTTTGTGTCAAGAATCTGTCTTTGTGAATGTTTCAGTATGTTTGTGAAAACTGTTGACAAGTTTGCCTGCCAGTCATTTTGTCCATTTATGGGAAGAAAAAAAAAGAAAAATTTAGTGGAAGGAAATCATGGATACTTGATACTAATAGGACAGCTTCAAACATTTACTGTTACACTTGCTATTTAAGGTGGCAGAGCTTCAAACATTTACTGTTATTGCTATTTAAGGTGACAGACAGCTTCAAACATTTACTGTTACTTGCTATTTAAGGTGGCAGAGATCTTCAAACAATTACCGTTATTTGCTATTTAAGGTGGAAGAGAGCTTCAAGCATTTACCATTATTTGCTATTTAACCCGTTGAGTGCCTTTAAGCCGTCAGCTGACGCCGCAGTAAAAATGTACTTCCAGTGCCTATGGGCCGTCCACTGACGTCATGCATTTTTCTTGAATTTTCATTCATTACTATTCCTATCAAAGGACTGAAATAGAGTGTGCGTAGTAAGCCTTATATGTCTGCAGCATTAAAATGATATGCAAATGACCACACGTGAGGGGAAAGACCATTTTTCCTCATCACTGACTGGATGACCAGCCAGCGCTTTGTCTCGCTTGCAAAGATGGCGGCGCAACCTTCGACGAGTGTAGCGACCAAATCAGCGTACTTACACAGCTGAGCAAGCTCTGCTAATCTTTTTTGACAAAGATAATAATCTTTTATTCAACGACTCACTCGAGCATGAAGGTGAGATGATGATAGTGATGGAATTGCCGACCATATTCGTCAGTTATTGAGTCGTGCTGTGCGATCGCAAGAGTGTGTTCAGCTGACCTGGTTACCAGCGTCGAACGAGCCAGCCTAGTGTGTACTCTGCACTGTGTGCGAGTGGCCAGCGACGTGTTAGTCAGCGCGAGAGGGGAGCGCGGCCTGCTCGCAGCGTGACACGGGCAGCAGGAACGGTAGGGCAAGAGGAGGAGTGAAAGAGAGGGTTGAAGTCCAGCAAGGGGGCGTGGTGGGGGGAGGGGGGCGTGGTCGTGGACTGACCTGTCTGCATGAGGTGTGAGCGTCTTGATAGACTTCTAGACTGTTCTACTTTCATTTACAGGTGTAGTGTGACAATATCAACTTTATTTTCAACTTTTTTGCTCTGTGTTCTTTTTTGGATGTGAAGCTGTAGTGGTAAATACATATGTTTTTGATCGTGCAAAAAAAATCTATCCAAATCTAAATGCCTAAATATTTTTTTATGATCAAAATCAAAACAAAAGAAGCCCAGATTCAAAATCTCCATTCAATTTCCTTTAAAAATCATATATATTTCATTTTTTATATCTTTTGTAGTTTCTGAGCTAGAATTGGTGTTAATTATTACCCCCAAATCATTAGATTTCCCTGGCACTGGGAAAGCTTTAAGGTGGAAGAGAGCTTCAAACATTTACCGTTACTTGCTATTTAAGGTGGAAGAGAGCTTCAATCATTTACCGTTACTTGCTATTTAAGGTGGAAGAGAGCTTCAAACATTTACCGTTACTTGCTATTTAAGGTGGAAGAGAGCTTCAAACATTTACCGTTACTTGCTATTTAAGGTGGAAGAGAGCTTCAAACATTTACCGTTACTTGCTATTTAAGGTGGAAGAGAGTTTCAAACATTTACTGTTACTTGCTATTTAAGATGGAAGAGAGCTTCAAACATTTACTGTTACTTGCTATTTAAGATGGCAGACAGTTTCAAACATTTACTGTTACTTGCTGTTTAAGATGGCAGACAGTTTCAAACATTTACCGTTACTTGCTATTTAAGATGGCAGACAGTTTCAAACATTTACCGTTACTTGCTATTTAAGATAGACAGTTTCAAACATTTACTGTTACTTGCTATTTAAGGTGGAAGAGAGCTTCAAACATTTACCGTTACTTGCTATTTAAGATGGCAGACAGTTTCAAACATTTATTGTTACTTGCTATTTAAGGTGGAAGAGAGAGCTTCAAACATTTATTGTTACTTGCTATTTAAGATGGCAGACAGTTTCAAACATTTACTGTTACTTGCTATTTAAGATGGCAGAGAGATGCAAATATTGCAGCGCTTTTTTCTGGGAGGAAAAACTTTTGATATATCAGTATGTAGTTTTATAGCTTTGATTTATAATTTCTTATTAAAGGTAGTACACCAGTAATAGCCTATGCAGTTAGTTATGTGAAAATATTACTTGGAATTTGTTTAGTTACACACAATGTTTGTCATTTCATTAAAAATGTAAGCCCTGCAATAGCAGGCACAGTAAATCTTTGAGCTATTCTTGGCAGAAAGTTTGGAAAATGATATTTTGATATTGATCATTGACAGAATAACTGCTCATTGACTACATTTTAGATTTAATATGTTTGAAGATTACAAGCTGATTATTGATAATTCTTTTTCCAAGGAAAGTTTTTTTTTTTTCATGTTCTGAATCTATGAGATTTCTACAAAAGATCATAGTTTGCTTTTTTTTGTTCTGTTTGCTAATTAATTCATGTAGTTATATGTTTGTTTTTATCAATCATATGAAAGAGACCAAGAAATAAACAGTCTTGTGTTGTTATGAGAGAAAAAAAAAAAAGAAACCTGATCAAAAAATGAGAGTATGTGACCATTGTCACTAATTCTGTGAGATTACAGTAGATTATAATGATCCATGTAAATGCTGGAAGTAATATTCACATGTAGATCGTGTATTCTGTACACGCTGCCTTAACACGAGTGCAGCATCATACTTAACTGTTCATGAGGAGTTATCTAAGAGTGCACAACAGGACATTAAGTAAGTTACCTGTACATAAGCATTTGAAGTAATGCTGAATTCAGATGCACACAGAGTGTCCTACCATTGTATACTACTTCTCTGAAAACTGAAACACACTGACCTCTGTCTGGACAATTGAGCAGTGTTGAATGCAGTTTCACCATTTGAAGATGTCCTTTCTTCTTGCTGTTTCTTCCTTAATTGTAGAATTTGATAGTGAAAAGTCAATCAATAGTGGACCATTGTTGCTGAGCAGGGAATATTTTCATGTCGTGATATCCTTGGCACAGAAAGTGACAAAACTGGAAACTGGTCAAACCTGGCAAGAATAGACTAATCCGAGTTATTGCAAAACTAAACTTGAACGGTTGTAACTAGAACCTTTTTTCTTTTCAATGACCAGGTAGAGTTATTTGATTCAACTCATTTTAGGTAAAAACAACAATTTGATTCAACTCATTGTAAGCCAAAAACAAAAACAACAAAAAAAAAAAACCTGAAAAAAAAAAACAAAACAAAAAACAACAAAGCAAATATTCAAGAAGATATCCCAGATTGAAAGCACACCAAAGGGAAAAAAGACTGCATGTGTTGCTGCATTGTTGAGTGCTGGTGCACAGAAAACATGAAGAAAGAAGCCGCAGAGGGATTAGGAGAAGTGTACCCTGAGCAGAATCAATTTAGAAAGGTACTAGTAAGGTTGCTTGCCGAGTTCAGATCGTTATCAGTATTCATTTTCTGCTTCAAAAACAAAACTGGCCTTATGATCTAGTTGTAATGTTTTGATATTCATTTCTGAATTTCAAATTGCAAACTTGATATCCACTCAAAGACAAGTATATGAACAAAAACACAAAGATTACGACTATTTGGTGCATTGAAATTGTGAAAAAACCAGCATCTCTCACTCAAGATAATCAGTTCTTGTGTTAGACCCAGCCGGGTAAAAAGTCTTTAAATATTATTTTCTTCAGGTTAATACTGAAAGGGAGTCACCTGTGTTCATTTTTTCTGTAAAACTGGATATGATCGGTATTCAAAATGCAGAATAATTGCTCAGTAGCCTTGTTAGAAGAATTGTGAAGTTTTGGAGACAGTTATCACCTCCAGCTAAACCAAGTTGTGAAGTACAACCCCCCCCCCCCCCCCTTCCTATTTTTTTTTTCAAAACGCATGTTATTATTGTGATGAAACTGCCCCCAAGTTACTAAGTTGCAAAGTATAACCATTTTTTTTTTCTAAATGCTTTTAGCTAAAAACAAGCCATCGCTAAAGTCTTGGCTGATGCATACATTTGACTTTTCACTGTGAACACAGGCTTGTAGAATAGCTGCAGGTTTATATCTGATCAGTAACTGAAGTATATCATCATTTTGGAGCTGTGAAAAAGATTGTGTTCTGTATTCACCTCTGCGCCGTTTATATCATTATTAAAGTGTAAAATTAAATAATTTACTCTAAATTGGCAATAAATAACACATAATGGTTAGATTAAGAATAGTTGTATATTATGGTCTGTAAAGAAAAGTAAATTTTGTTTTCTGCATTTTAATTTTCTTGCGATTCATTTTTGCCATTACCACATCTTATTGAAAAATGCCTTTATAGTTCATTAATGTATAAACACAAGGCAGAAGTGGTGATAGAGAAAAGCTGGAATTGAATATGAGAATTTTAAAAGCAAGCAAGCAAAAATATATGTGCATAAAACTACATGTTTTACAAAGATGCATATGCACACACACAGAGACATGCGCACACACACACACACACACACACATTCACATGCGCATACCTCAAACATGCGTGTGCGCACAGACGCATACACACACAGGCACACACATACACGCACACACACACATGCACATATTCATATACACGCACACAGAAAGTAATGAACATGGATTTCTTTTTTTTTATTCTTTGGCATGGTGGGATCATCTAAAATAAACGTGATAGACTTGTAAAACAGGGAGCAGCAAATACTTTAAATGTGTGGAATTGCTATATAATTGTGAATGAAAATCTGCAAAATTACAAAAACACAACACATATAGGTTGCTTTTTTTTTCCCATTCTGATACAAATAAATCTTTATCTTATTTCATTAGATGTATGAGGTCCTATTGGGGTTATCAAAAGTTTAGCATTGAGATTATTTTTGAATTCTCCGTACACAAAATATTGTAAATAGAATCAATGGCAAATGTGATGCAAAACTGATGGATGAAATTGTTATACGGAGATCAAATGAGATGCTTTCTTTCCGTGGTTGGGTAGTCATTGCAAATGTGTTTCCAGATCAGATGTTCAGTCATTGTAAAAAAGAAGAAAAAATTAGCATAGAAAATGTTCTGTTTTTACACTGGCCAATCATCTTTTACATGGTCCAATTATTCGTTTTTTGTACATCCTTTCTATCACCCATTCCACTTCACTGTTGCCTACCCCGCTGAATCCTGTATTTTCACATTCTCCAGCTACCCTTTTCTTGTGGTATTGATCTGAGGTTTTTTTTTTTTTTTTTTTTTTTCTACTGACCACCATTGTTCTATCAACTAAATCTACTTGGAGTCTAAAATCATCGAGAGACTTTAAACAAACGAATGAACCAACCAACTAACATTCACAGATCTTCGATTTGTACTCATGCTCACAAATACACATGCATATACATCCACATCTTACATTGAGAATGTACATGTGCACGCACGCACACACAGCAGAGGTATGGATATGAATGCATGCATAGAGGTTTATGAAAAATGCATACAGAATCTTGTCATGTACTTGCATGCATCAGACCAGTGTTCTGCTTGAGATTGCTAATGAAATCAGGCGAGGTTGCGTATTAAATGAAAATGTTTGTTTAAAGGGTAATGTATAAAGACCACCACATCAGTACTGCTAAAATGTAATGTCAATGAATGAAAAAAATAGTAGGTAAACATGGTCCATCAGTCAACAGTGGTACATAACTGTTCAACTCACACAATCAAGCTTCTACCCTGCTGACTCTCTGGCACTGGTATGCAATTGTCTTTTACATCTTGAGAAAAAAGAAAGATCAATTTTGATATATGGCTAAAGTTGAAAATGCATATATTTCTACACATGTATAAGTCTATATATATGAATGAATGCAAATGTGCATTACTTGATTGATCGAAGATAGTGTTGATTCATTTTGAAACGTACAGTAAATAATGGCATTGACGCTCGGTTCAGTGTTAATTTTGTGTGTGATGAATGTAAGAAGCTCTCAGAAAGCCACACGCTGAAGTAATTTCAATAAGATTTTTTGTCGCTGTTTTGAAAAGTAAACACATACGTTGACACTCGGAATGTTTAAGCCTTGTTTCACTTTATGTTGAGGAACCTAAACTTTCTGGAAGTTGGACACAAAATCAATTATGTAAATAGAAGCAAGATTCTATGTGTACACACACAACACACACACACACACACACACACACAGAGATCTGCTAACTATGAGGGCAGAGAGTATTTGCAGATGCATATATAAATGACATGCATGTAATTGATTGTTGCCTCTACCACCTGTCAAGAGAGTGTGGAAATAAAGTCAATGGAAGAACCGCTGTAAATGTCAGGTCATCAGCAACAGACTTGACAAGTGAAAAGAAATGTTTAAACTTTCAGAAAATATATTTCAGTCAAACATACAGTATTTCATTAGGAAAAAGAATTGTCAAAATGAACAGAGAATGAAGTATGTCTATTATAGCTGATACAGTACTACACTAATTGACATAGTCCAGATGCTTATAATTTATAAAGCCAATTAGCTTCTTGTAGCTGTTGATAACATTTCTCTAGCATTATGATGATGTGTTGTATTGTGTTGCTTAACACTGCCAAATATACTAAAGTTAGCAGGAAAGGCTTTGTAGATAGACAAGGGAAGCAATTCAGGAGGTGCCTGTTCCAGACTGTCAAGGGAGGTACTGGGGAGCAAGCCCTTTTCTTTGATGTGATCAAATTTACCTCATGCTGGCAGCAAATTTGTCTTCAGTTTTTGTTTCTTTAGAAAAAAAAGATGTTTTGTTTCAATGTAGAAAGGTGTGTGTGTGATCTGTTGATGAGTTGAAATTGTACGCTATGGTTGAACAACTGGGTTGAACTGACTGTGCGAAAAGTGTGCTTTTTGTAATTAAAATATGTGGCTCTTATAACAGTGTGGCTGGGTTCATGTGTGAAATGTAGAGCAAAATGAGTAACAATTGCAGTTCGAGGAATTCTGCTGTCTACAGAGAGAAAGTCCAGTGGGCAGTACATTGGAGACATTGTGTGGTGGTTCTTTTGCTCTGTGAACATCCTGTGACCCTGTGACAATTTGTTGCTATTGGAAACAGTATCCACTTTGATCTGAACAGAACATTTCGGTGAAGGCACAAACAATGGAGAAACAGTTTACAAGACAGAGAGGGTTGAAGGACAATTTCAGGAATGTTTTTTTGCTTCTGATTGATTAATATATCTGAAGAAGACAAGTAAGTGTATGAGTGTGTGCGCATGCTCTCTTTGTGTGTGTGTGTGTGTGTGTGTGTGTGTGCGCGTGCGTGCGTGTGTGTGTTCAGATAGATAAAGAGAGAGTCCTGTATGCCATTATAATTTGCACTGATAGTGGACTAGGCTCTCTGTGTGTGCATTTGAGGACTCTTAAAAGTGTGTGTGTGTGTGTGTGTGTGTGTGTGAGAGAGAGAGATAACACTCTGTGTGTATTTTAGGACTCTTTGAAAAAGGCGTATGTGTGTGTGTGTGTGTTTCAGATGGATATAGTACCTTGTATAGCTTCATCAACTCCATTGACAATACACAACACTGTGTGCAATTTAGGACCCTCTTTGTGTGTGTGTTGTTGTTGTGTGTGTGTGTGTGTGTGTGTGTGTGTGTGTGAGAGAGAGACCAAAATAGTTCGTTATGTCTTCATTAATTCCATTAATAATACACAACAGTGTGTCTGTGTGGAAGACCAAAATAGTTTATGTCTTCATTAATTCCATTGATAATACACAACACAGTCACTGTGCATCTTGGTTCTCTTTAAGAAAAATAAATAAATTTGGCAAAGAAAAAAGGATTGTTGTGGACAAACATTTTTTTTCCAAACGCTATTTTTTTTTCAGGTGGGGGTAAGAGGGGCCTTGATAAAACAAAATACTTCAAGTTAATGTTTACCAAACTTTGAACAACACCGTAGGAGGATAGAGTCTCTGTGACATAATGCTAGTATTTAATTGCAGAAGAAATGACTTCTTGGGAGCAAGTGGATGGAATGTGTGTGACTTAAAGGGGGTTAATATAACAAGTCATCAAGCAGATGTCATGGGCATCCCTTGTTTACTCACTTCATGGGTCATGTTTCATGACTGATTACCACAGAATTGTCAGACTGTATTTCGCACTATAGTGAAATCATAGAATGTAGACGCTGTGTGTGTGTGTGTGTGTGTGTGTGTGTGTGTGCAGTCTTGATTATGCAAAGTGATGACATATTTATTATCTTTCATTCTCTGTGTGTTGATAGTGGTAAGAATAGGGTTTATTAGATATTCTCTAAACCTTGAATGGGATGGAAAGTGGCTTTCTCCATGAGTGCATTTGAATCAAGCATTGTTACACAACCTCCCTAATTGTTTTAGATGCATAGCTTCCCACCGTCTACCATTCTTTCTGTGTACATGTGTTACGTGTGTGTGTGTTCTGTATATTTGTTGGCTTTCCACTTTCATGCTGCATTAGAAATATTGTATTTGTATGAATGTATGTTTTCGACCAGAGGTATGTATGTGGGTGAGTACATAGGATGTGCATGTGTGTATGTGTGTGTGTGTGTGTGTGTGTGTGTGTGTGTGTGTGTGTGTGTTTTGTGAGGTGAATATGAGATACCAGTTGTTAATCACAGATACTGTACATACATTGATTTTTATCAATATATTTTGTCTGAATCAGAAGCAGAACCAGATGTGAGAAAACATGCAAAGCTCAACAACCGATAGCTTAGTAGATAGAGATGATGAAAGTTATGGCAATGACAAAAAGACGCTGAGGACAGTGCTCAGGGAGGCGATAGAGCGGAAAATGTGAAAGCTATGGTGCATGCAATGGATGAAGCTACCTCTGCTGGAACTGCCTGTGACATTGTGAAAATAGCGACTTCTGTGGCTGTCGTATATTCCATGAATGAGAAATGGCGAATTAACTTCAACATAGTAAACATAACCATACTGTGACAGAAGCATGTGGGTTGGTTGTTTGTGCTTCCTGTTCAACTGAGCTGCTTCAGTGTTTAGGTTTGATTTTGTTTTTATGTGTGTATGTGTGGACACATTCTGGGTAACATTTCTTGATGTGTGCACTGTAAACTGTCAGATCTTTTATGTATATGTTAGATTATTATTACCTATTAGTATTTTTTTTTTCTTTTGCTTGTATGTTAATTTAGAACATTTGCATATTTGACTTGTGCTTAATCTCCCCTTCAGTTTTTGAAGAGTGAGGATGGATTCAGAACTGAATAATGAGCTCCACTGAGCAACCCCTGAATGCTTCAGCTTGTGGCGTGGGTCTGACTCGCTCCTACCGAGTTAACTGTAGAATTTGCACCATAGAAGGTAATTGGTTATCAAAGTTGTGCTGTCGTCGTCAGCAGTAAGACTTGTTAGGTGGTTCAGCCGAAAGTGAAATGGAAAATCTGTCGCAGCAGTGGCATGGGAAAGACTTTGACCGTTCGATCTACATGTACAAGATGCCAGACCTCATTTCCACATTCCTGTGGATTTACATATACATTCAAGACGCTGATGTTAAGCTTCATTTCCACACGTCAACGGCTTCACTCTCCTACAAGATGTTGGAACCCAACACCATTTCGACACACTGACGGCTGTACACGTGTTCAAGACATTGGAACTGAACGTCATGTCCACATGCTGCTGATGGGGTTCCCTTTCTACGCCACTGAGGATCAACACCGAAGGGCAGGAACTCTTCGCTGTGCAGACCTGAGGGCCGGAGATGATGGGGGAGCGGCAGACTGGGGATTTGACGATGTGTAAGGACTGTCTTGACTTCACTTTGAGGATGACCGCAGCGTTGGCCATATTACCGTGAGGTTGAGGTGCGTGCTCACAGGTGGTGTCCTCCCAAGGGGACAAACTGTTTGACTGCTATCCATGGCTTGTGTCTACAATACAATACTCTGCTTTTTTTTTTTTTTTTTTTTTTTTTTTTCATGTGTGTGTTACTTTTGTCGCACACTGTTTTGCATATATGTAGCTCCTGACTTTTTTCCTCTCTCATTGACAGAGCTTGATCTTGCATGCAGAAAGCTGTCAGATGACTTTAAAACTTTCCTGTTAGTCTAAAACTTTTTTGGGACCACTAGTTATACAGCAGTTTAAACAAATGTCTATTTTTCCATTCAAAGTCAGATTTCTTGAGTCAATATGGCTGTAGCTTTGTCCAACAGTGATCAAAAAAAGCTTGATTAAACATCTTACAGAGTGCACTTTTCATTGGGGGGAGGGGAGGGGAGGGTCAATTTCAGCAAACTTGCCATGCACAAGCATGCAAACAGAGGATTATAAATGAAGAACTTTCTGCCTGATACCTGTCATTGTAAACAGCAGTCACAGCTGTGTTTTTGAACGAGGAAAATTTGGTGAACCCAGCCTACCTCATTTCTTTTTCCAAGTATCATTCTTGATACAGTGTCCCTGTGTGGAGAGTTTATGCAACTTCAGTCCCAACAGATTGTAATGGATAGAAAATTACAAACTGCAGGTTATCGGGTTTTCAAGGGGAAAAGAATCCATATTTACACATAAGGGTGCAAGCCAGTGCTCTTTGTGTCTGACTTGTCTTTGCCTTTTCTCTCCATCTGCCTTTCTTTATTCTCTTTGTATCTTTCTGCTGCTCTGTCTGTCTCCGACACAAACACATGTTTTCACACATAAACACCAGTGTTAGAATGAAATTTAGAAGAGAGGCACCTGAGACTTAAAAATAATTTGAGTGTTGCATGTCATCTCATGAAACGACAAGTGGTCACAACGTCACATAATTGTACAGGTATGTGCTTCTCAGGGCAGGTGTCACATTGCTGTTCGTCTCAGTTCATACAGAAGTTACAAAGTCCTGACTCACATTGTTGTTACTTCCAACCCTGCCAGTTATGATAGTTTGTGGTGGTAAAATGTAGATAGGACACAATTAAGGAAAAACAGGAAATGTGGCATGTCGTGAATCAAAAGAGAGGGATTTGAGTTGTGATTCATTCAGTGTCATTTTCAGCTGTGCTCTTGAGATCATGTATGAGCGTCATGCTTGTGAAAATGTTATTTAAAAGAAAAAAAAAAGAGGTTGAACACATCACCATTTTTGTGATGAATCAAATACAGATATCACTCGTTCACTGTCAAATACAGATGGTATTTTCTGGCTCTATTTGAAGCATACTTTCTCTGTGATTGTGAGCTTGAAGTAAGTTTGTTCAGTTCATGTGGTAATTCTGTGTTTATGGCATTTTGCAGAGTGTAGAAGGATCAAGGTTTGCATTTTATTGCTATCCCCAAGAGACAGGCTGCTTGTTTGCTTTCAGAGAAATTCCAATCCTTTGTTTCAGCAGCGGAATTTATCTATATCGGTGGAGTTACATTTTTATAGGGAAGTTTTCTGTTCTTGGCAGAGGCAGTTTGGAAAGCTTCTGTTTTATGCGAGTACATAATATTGAGCAGCTTTCCTAAGACCTACCACATAATTCAGTTTCTTTTGACAGATTATTCCATATTTTCAAAAATGTTAAGGGTGGCTTTGATAGAGAAAGAGAGATGCAAGAAAGTGGTGCTTTCAACACGTGGGGTGATGTTTGTCCTGGATTCTCCCAGTATCCAGCTGAGGTGTTTAAATCCTCAGTGCTGGTGAGATTGTGTGGTAAAGCCAGTCCTGAAATGTCCTGGTCTGATTGCAGTTAAACTTGATGAATGTAAATATGAGCTTAGCAGATAAACTTGGTGTTTTCTTCGGGCCTGTCTCATTTCTATCAGCATTCATGAATTTGAAGTGAGGTTAGGGTTTATTGGTGTCCTGTCTCCAACCAGCTGCAGCTAGTTTATGCACATAGCCAGTATGCAGTGTTCTGGTGCTGCTTAAATATAGTCTTTTCTTGACACCCCCTTATTAAGAAAACTCCAGTGGCTCCTTATGCTGCAAGTTTATCTGCAGACTATGTGGAAAGAGCATTGTTCAGTCTTATCCATGGGTAAACATCCGCACTTGTCTTGTGTATGAAATTAGAGGAGACTCCTTGTTCTGTGGGTTATTATCTGTACCCGCCTGTAGTCTGGGGACTTTCTTGGGTGGTTTGCAGATCATTTTGTAGGATCTCACCAAGGGATTCATACCTGAAGTTGCTCTTTTCATGCATTGTTAAGGTCAGTTTTGCTATGTCTAAGTGCAATCTCTGTTGTGAACTTTCTTCAGGTGTAACTTTGACATCCTTGAGAAAGGCTATGTATTCTGCTGAGCTATAATGATAAAAACCATTATTAAGTTGATGACTCTACAAAACGTTAAGTTTCACCTATAGGGAAGAAGACCACTCATATTAATTTAAACAAGCAGCTTTACCTCAGCATTTGTAACATCGGCCCTGCTATGCACACCCCTTACGCTCATGCAAAACCCATACACACCCATGCACACAGACTCAACACACACACACACACACACACACACAAACAACATACACACACACACACACACACACACACACACACACACACACACACTCACACACTCACACACACACACACTCTCTCTCTCTCTCTCTCTTACACACAGATGATTTTTGTGATTGTCTGAAAGTGGTTTGAACGTCGTGTCGTCTGTCTGTGTCATTGTCGTAAATAAGTAATTGTTCCATGCACATTTCAATGAACTGTCTCTCATTGGAATGACACCCAACATGCACATCAAATCAGACGTCGCTGCTTCTATGGGATGAAGGGTGGTTACGACAACGCAACAGCCCCCTGCCGACCGGAGGCAACAGGTGAGTTGATTTTATTTATTTGTATTTTAATTTGTTTTTGTAAATTCTAACACAGTTGAAGCTTACGTCAACAGAAGTAGTTTTGTTCATAGAATTTTTGGGTTGTAATTGTATTCTGAGTTATTTTATAGTAAATTTAGAATTGTTGCACAAAGGATCTTGATAATTTCCAAAATAATGCTGCTATTAAACCTGCGCTACTGAAAGGGGAACTTTTTTTTTTTTCTTCCAAAACTAGAAGACGTTTTAGAGCTTACACACTATTTTTGTTCTTACAAGGAATAGCTTCTTCATTGTTTTTTCTCTTTTTCTTTTATCTTTTGACCGTGCATATGTTGATTTTAAACAGAACTTTAATTGTTCCAGAATTAGACGGATTTAATATTGGGCAGAATGTAGTTGAGGAACTGTGAAAAAAATTGAGCGCTTGTACACACACGCATGCATGCACACACACACACACACACACACACACACACACACACACACACACACTGGCTGAAACCAATTTATTGTTAGATTAACCCGTGGTTGTACTGACTACACACACACACACACACACACACACACACACACACACACACTTTTGCTTTGATGTAGGCAATTCTACTATTGCCTTGCAAATTGTTAAAAGGGTGGCCCCTAAATCTATCTTGTAGACATAGAAGACGTAAGAGTAGCCGTTACTGAAGACTTTTTACTGGAATGGCGTGAACATTGGATGTGCTGGGCAGACATGTTGTATGTCAGTTTTGACCTTTAGATTTTTACTGCTGCCATTTTTTGTTGTTGGTTATAACCGATGAGTGAATACTGCACAACGCCTAAGCGCTGCATACACTTTATACGATGTGACCAGTTTGTTTTGCCCTCTGTCTATCTGTCTGTCTGCCTCTCTCTCTCTCTCTCAAATACACACACACACATACACATACGCACACCAGCACACACGTTCACTCCCACACAGGCTTAATGTGGATAGGTTTTGAAATACCATGCACATAATTTCTCCTCTCTCTCTGTTGCTCGCTCACTATCACTCTCTCTATCTTTGTAAGTCTTTCGCTCTCTCACTTTCTCTCTCTCTCTCTCTCAAAATTTGTTTAATTAATTAACTAGGTTAAATCTGAACCTAACCAGGTAATATTAAATTTGTTTTCCTAGTATGCTCAATAATGCAGCAAGACACTAGAAGCTCCCCTTTAAAAAGGGTCCCATAGGATATTTTAACATTGTTCTTACTGGCATAACTCATTCAGTGTCCGTCTTCAGTGAATCATGTAGTTGTGTTGCATTGTAATCAGTGTGTGTGTGTGTGTGTGCGTGTGTGTGTGTGTGTGTGCATGTATGTGTGTGTGTGTGTGTGCATATATGTGTGTGTGCATTGTATTCGTAACATCTTTCATGATGCAGTCAGTCAAATTCACAGAAAGACAATGGTCATCATGCAATTGGTCAAATTCACAGAAGGATAGCTGTCATGGCACAGTCTACTGA
>JADBJO010000106.1:210000-222500 GCA_016801955.1 Conus betulinus | reverse complement strand
AGAGAGGATCACAGCCATGATCAATCAGTAGAGAGAGGGAGAGAGAGGATCACAGCCATGATCAATCAGTAGAGAGAGAGAGAGAGGGATCACAGCCATGATCAGTCAGTAGAGAGAGAGAGAGAGAGGATCACAGCCATGATCAATCAGTAGAGAGAGAGAGAGAGGATCACAGCCATGATCAATCAGTAGAGAGAGAGGATCACAGCCATGATCAGAAAAACACACACGCGCACACACAGACACGCACACGCACACTCACACACGCGCCCGCACGCACGCACGCGCCCGCACGCATGCACGCACGCGCGCGCGCGCGCGTGCACGCACGCACGCACACACACACACACACACACACACACACACACACACACACACACACACACACACACGCAGAAGAACGAAGAACAAATGGTGCAGACTGACTTTACCAAGTCAAAAGACTTCACAAAGTAAACGTTTGAGTATCTGTGGTCGGTCACTGGGATGATCAACTCGTTGTTCTGTTCTCTCCGAATATGACATGGGTCATTTATACAGAGTAGCAAGTTTCGCATTGACTCTTGAGTCAGGAGAGAGTCCTACTATCTTTGTCGTACTACCGGTCTTTCTCTTGTCTTAAGTGATTGTATGTCTGTGTCTGGAGAGAGTGAGAGAGAGAGAGAGAGAGAGAGAGAGAGAGAGAGAGAGAGAGAGAGAGAGAGAGAGAGAGTTCTATAAATGTTCAGAATTCGTTCTGTTAAGCACAACTGACATGATCTGACTTCCGAGTCACAACGGTAGAGCAGATAGAGAAGAAATCTTGGACTATATGAACAGGCCGACACAGCATGTGCAGCATGGTCAAACAGTCGCTTGCCACCTAGACAAATCTGACCCTACTCCACCGGCTTGCTAAGCTTAGGCTGTTCCACGTGCCCGGTCCATAAGTAAATAAAAGAAATTTCTCTGGATGTAACTGAACAAAGAAATGTGGATGCAACTTGCTCTGAAGAGACACAGGCGAATAAGAGGCGAATCTCGCTAATCCACCTTCTCGTGTAAGCTGGTCTCTACAAACTGTGACAAGTAGAAGGAAGACGGTGGACTTGACTAGTATGGACGTACTCGACCGTCATGCCCGAGATGTCCACGTATCGACAGTGTTTGGTTTCGGCAGCGACTTGGGGATATCTTGTTCCAGTTTCTGGGAGTGCGGGAGAACGATGTGTTTGTCCTGTGTGGTCCGTGCCCCAGCTAATGCTTTAGCATTGGCAGCTGTGTCTTCCATTGGTCCTAGTGGAACACAGTTGGGGTATCAAACCTGGGCACTTCACAGATCGTTACGTTCAGGTTTAAAGTCCAGCGCACCAAGGGCAGATGGGCATAACCGTCCCGGAAAAATGGTGCCAATGAAAGGACCTCCTGATTACAACTGCCGTGATTCCACCAGAACGACGATACGCTGTGAATGGCGGCGAAAATGTCTGTTTTGATGTTGGCGGGGGTGGAAGTCGCAGCGTGGGCTATTCTGGTGTGTGCATGTCTTTCTTGTCGAAGTGTGTGTGTGGAGATCTCGTCGAAGTGTGTGTGGAAATCTTGTTCACGTGTGTGTGGAGATCTTGTTGAAGTAGCGGGTTTAGCGGCCTTCTGCAGGTCGAGTATCCTTCCCTTACACTTGGAGCTGTTTCTGCAGCGGTTGAGGACACACTTCACCCGTCCCTCACCTTTAAAGGAAAAAAAAAAAAAGAAATGGCGTCCTATGGATGAGCTCTTCTGGGGTATCCTAGATTGGTACCTTTGGTCAATTCCTTTTTATATTTTCTTTTTCGAATCAGGTAGGCTAAATTTCTTCTTGATCACCTTGCCTCGCGTGGTTGTTTTTGCTGTTTCTCCACGTTTTAGAGGTGATCAGAAGATGGGGCAGAGTTGTACGGCACGGACGGCTGTGGGCAGGGGTGTCCGTGTAAGGTACAGGTGTGTGTGTGTGGTCCAGGTCAGGTCGCCTTTTATTTACTGGTCAGTGGGAGGCATCTCTAGGATCAGGATGGAGCCACATGTATAATTATTCTTCTCGCTTCTCAGAAACGCACGCCTCCACTCTAACTGTTCGTGTACATTCATTCATACTTTCCGTTCTTCCCTCCCGCCTCTCTCTCTCTCTTCATCAGTGTTCGTCTGCCTGCTCTCTCTCTCTCTCTCTCTCTCTCTCTCTCTCTCTCTCTCTCTCTCTCTCTCACTCTCATATCAGTGTTCGTCTGTCTGCTCTCTCTCTGTCTCTCTCACTCTTTGTCAGTGTTCGTCTACTGTCTCTCATCTCTCTGTCTCTATCTCTGTCTCTGTCTCTGTCTCTCTCTCTCTCTCTCTCTCTCTCTTTGTCAGTGTTCTTCTCTCTCTCTCTCTCTCTCTCTCTCTCTCTCTCTCTCTCTCTCTCTCTCTCTCTCTCTCTCTCTGCGTACACGTATGCGTGTCTGGTGTAGTCCATCATTTTTCTTATTCAAAGTAGGGCTTCATAGTTGGGGAGTATAGAGCATTTCGCATGTAACTCGGAGCGTTATGCTGCCGCGTAGTATTGTGCATTGGAAGATTTCTGAACTGGATTTACATCGAACGTGAAGAAATTCTACGGTATGGCAACACTAGCAAGACTAACCGAATCTGAGAATGAAACCACACAATGCAGGCACGCATGCACGCATGTACGCGCGCACACACACAGAGAAAAAGGGGGGGGGGGGGGGAGCCCAAACAAATCAACCAAATATGGTTTTCAAGACAATGGCATGGGACGAAATCGAAATCGACCTCCAAATTTGTTTCAAACAGAAGCTTGTAAAACTCTAGTCTGTTGTTTGCCTGTCTGTGTGCATGTCTTTCTGTCCACCGTCCGTTTGCGCAAAATCCAGCAGAATGACGGAATGTAACGGAATGAAATGGTGCCTTGGCAAAAGACTGGACACGTTTTGTATAGGGTACACATCGACCTGTCGTGAATTAAACACACACACACACACACACACACACACACACACACACACACACACACACACACATCACTCGAAATTTGAAGTATACTGGGTCTCTACTGGTACTGACAAAATGTTTGTGATACCAGTACGCAGAGATAAAAAAAAAAAACTTCCGTTCGTGGTGCAGAAATGTATGCGTACAAACTATTCGTTTCTAAGAGCGGATAATTTTTTTTTCCTTTGTTTTCAAGAGGGAGGAGAGGGTGTGTGTGTGTGTCTAAAATGTTTTTAAGGAATTGATAGCTAACGCCAAGAGTTTAGTTTGATGGCGCAAAGCGCCTTACCTGCGAGGAGTCCACGAAAGCGGCGGCGGGGGGGGGGACAATTGATTCATAGAAGCAAAAACGCAGCAGTATGGTGCAACTAACTTGGGCCCAGATGTTTCCCGCGATATATGTACAGATTTCTTCGGTTTTATGTTGAGCTTGAACAATGTCATTATCTAAAGTGTGTTAGGAAAACATTCTCCCTCTCTCTCTCTCTCTCTCTCTCTCTCTCTCTCTCTCTCTCTCTCTCTCTCTCTCTCTCTGCCTCTCTCTCTCTCTCTCTCACTCATTTGTCATCTACAACCATGTGCTCGCATGTGTGTGTGCGCGTGTGCTCGTGTGTGTGTGTGTGTGTGTGTGTGTGTGTGTGCGTGCGTGCGTGCGCGCGCGCGCGCGCGCGCTGGTTAGCCTGTAACTGTTTCCCTGGTATCTAATGAAAAGTGGTCCGAAAATGAATTTGTCCACTACTAATTTCTCTCGCCGCTGTGTCTAGCCCTGTAATTACAGAGGTCTCTGTCTGTCTGTCTGTCTGTCTGTATGTTTCTCTACTCTCTCTCTCTCTCTCTCTCTCTCTCTCTCTCTCTCTCTCTCTCTCTCTCTCAACCCCTCGACATCCCCTCTTCTACTCACTGTTCATCTCTGTCTCCATGTCTGCGTCTCTCTCGCTTCGCCCCCTCTACCCCCCCCCCCCCCCCCCCCCCCCCCTCCCCCCCACTCCCAGTTTCTTTCTGTCCGTCTCCTCCTCTGTCTGTCTGTCTGTACGTCTGTTCCCCTCTCTCCTGTCTCGTCCTCTCTCTCTCTCCTCTCTCTCTCTCTCTCTCTCTCTCTCTCTCTCTCTCTCTCTCTCTCTCTCTCTCCGCGTCCCCCCACCCCGCTCTGTAACTGTAAATGTAATTTTAGTTGGCGTGCGCGTTTATCCGAGCCGACAAAACGAAAACGTGAGGTACGATGGAGGGGTTACGATAGTCTGTCCCAGTGACCCGACACCCAGGCAAATCGGATTATTGGTTCCCCGACTTCTTGATGCCCATTATGGCCCATCATCCTCCCGCAGTATTCGTAAAAGGTAGGCCTACGCATGCTGTAGGCATGCGTATATATTAACACATGGTATGTACGCGTGCATGTACACGCACGTCGTCTCTCTCTCTCTCTCTCTCTCTCTCTCTCTGAAATGGAAATCAGGAAGTTTTACATCGACGAAGGAACTGCCAGCAAATCCAGAATACGCCATTTAAAAAAAAAAAAAAAAAAAAAAAAAAAAAGAAAAAAAGGATAGGATAGCTCTCTTCGTTCCTTCCTTCAAAAGAACAGAATTAACATTTGACAGTTCATGTAGAATTGTGGTTTGCACAGAGGACGAGTATTCATCAGAAAGCTCAAACGTTGTCCAGTAATGGTCGGTATAGTCCATGCTTGGGAGGCGATTCGTATTATAAGATTATTAGAAGGGAGACAATCAGTTTTCAGAATAACCGAACTAAAGTTTAACGACCAGACGCGCGTTTGTTTTTCGTTTTGTTTTGTTGGTTTTCCTCACAATAATCATGATGTGCACGTGTAAGCGTCGTTCATAGTCTGAGATACACTATGATTTGCTCTTGTGTAGTCACGTCAGTGGAAGTCACAAAGAGCCGTGTCAGCTTGTAGACCCCATACAGACTGCGTAGGAAAGGGAAATAAATGCAAGTGCTCTCTCCCCCCCCCCCCCCCTTTTTTTTTTGTTTTTTTTTTTGTTTTTGTTTTTGTTTTTCAGTTTTTGTTTGTTTGTTGATAGTCCAATCTTTGACGAGGAATCCTGTACCGTCGGTCATCTCTTTATCTAAAGACATCTCGTAATGTTCATTATTTCTTGATCAAAATCCGGTACACAGACACACGTCATGTGATACCAGCCAACTGTTCAGAGTCTGAAGACACTAAAAATGTCTTATGATTTTAGTCCTTATTTGGGAAAAAAAAAAAAAAAATGCCTAAGCTAAAGTCAGTCCTCTCTTTATTCGCGGTTAATGCGCGTCCTGATATTTTATGTTATTTTTTTTAATCCGACACGTCACGTGATGTCACAACTTCAATTTGATAACGGTACATGCCGTGTAATGGCAGTGCCTCTGTGTGAAAACTAGGTCTTGTAATGTTGGTCATCTCGTAATCTGAAGACGATAAACGTCATGTAATGTCGGTCATCTTACGGACGATAGACGTCGTGTAATGTCGGTCATCTTTTAATCTGCAGACGATAAACGTCGTGTAATATCGGCCATCTTTTAATCTGCAGACTGCAAACGTCATGTAATGTCGGTACATCTCGTAATCTAAAGATGATACACGTTATGTAATGTCGGCCATCTCGTAGTCTAAAGAGGATAAACGACACGTAATATCAGCCATTTCTTTAAAGACCATACGCGTTGTACAATGTTACTCGTTTTGTTCCATTTCTTCTAGTGTAATAGCCCAGTTGACCCCAAGAGGCCGTATCAGTCATCTTTTTATTTAAAGATCACATACATGAGGTAATGACAATCGTCTGTTCATCTGAAGACAATATTAGTCATATAGTTTACTTCTTTATTCAGGGTCTTTGCATGTCGTTTGATGTCGATCACCTCGTTCTCTGAAGATACCATTAATGTAATGACAGTCATTTCTTTCTTTCTTCTTTGTTTCTTTGTCGGTTTTTTTAAATTTTAATTTTCATTTATTTATTTTTTTAAAGGACAATTTACTTCATGCAGTGCCAAATCGCTCTTCATCTGTTTAGCGTGTACTCACGCGAGCATACACCGCACTCGGACTCTAATAGTACTTTTTCAGTAGGTTTCTCTGATAACCATGTACAGCTTGCAGAACAACTGGAATACTCACCTGTACATGTAGAAGTACGCAAATGTACAATTGCATGTGCATGCGTGAACATTTATTCACACACACACACACACACACACACACACACACACACACACACACACACACACAGAGGACATATGCATTGAAGTTAAAAAAAAAAAAATCGAACAGTACAACACATGAATGAAATGAATTACGACCGTAAAGTAAAAAGCCTCAGAAAATCATGAATTAAACATATGCTCACAGCTTGATGTTCTTGACTCATTTTTAAAGCAACAGACGTTTTAGCACGCATGGATGACACAATAAAAACGCCGATTAACTGAGAACTCGTGTTTTTTTGTATGTGGTAGAAAGATTTTTTTCTTTTCTACAACTACGAGGGACAATTTAGGAAAAAAGAAAGGCAACTCCTGTCCAATTCACGTGACAGGGTTGGCATTTTTCCGTCTTTTCTGATCTGTATTTAATGGAAGGGATTGGAAGTCGCAACTGGAATATTTATTTTTCCATTCCAGGAGTTCTCCATCTCTGTCTGTCTGTCTCTCTCTTTCTCTCACTCACTGCCTCTGTGTCTAGCACTCTCCGCTGCTTCTGCTTCTGTCTGGCATCTGACTGTCTGGTTTGTCCATCTCTTAGTGTCTGTCTGTCTGTCTGTCTGTCTCTCTCTCTCTCTCCTCTCTCTCTTCTCTCTCTCTCTCTCTCTCGCTTGCTTTCTGCATCTGTCTGCCTCTACCTGGCTTCTGTCTGTCTGTCTGTCTCTCGTTGTGGATGAACATTTTCACTTCTAATCGAATATATGAAATTCGTTCGAGTGCAAATCGTGCAGAATACAATATAGAGCGAGATATTCTATTTCACAGATACAGTATCTGATAGACTGTCCCGCCGAACAGAATATTTCGCAAACGCACAAAAACGACATTGAAACAAAACCCCGTGTCACCATGCACATTGTGAATCATAGTCCTTTTTTATGTAACAGAAACACATTTTTTTTTTGTAAATTTCTGAAAAAAATCGTAATTCCAAAATTGACTGACAAGGTTTAAAAACATAGTAGATACAATATTATTGTAAGAAAAAAAATGCAGTAAGGTTTAGAAGTTCTGTGTTTCGAACTTTGTAACGATTATTATACCCCATTTTGAGCTTTCTCTTTGTATAGCTTTCAGCCCTTGAAAAATTCCTATGCTACAGATTTTAGATCCTAAGCATGATTGGGGGGGGGGGCATTGTTTTATTAACGTTAACACCAGACATGTCTATGTCTTCTTCTTTGCTTCGTTTCCTTTACAAAAAAATAAAAGTTGATTTCCTTTCCTCCGACATGATGTCCTCTTTTATTTTCCCCCAGCCGTTTTCCTTTCTTTTTTCAGAGGATATTTTTTTTCTACTCGAAATCGTTTGAAACCCCATCCCCCACACCATGAAACCCGAAAGACAATGGTTGAAAATACACTTGATGAATGCAGATATGTAACTTTAAGATTGGAATCAGGTGCTCTAGTGCACTTCGTTTTTCTTTTTTTTTTTTCCTTTTTTTTTTTTTTTTGACTACCTTCTGCAACACCTTTCACTCCTTCCCACTGTAATCGTCTTTCCCTGCCCTTTTCCTACCTTCTACAATACCTTTCACTCCTTCCCACTGTAATCGTCTTTTCCCGCCCTTTTTCCTACCTTCTACAATACCTTTCATTTCTTCCCACTGTAATCGTCTTTTTCCCGCCCTTTTCCTACCTTCTACAATACCTTTCATTTCTTCCCACTGTAATCGTCTTTTCCCGCCCTTTTCCTACCTTCTACAATACCTTTCATTTCTTCCCACTGTAATCGTCTTTTCCCGACCTTTTCCTACCTTCTACAATACCTTTCATTTCTTCCCACTGTAATCGTCTTTTCCTACTTCTACAATACCTTTCACTTCTTCCCACTGTAATAATCTCTTTTCCCGTCCTTTTCCTACCTTCTACAGTACCTTTCACCCCTTCCCACTGTGATCGTCTTTTCCCGCCCTTTTCCTACCTTCTACAGTACCTTTCACTTCTTCCCCACCACTGTGATCGTCTTTTCCCGCCCTTTTCCTACCTTCTACAGTACCTTTCACCCCTTCCCACTGTGATCGTCTTTTCCCGCCCTTTTCCTACCTTCTACAGTACCTTTCACTTCTTCCCACTGGTGACCGTCTTTTTTCCCGCCCTTTTCCTACCTTCTACAGTACCTTTCACTTTCTTCCCACTGTAATCCTCTTCTCCCACCCTTTTCCTACCTACTTCTACAATACCTTTCACTCCTTCCTACTGTAATCGTCTTTTCCGCCCTTTTCCTACCTTCTACAGTACCTTTCATTTCTTCCCACTGTAATCGTCTTTTCTCGCCCTTTTCCTACCTTCTACAATACCTTTTCACTCCTTCCTACTGTAATCGTCTTTTCCCGCCCTTTTCCTACCTTCTACAATACCTTTCACTCCTTCCAACTGTAATCGTCTTTTCCCGCCCTTTCCCTACCTTCTACAATACCTTTCACTCCTTTCCACTGTGATCGTCTTTCCCCGCCCTTTTCCTACCTTCTACAATACCTTTCACTTCCCACTGTAATCGTCTTTTCCCGCCCTTTTCCTATCTTCTACAATACCTTTCATTTCTTCTCACTGTAATCGTCTTTTCCCGCCCTTTTTCCTACCTTCTGCAACACCTTACACTTCTCACTGTAATCGTCTTTTCCCCGCCCTTTTCCTATCTTCTACAATACCTTTAACTTCTCACTGTAATCGTCTTTTCCCGCCCTTCCCCTACCTTCTGCAACACCTTACACTTCCCACTGTAATCGTCTTTTCCCGCCCTTTTCCTACCTTCTACAATACCTTCATTCCTTCCCACTGTAATCGTCTTTTCCCGCCCTTTTCCTACCTTCTACAATACCTTTCACTTCTTCCCACTGTAATCGTCTTTTTCCCGCCCTTTTTCCTACCTTCTACAATACCTTTCACTTCTTCCCACTGTAATCGTCTTTTTCCGCCCTTTTCCTACCTTCTACAATACCTTTCACTTCTTCCCACTGTAATCGTCTTTTCCCGCCCTTTTCCTACCTTCTACAGTACCTTTCATTTCTTCCCACTGTAATCGTCTTTTCCCGACCTTTTCCTACCTTCTACAATACCTTTCACTCTTTCCCACTGTAATCGTCTTTTCCCGCCCTTTTCCTACCTTACACAGTACCTTTCACTTCTTCCCACTGTAATCTTTTCTGGCCCCCCTTTTTTTTTTTTTTTTTTTTTTTGAATCTTCAGGAAGTTGACATACCTGAAGCGCGGGGATTCAGTCTCATTAACACCGAGTCGGCAGTAATCATCACATTTCATCAGAACAGCTTACGCTTTGTGCAAAGCTCGTCTCGGGAGCGGACGATAATACATCATCCGCACCAAGGAAAACGAGCCAAAGGTCATGACAGAAACTGACGTCGGAGGACATTTACATTGTTGTGATGTTTGAATGTCTGTAGTTGATTTATTGAGCAATGGTAGGCCGGTGTTACGCCGCGCTGTCGCAGACATGCAGTGAGCAGGATGGAATCGTACGACTCGGCGCTGAGAGCGCTGAAGCCATCAGACACAGCTTCCACAATTAGCCGTGCACTCACAAACATTTAAATGATAATGACCATCGATTTGGTTAAAAAAAAATCTGGCTATGTGTGTGTGTACACACACACACACACACACACACACACACACACACACATACACACATACATATACATACATGTGTGTATTGGAACGGATTCTGTGTCTGTGTCCCGCTGTAACGATCCAAACTTTGTGATTTATATGAGACAAATAACAGTTGGAGAAAAATATTAAGATCTCCCCCCCACCCCACCCCCCCGTTACCGCTGAACGGTTCGCAGAGAACTTCGTGTATAAGCCTGTTTTATATTGTATTTAGCTATGATGACAGTAATACAAAAATCGTCACTTTCACTTACGTAACCTATAGTCATCCTACCCACATGGAATCAAAATGTTTTGCATTGACGGTTTAAGACAAAATTGTGTTTTGACTTGCTTTCTGCATTTATCATAGATCGAGGGCGATCCAAACGAAAACATGATTCAGGGTGGGAACACACACACACACACACACGCGCGCTTGCTTGCTTGCTTGCTTGCTTGCTTGCTTGCTGTCTGTCTCTGTCTCTGTCTGTCTGCCTCTCTCTCTCTCTCTCTCTCTCCCCCCCCCCCCCTCCCCTCCCTCCCTCCCTCTCCATGGACTCGGGTTTTACCATCTGCTGGCAGAATGATTGTTCACCATCAGCTGCCGTTAGAACATGGGACAAGCCATCCCGCTATTGTACATTTAGAGTGAGCCCTGAGCTACACAGAAGGCTTAATGACAGGCTGGGGTGGGGGCTGTACCGGTCGGCTTTGGGTTGCAGGGGGGCGCTGCTAGTTGACGTTGCTTGGCCTTAATTAAAACCCCCACCGAAAATTTACCTGCCCACTCTCTCTTCCATCGCCACGACAGTTATAGATAGTCGGCTTCTGTAAAATGTATTATTTGCTTGCTCTCATTTTCACCGCGACGACGGTTAGATTGTCGGCTTCTGTAATATGTCTGTCTGTTTTCTCTATCTGTCTGTCTGTCTGTCCTCTCCCTCTCTATCTCTGTCCGTCTGTCTGTCTCCTTTCTGTCTCTGTCTCTCTGTCTGTCTGTCTGTCTGTCTCTCTCTCTCTCTCTCTCTCTCTCTCTCTCTCTCTCTCTCTTCTTCTTCTTCTTCCTTCTTCTCCTTGTCTGTAGACTCACTCAGTCTATTTATCTGTCTTCTGTCTGTCTATCTAGATGTTTCATACAGTGGAAGCAAACAAGGAGGATACTTTTTTGTTCTTTCTTCCCACGTTTCTGCCCCGACTCCCCAGGGACCTTTATTTGATACTGATGACCCGCATCCAATTCTCAGATGATGACCCGCATCCAATTCTCAGATGATGACACGCATCCAATTCTCAGATGATGACCCGCATCCAATTCTCAGATGATGACCTGCATCCAATTCTCAGATGATGACCCGCATCCAATTCTCAGATGATGACACGCATCCAATTCTCAGATGGTGACCCGCATCCAATTCTGAGATGGTGACACGCATCCAATTCTAAGATGACACGCATCCAATTCTCATATGATGACACGCATCCAATTCTCAGATGATGACACGCATCCAATTCTCAGATGATGACCCGCATCCAGTTTCTCAGATGATGACACGCATCCAATTCTAAGATGACACGCATCCAATTCTCATATGATGACACGCATCCAATTCTCATATGATGACACACATCCAATTCTCAGATGATGACACATATCCAAATTTCAGATGATGACACATCCAATTCTCAGATGATGACACACATCCAATTCTCAGATGATGACCCACATCCAATTCTCAGATGATGACACATCCAAATCTCAGATGATGACACACATCCAATTCTCAGACGATGACACACATCCAATTCTCAGATGATGATGACACACTTCCAGTTCTCTGATGACACACATCCAATTTTCAGATGATGGCACTCGTCCAATTCTCAGATGATGACCCGCATCCAATTTTCAGATGATGATGACTCATCCAATTCTCAGATGATGACACACATCCAATTCTCAGATGATGACACACGCATCCAATTCTCAGATGATGACACATCCAATTCTCAGATGATGACACACATCCAATTCTCAGATGATGACACACATCCAATTCTCAGATGATGACACACATCCAATTCTCAGATGATGACACACACCCCAATTCTCAGATGATGACACGATTCTCAGACCATCCAATTCTCAGATGATAACACACACATCCAATTCTCAGATGATGACACACATCCAATTCTCAGATGATGACACACATCCAATTCTCAGATGATGACACACATCCAATTCTCTGATGACACATCCAATTCTCAGATGATGACACATCCAATTCTCAGATGATGCTACATCCAATTCTCAGATGATGACACATATCCAATTCTCAGATGATGACACATCCAATTCTTAGATGATGACACACATCCAATTCTCAGATGATGACACATTCAATTCTCAGATGATGATACATGACACATCCAATTCTCAGATGATGACACATCCAATTCTCAGATGATGACACATCCAATTCTCAGATGATGGCATCCAAATTCTCAGATGATGACACACATCCAATTCTCAGATGATGACACATCCAATTCTCAGATGATGACACACATCCAATTCTCAGATGATGACACACATCCAATTCTCATAACTGTCACACACCCATTACTCAGATGTCCTCGGTTATCTACGTCTCAGA
>JADBJO010000106.1:187500-200000 GCA_016801955.1 Conus betulinus | reverse complement strand
ATGTCGACCTTCGCACCGAATAGAACAAACAAGTTAAGCGGCGTTTGTAGTTTATCGTAACCGTGAGTACATTCCACAGTATTGAGCCAATCATGCAATAACACACACACACACACACGCTCCCGCGCGCGCGCGCGCACACACACACACACACACACACACACACACACACACACAGAGGTATAGACATATATAAATGAAAAGAAACGGGGGTGAAAAACAAATAGTTTAAACAACGTAGTCTCTGATTCAGCTTGTTCGCGTGTATGTGTGTGCAAGATGTTGTGCGTGCGTTCACACACAAAATCTCGGTTTATAGTCTCATTCAAAGGACTGTATCGGAAATGGAGTCAGAACCAATGTTAACTCCGAGGGAAAAATCCCTCTGTACCGAAACGGCCCGTCGGAGATTCGAACCCGCAACCCTTGGATTACGAGTCTGGCGCTCTACCAACTCCGCTATTCTGGATAGTCTAGCATGAATCTCAGGGATCGGAAATTAAGATTTTATTGGGGAGGAAGGGGGGGGGGGGGGGGGGGGGGGGGGGGGGGGGGGGGGGGGGGGTAGTGATATGTAAGTTGACCGGAGAAGCCAAAAGCCAGGCCCGAGAGAACCAGACATGCCCCGCCGCTCAAGAAATCTCAGCGACCCACACTGGAGACCCGTGTCCATGGTGGAGTTGGTGAGACAGAACCATGGGGTCACAAGTCGCCCGCTAAAAAGTTGTCGGCCCTGCCGCTCGGAATTCTGGGATGAGCTACGGGATCGGCATGGTGGCAGCATCAGGCACACAAGACTTTATTCAGGGAACGCACAGGAAGGATTGTTAACATAAACAGCTGAACATGTCCGTTGTTTCATGGAGTAGTTAGAAACGATCATGGTCACTGACTGTAGCATCTTTGTAAAATGCGGACGGTCAGCAATAGTGGTGTCCTTTGAAATCAGATGCGCAAGAACCAGGAAGGCACCATTCCCTCCCCCTGAAAAAAAGTGAGGGGTGGGGATGGAGTGGGGGGGGGGGGGGGGGGGGGGGGGGGGGGAAAACAGTTCTGTTCTGCCTCCCCTCTCGCGCCGTATGTGTGTGAAGAAATATACTGAATAACCGGGGGTGTATGTTGGGGGGGGGGGGGGGGGGGGGGGGGGGGGGCGATGGAAGAAAAAAATATTTTGACACCCCCCCCCCCCCCCTCCATCCGCACCCCCTTATCAAAATGAGATGCCCCAAGGCCCTCCCTGTTCCTCTGCGAATTTGAAGAATTGGAAAGATGAGAGCCACGCTAACACACACACACACACCCACACACCCACACACCACACACGCACGCACGCATGCATGCACGTACACTACTTCTTCCCGCTTTTATGAAAATTTGGAACACGAGAGTTGCCTGCGTGAAGTCTGGAGTGATGTCTGTGAAAATGCTTGTCTTTTCAGACTGCACCCCCCCCCCCCCCCCCCCACACACCCGTTCCTCCATGTCCCGATGCCCGGCAGTCCTCCCCCTGTCCCCATGCCCGGCGTTCCTCCCTGTCCCCATGCCCGGCACTCCTCCCTGTCCCCATGCCCGCGTTCCTCCCTGTCCCCATGCCCGGCGTTCCTCCCTGTCCCCATGCCCGCGTTCCTCCCTGTCCCCATGCCCGGCACTCCTCCCTGTCCCCATGCCCGGCGTTCCCCTCCCTGTCCCCATGCCCGGCGTTCCTCCCTGCCCTCATGCCCGGCACTCCTCCCCATGCCCGGCACTCCTACCTGTCCCCATGCCCGGCACTCCTCCCCATGCCCCGGCACTCCTCCCTGTCCCCATGCCGGCACTCCTCCCCATGCCCGGCACACCTCCCTGTCCCCATGCCCGGCACTCCTCCCCCCATGCCCGGCACACTCCCTCCCCCATGCCCGGCACTCCTCCCCATGCCCGGCACTCCTCCCTGTCCCATGCCCGGCACTCCTCCCCATGCCCGGCACTCCTCCCTGTCCCCATGCCCGGCACTTCCCCCCATGCCCGGCACTCCTCCCTGTCCCCATGCCCCCCATGCCACTCCTCCCCATGCCCGGCACTCCTCCCTGTCCCCATGCCCGGCACTCTTCCCCATGCCCGGCACTCCTCCCCATGCCCGGCACTCCTACCTGTCCCCATGCCCGGCACTCTTCCCCATGCCCGGCACTCCTCCCCATGCCCGGCACTCCTACCTGTCCCCATGCCCGGCACTCCTCCCCATGCCCGGCACTCCTCCCTGTCCCCATGCCCGGCGTTCCTCCCTGTCCCCATGCCCGGCGTCCTCCCTGCCCTCATGCCCGGCACTCCCCTCCCCATGCCCGGCACTCCTCCCTGTCCCCATGCCCGGCACTCCTCCCCATGCCCGGCACTCCCCTCCCTGTCCTCCCATGCCCGGCACTCCTCCCTCCCCATGCCCGGCACTCCTCCCTGTCCCCATGCCCGGCACTCCTCCCCATGCCCGGCACTCCTCCCTGTCCCCATGCCCGGCACTCCTCTCTGTCCCCATGCCCGGCACTCCTCCCTGTCCCCATGCCCGGCACTCCTCCCTGTCCCCATGCCCGGCACTCCTCCCCCTGTCCCCATGCCCGGCACTCCTCCCCATGCACGGCACCTCCCTGTCGCCATGCCCGGCCCCACCCTCCCCCATGCCGGCACTCCTACCCTCCCCATGCACGGCACTCCTCCCCATGCCCGGCACTCGTCCCCATGCCCGGCACTCCTCCCCCTGTCCCCATGCCCGGCACTCCTCCTCCCCATGCCCGGCACTCCTCCCTGTCCCCATGCCTGGCACTCCTCCCTGTCCCCATGCCCGGCACTCCTCCCTGTCCCCATGCCCGGCACTCCTCCCCATGTCCCCCGGCATGCCCGGCACTCCGGCACTCCCTGTCCCCATGCCCGGCACTCCTCCCTGTCCCCATGCCCGGCACTCCTCCCCTGTCCCCATGCCCCACTCACTCCTCCCTGTACCCATGCCTGGCACTCCTCCCTCCCCATGCCCGGCACTCCTCCCTGTCCCCATGCCCGGCACTCCCTCCCTGTCCCCATGCCCGGCACTCCTCCTGTCCCCATGCCCGGCACTTCTCCCTGTCCCCATGCCCGCACTCCTCCTCCCCATGCCCGGCACTTCCTCCCTGTCCCCATGCCCGGCACTCCTCCCTGTCCCCATGCCCGGCACTCCTCCCCATGTCCCCATGCCCGGCACTCCTCTCTGTCCCCATGCCCGGCACTCCTCCCTGTCCCCATGCCCGGCACCCCTCCCTGTCCCCATGCCCGGCACTCCTCCCTGTCCCCCATGCCTGGCACTCCTCCCTGTCCCCATGCCCGGCACTCCTCTCTGTCCCCATGCCCGGCGTTCCTCCCTGTCCCCATGCCCGGGCACTCCTCCTGTCCCCATGCCCGGCACCCCTCCTGTCCCCATGCCCGGCACCCCTCCCTGTCCCCATGCCCGGCGTTCCTCCCTGTCCCCATGCCCGGCACTCCTTCCTGTCCCCATGCCCGGCACTCCTCCCTGTCCCATGCCCGGCACTCCTCCCCATGTCCCCATGCCCGGCACCCCTCCCTGTCCCCATGCCCGGCGTTCCTCCCTGTCCCCATGCCCGGCACTCCTCCCTGTCCCCATGCCCGGCACTCCTCCCTGTCCCATGCCCGGCACTCCTCCCCATGTGTCCCCATGCCCGGCACTCCTCCCTGTCCCCATGCCCGGCACCTCCCTGTCCCCATGCCCGGCACTCCTCCCTGTCCCCATGCCCGGCACTCCTTCCTGTCCCCATGCCCGGCACTCCTCCCTGTCCCCATGCCCGGCACTCCTCCCTGTCCCCATGCCCGGCACTCCTCCCCCCCATGCCCGGCACTCCTCCCTGTCCCCATGCCCGGCACTCCCTCCTGTCCCCATGCCCGGCACACTCCTCCCCATGTCCGGCACTCCTCCCTGTCCCCATGCCCGGCACTCCTGTCCCTGTCCCCCATGCCCGGCACTCCTCCCTGTCCCATGCCCGGCACTCCTCCCCACGCCCGGCACTCCTCCCTGTCCCATGCCGGCACTCCTCCCCATGCCCGGCACTCCTCCCTGTCCCCATGCCCGGCACTCCTCCCCATGCCCGGCACTCCATCCTGTCCCCATGCCCGGCACTCTCCCTCCCCATGCCCGGCACTCCTCCTGTCCCCATGCCCGCACACTCCTCCCCATGCCCGGCACTCCTCCCTGTCCCCATGCCCGGCACTCCTCCCTGTCCCCATGCCCGGCACTCCTCCCCATGCCCGGCACTCCTCCCTGTCCCCATGCCCGGCACTCCTCCCCATGCCCATGCTCCTCCCTGTCCCCATGCCCGACACTCCTCCCCATGTCCGGCACTCCTCCCTGTCCCCATGCCCGGCACTCCTCCTCCCTGTCCCCATGCCCGGCACTCCTCCCTGTCCCCATGCCCGGCACTCCCTGTCCCCATGTCCGGCACTCCTCCCTGTCCCCATGCCCGGCACTCCTCCCCATGCCCGGCACTCCTCCCTGTCCCCATGCCCGGCACTCCTCCCCATGCCCGGCACTCCATCCATCCATGCCCGTCCCCCTGTCCGACACTCCTCCCCATGCCCGGCACTCCTCCCTGTCCCCCCATGCCGGCACTCCTCCCCATGCCCGGCACTCCTCCCTGTCCCCATGCCCGGCACTCCTCCCCATGCCCGGCACTCCTCCCTGTCCCCATGCCCGGCACTCTCTTCCCATGCCCGGCACTCCTCCCTGTCCCCCATGCCCGGCACTCCTCCCTGTCCCCCATGCCCGGCACTCCTCCCCATGCCCGGCACTCCTCCCTGTCCCCATGCCCGGCACTCCTCCCCATGCCCGGCACTCCTCCCCTGTCCCCATACCCGGCACTCCTCCCCATGCCCGGCACTCCTCCCTGTCCCCATGCCTGGCACTTCTCCCCCATGCCATGCCCGGCACTCCTCCCTGTCCCCATGCCCGGCACTCTCCCCATGTCCGGCACTCCTCCCTGTCCCCATACCCAGCACTCCTCCCTGTCCCCATGCCCGGCACTCCTCCCCATGCCCGGCACTCCTCCCTGTCCCCATGCCCGGCACTCCTCCCTGTCCCCATGCCGGCACTCCTCCCTGTCCCCCCATGCCCGGCACTCCTCCCCATGCCCGGCACTCCTCCCTGTCCCCATGCCCGGCACTCCTCCCCATGCCCGGCACACTCCTCCCCATGTCCCCATACCCGGCACTCCTCCCCATGCCCGGCACTTCCTCCCTGTCCCCATGCCCGGCACTCCTCCCCATGCCCGGCACTTCTCCCTGTCCCCATGCCCGGCACTCCTCCCTGTCCCCATGCCCGGCTCCTCCCTGTCCCCATGCCCGGCACTCCTCCCTGTCCCCATGCCCGGCACTCCTCCCTGTCCCCATGCCCGGCACTCCTCCCCATGCCCGGCACTCTCCCTGTCCCCATGCCCGGCACTCCTCCCCATGCCCGGCACTTCTCCCTGTCCCCATGCCCGGCACTCCTCCCCTGTCCCCATGCCCGGCACTCCTCCCTGTCCCCATGCCCGGCACTCCTCCCCATGCCCGGCACTTCTCCCTGTCCCCATGCCCGGCACTCCTCCCCATGCCCGGCACTCCTCCCTGTCCCCATGCCCGGCACTCCTCCCTGTCCCCATGCCCGGCACTCCTCCCTGTCCCCATGCCCGGCACTCCTCCCTGTCCCCATGCCCCGGCACTCCTCCCTGTCCCCCATGCCCGGCACTCCTCCCTGTCCCCATGCCCGGCACTCCTCCCTGTCCCCATGCCCCGGCACTCCTCCCCACGCCCGCACTCCCCCTGTCCCCATGCCCGGCACTCCTCCCCCCATGCCCGGCACTCCTCCCCATGCCCGGCACTCCTCCCCCTGTCCCCATGCCCGGCACTCCTCCTCCCCATGCCCGGCACTCCTCCCCCATGTCCCCATGCCCTGCACTCCTCCTCCCTGTCCCCATGCCCGGCACTCCTCCCCATGCCCGGCACTCCTCCCTGTCCCCATGCCCGGCACTCCCCTGTCCCCATGCCCGGCACTCTCCTGTCCCCATGCCCGGCACTCCTCCCTGTCCCCATGCCCGGCACTCCTCCCTGTCCCCATGCCCGGCACTCCTCCCTGTCCCCATGCCCGGCACTCCTCCCTGTCCCCATGCCGGCACTCCTCCCTGTCCCCATGCCCGGCACTCCTCCCTGTCCCCATGCCCGGCACTCCTCCCTGTCCCCATGCCCGGCACTCCTCCCTGTCCCCATGCCCGGCACTCCTCCCCATGCCCGGCACTCCGTCCTGTCCCCATGCCCGGCACTCCTCCCCCCCATGCCCGCACTCCGTCCTGTCCCCATGCCCGCTGCTCCTCCCCATGCCCGGCACTCCTCTCTGTCCCCATGCAAATCTTCCGACGCCACTGTGAATTGTACATTGGCTGCGATATGGGCATCCATTTAAACTGTAAGTTGTCGGTGACATTAGCATCCTTTTAACTTGTATATGATGACTGACGGTGGCACTGTTTTGAATTGTAGATGGTCGTAATATTAGAATCCTTTTAAATTGCAGATGGTCGTTGATGTCCACATGTTTTTGAGATGCAGATGGTTGGTTATATTAGCGCCCTTTGAGTGGAGGATGTTCAGGTATGTTAGCGTTCTTTTGAATTGTAGATGGTCGGTGTTGTTAGCATCTCTTTGAAACGGTGACATAAACATCCTCAAGGTGTTTTTCTTCTCTTGCTAAGAAGGCTCTTTTCTTAGAACTGGGAAAAAAAAAACTGTTACAAACTCGGGAAAAGTAATATCGCTTTGAAAATACAAACTGCAAATCTCTTGTTCATATCTCTATATAACACATACACACATCCATACGCACACATGCACTAGCCTGTAAAAAGTTCGTATAAAAACGTATGTACCTTTCTCGTCGTCGTCGTCGTCTCCTCCTCCATCAATTCCGTTGGAAGTCATAAGGGCACCACACTGAAGAGCTGTTCACCAGGTTCCTCCGGTTCTGTGGGTTGTGTGCCAAGGCTTGGGTCTCCGCAAATGTTTTTTCTGTGTCCAGTGTGCAATGTTGCCAGTCCATCGTGTGTGTGTGTGTGTGTGTGTGTGTGTGTGTGTGTGTGTGTGTGTGTGTGTTTCTCCTTTTTTTCTCTTCCGTTCTGTGTCCCGCCTTCAACAGTTCCTCGGAAGATTGTTCTCGAAAAGACTACTGGACCATCTTGTTTTTTTTGGCCATACCAACGTAGTTTTCTTGAGGTCTTTCAGGAGTCCTATGTGGTGGTGCCCGATGGTGTGACGTGTTCGGTGATTGGTGATGTGATCAGGTCCCCGATGTTTTGTATCTTGTCGTAACATCTCATCCCCCCATGCCTTGGATTCTTCTTCCCACATCAGCTGGACGGGTCCATGACCCACAGGTGTGGGTGTAGGTCTACAGCCATGGACCTACATACCTATATATACTCGTAAATGTATGTGCACACCTATAGGCTACATACACATACCTATAAATATTCGTAAATAAATGTGCACACCTGTGTATACACAAAGTTTGCTAACATTTAAACAATAAAAACTGTGACCTCGAGAGCTTTCACAAGGTAGGGAGGAAAGGAGAGAGAGAGAGAGAGAGAGAGAGAGAGAGAGAGAGAGAGAGAGTTAGTTTTGGAGGAGGGAGAGAGGGGGGGGGGAGGGGGGGGAGATGATCTGGGGGGGGGGGGGGGGGGTCGGTCTGCAAGCGCATGTAGCAAAACTATTCAAATGTATTCATATTTGTTTTTGTGAAGGTGCAGAAAGTATCCTTGGAGATTTTGAGCGGTATATGTCCAAGTGCATTACGCAAGTGATCTTTATCCCCTGTGAAAGAAAACGCCAGACAACCAATTTTTCTTTCCAGAGCGAGTCCTTTCGTTCCATTTTTTTTTTTCTTTTCTTTTCTTTATTTTAAATTTACACATACAATAGGCAGCGCACATCACTTGTCTAAGCTTCCAAAAATGTTGATGTTCATATTAGTTAGTCTTAAGTGCGGAAGCGGACCCTATATTTTGCGTTACGAGCCGAGGAGTTTGAAAAAAAAGATGATTACAATAGATGAATCTCTTGTTCGAGTTTATTGTAGTGGGGAAAATTACATAGACGCGCGAGTGCACGCGCGCGCGCACACGCACACACACACACACACACACACACACACACACACACACACACACACACACACACTCTCTGTCTCTCTGTCTGTCTGTCTCTCTGTCTCTGTCTCTCTCTCTCTCTCTCTCTCTCTCTCTCTCTCTCTCTATATATATATATATATATATATATGATTAACAAACAGAATAATGCAAAAGCTTTGAAATTAGTAGATCTAGTTGAAATTAATAGGTCTAGTTTTAAGGCACAAAGACAGCTGAATTCCTGAAACCGAATAGACCGATGGGAACATTTTTTTCAGTGGTGTCGATGAATGAAATGAAGCCCCCCCCCCCCCCCCCCCCCCCCCACTTCAAAAAAAAAAAAAAAGAAAAAAAGTTTTCGGGTGTGGCGCTACTCCACGGGCAAGCGGAAGTCGGTGAACTGCACGATATGGAAAGCGGAAGTGGAGTTGAGGGTACATACATTCCAATTGACGTACACACTTCCTGGCGCTAGCTCATGAATGATGCGAGCCAGTCTATTCAGCTTTCGGGCACAGGTGCAAATTCGGATGTCACTGCCCATGTATATGGCTTAGAGAATGGTTAAGAGTAAGGATGGCGGAAATATCCGGGCACCCAAGGGGTTAAAAAACCTTTGTTACGGATTCGGGTCAAAGGTCGAATCCAGGATTCGTTCGAAGGTGTGATGTTCTCCAGAGTTTCCTTTGTAGTTTGTATTGAATCAGCGCTGTTACCTGGCACAGTGTTGCCCCACAGACTGAATTCTGTGCAAACAGAAACAACTCTGACGGGGTGAGAAAAAAAAGGGCTCTGGGCAGAGATGATGTACAGTTTGTATTGCACTCCCTGTGTGGCAGGGTCCAATGCTTTTAAAAATCGTGCAACTAATGATATATATCTGTGTGTGTGTGTGCGTGCGTGCGTGTGGATTTACGGTTTGAGTGATGGTCATTGTTTTTTTTTCTTCAGTTCCATGAACGAAACTCGGGAGAACCTTCAGAAGCAGCCCTTATTTCTGTATGCCTAGATTAATTTTTTTTTTTTTTTTTTTTTGTGGCTTGATAACATTGTTAGGATGTTTGTTTGGTACTTTTCAACACTACTTTCTTTTCTTCCTTTTTTCCCCTCACCTGTCTTTTTTTTTTTCTTTTCCATTTTCTGTTTCATGTCTCAACGTCAATTTTCATCTGTGCCTGATTCTGTTAACTCTTTTTCTGTGGATTCTCACATTGTGGAACGATGGCAAAGCCCTTCTATTGGAAACGTGCACTGTCAGATCAGTCGGCCGTGTGGAATACTGCATGGGGTTGGAGATGGGTGGTCCTGGTGAGGTCACAATAGACTGTCAGTGACGTCAGTGTTCTCAGTGAGCACGATGACGTTATTCCGCCGGTGGTCATTTCACCCGACCTTGTGCTGTCGTCTCATGGCAATGTCATCAAGAACCAGACAGTGCACAGCCTCTTCAGTGTCTGCCGGGCGCCATCTTTGTTTGTTTGTCTCTCTTCGTCCCTGTATCTCTGTATATCTTAGCATTTGTATTCATGTGGCTCTCTCTCTCTCTCTCTCTCTCTGAAGAAGAAATGCGTTTGCTCTCTCTCTCTCTCTGTGTCCTTCGCGCTCTGTCTCTGTCTCTCTCTCTCTCTCTCTCACTTCCTTTCTCACTCACTCACTCTCTCTCTGTCTGTCTGTCTGTCTCTGTCTGTCGGTCTGTCTCGTCTCTCTCTCTCTCTCTCTCTCTCTCTCTCTCTCTCTCTCTCTCTCTCTCTCGCACACCTAATTTGCCTAGACCACAAAAAGTACTTACCAAGGACAAGACGAAGGCTCCCGAAAGAGAAGAAGGGGGGTGTGTGTGTGTGTGTGTGTGTGGGGGGGGGGGGGGGGGGGGGGGGGGGGAGGGGGGAGGTGGTGTGGGTGGGGAAGGTATAACACTTTATATCATCACTATACTTCACGTGACCCGAGGGGAGCCAAATTCAAATGAGGAGGGGGAGTGATGATAGGCGTGGGGTGGGGTAGGGAGGAAATCCGAAATATCAGGGCAGAATTCCATACAAGGTTAATGAACTCTTTTATCTCTCGACCAGGTCTCAGCTGGTTGATGACGAAATTTTCACCACACACTTGCAGCTGCACCACTTTAGGAAACAAAACAAAAGAAAAATCCTTAAGCTAGAAATCTAATCAAACAAAAGAGAAAAGATACAGTCTCAGCCAATCATTTCCACAACAACAACAAAAAAAAGAGTCTTTTTTTTTTTTGCCACACCAGGAAAGTACTGTGGGCGAATCCTGCAGGTTCTTAAAAACGTGGAAGTCTTTTTTTCCCTGTCCCATAAAATGTTTTTTTCCTTGTCCCATTTCTTTTTTTTTTTTTTTTTTCGTTTTTTCTTTCTTTTCTTTTTCTTTTTTTTTTCTTTTTTTTTTTTTTTTTTTTTTTTTTTTTTTTTTTTTTTTTTTTTTTTTTTTTTTTTTTTTTTTTTGCTTCGTCACATCACAGGAAGCAACTTTTCAAAACTCGGTCGTAGCAGAATTCCTCCTTTACTTGCAGTTCTTGAAGGGTCACTTCTTGCCACTCGCCATTCCAAACAGAACTGCTCTGCTGTGGCAGCGAAGACACAGGTCTCACGTCTGGTCCCTCCACGCCAGCCTCTCCTCATACAAGGGGAACTACTCCCGTCTATCTATCTATCTATATCTATATGTATGTATGTATGTACGTTTATGTATAGTTTTTTCTTCTTTTTATTTATTTTTTTTTCTCTTTCCGTAGGATCAGAGGGGGAGGAAAGGTCAGGATCAGAAAACGAAAAATATTGCATGCAAAGAATGATTTTTATTGTGATAGATACTGTTGACAATGTGGAAAACGAAATGATCAAAGGTGCTGAATAACGCGGAAAATTGGAACTTCTGAAAACTGAAGACCATTCCACATACACAGACACTCACCGCAGGTCATGCCAGAGGATTACATCAGGGGAAAACGGGAACACTATGCGCAAGGGAACGGAAAGAAGAAGGTCGAACAAGCCGCTGGAAACGCATCAGCTGGAAACGCATCACCGACTGTTTCATGGAAACGACGCACACGCACCGTTATCTTCAGTCACTTCATACAATAAAAACTACACAGCTGAAGCGTGATCTTCACAGAATTCCACGCTGATCTGAATTCAGTATAGGGGATTACTCATTCGGACTTGGAACAACATAAATTAAAGACGGTCGTCTACCGCGCATATGGGACTCCAAAAACGACCTTTCAGGCTCTGACTGCAGATTCTCTCTCTCTCTCTCTCTCTTGCTCTACCAAATGAACACCTGAGAGAGAGAGAGAGAGAGAGAGAGAGAGAGAGAGAGAGAGAGAGAGAGAGAGAGAGAGAGAGAGAGATTCCGGTTTCCCTTCGTAATTTTGTTCGAATATTTACTGTAGTTGAGTGCAAGACGCACATAACTCGCCAAACCTTACCAGAACATGGCGTTGTTTGCTGAAGGAGTTCCCTCCCTTTTGCCGAAAGGCGCAGGTTCGCGGTGCAAACCAAATCATGTTGCTCATAGCCCAGCGACTGCGAGGGGCCAAATCAGGGCTGTCACTTCGTGAAAGGTAACTTCCTATTTGAAAAAGGGAAAAGAGAGAGACACACACAACACAACTTATTTTCTTTATCGCAGGTATTTTCCTATTGGAGAGCAGGCTTTGCTTGAATTCAGAATCTGTTCCGACTGAAAATTGTTGATAATTTTGGATACTCTACATTATCACGAGAGAGAGAGAGAGAGAGTGCGGGGAAAGGGGTGGCAGTGATAATAGGGGTCATGGTGGGGGTGAGGATAAGAGTTAAAGGTAAGGACGACATTAAGAAAGATAAAAATGAAACGATTGTCTATTCTTGACAGTTAGTTACTTCTCCTAGAGGAGGCAGAGATGAATATCGGTGCACACACACACACACACACACACACACACACACACACACACACACACACACACACCAGCAACAATAAACAAACAAAATGAATATACAAGAATTAAGAAAAAAACCTGCCTAATGACAAATACGTGGCAATATTGAAATGTACAATATACCAAAAAAAAAAATGCGAATGCGAATGATTTGTTGAAAAAAGACCTTCGCATCATTTCGATGGTTGCTTTCAAAACGGAAAGACTGCAGGCGGAAACTGAAACATAAAAACAAAAATCAAGTGACTGAGACGCTATGCGAAGGAACAAGCAAATTACGAAACAGACACAACGCGTTTCGACCAATCGGCCTTCATCAGGCAGGACAAACAACATGCAAAACATAGAAAACAAACATGGCGCGATGAAAACACGAGTACTTCGATTCA